>CM055655.1:12741330-13341330 GCA_029378335.1 Agrilus mali | reverse complement strand
TCCAATAAACAATTAAAGGTTATGTATATGAAGTGCATTTATCTGATCCATAAGCGAACGAGTATTGCAAATTTAAATTAAAGTATTTTTTAGTACCTATCCACACTCCATAGTTCAGTAAAATTAGAAATCAGTTTCTGTAAGTTTCATTCAATTTATTATATGGTTTCAACGATTATTTACTGTAGGACTTTAATTAAAAATTTTTTAATCAAACTAATTATTCGAGTATACGTCCCTAGCAAAATTACTACTCCTAACCATAAGTAATTTAGCTCACTAAAATAAAAAGTTACCTTTACTACTGTTTTAGGAGGTAGGTCAATTGGTAGATGACTTATTTTTTTTTATTATTTAAATTGAAGCCTTTTCATCCTACAAATAGACTCGTACAAATAGTATTTTAATATTTAAAAAAATAAAAGTGATACGAACGTTTAAAAATCACAATTAGACAGAGAGGGAAATACTGAATTGTAACGTCACAGCTTGTACCGCCGTATAAATTACACGCAAAATTTCGTTTTGCAAGAAAAAGATAAACACAAAACTTTAATATGTTATAACTTTTTTATTTTTTTGACCAATATGAAATTTGATTCCGAATTCTGTTATCGTATTACGTATATTAACATATTATCTAAATAAATATATAATATTCAATATCAGTCACCTAGGCTATTATCTTGGTATAGACAAACCAATTCAGATGGGACAACATATAAGACAATTGAGAGTAAATTATAAGTGAGTTAGAATTAGAAGAAAATGAGTAACGCTGACGGCTGGAGCGAGAAGGAAACGGGGGAACCTTTACACACCGTAACCTAACCCACATATAGAAATCATTACATAAAGCGTCCTTGGCTACATGGGTCGGTCAATCCCAATTTGACCCTCGCGTTTTCGTGACCTGGTTTTAGATTAATAAACATTTTAGCTCCTTAAACAGCTTTAATTTTAGATTTATTGAACAATAAAGGCAGAATCAGCAACTACGGTAACCTTTCTTTTGTGTGATTATCTCTCCCAATTCGGTTCGACCCTTCAAAATTGCGGTTTTCGTAAGAACGGATACTAATAAGTTTAATTAATAAATTTTAAACTATTCTACTAATCAGTTTAAAATTTTGGATTTTTGGTAAGTTTACATAAGTATATTGTTATTTTGTTCCTTATCCAACGAAATCTCTCTCTTACTTTTATCCGGTGTCAATCTTCTAAAAATTTACTTTGACTGCATATGGGTATTGAATAGTAAAATTCTCTCACTACATAGCCCTTTGCGATTTGGCGGAACCTACGCATATTTTTAACGTAAATGGAAGGTTTGATCAACTCGTGGTACATATAGATATTGTAGTTCTTTAAATTCAGCCAATATGCATATAATTACAAAGGCTTTGTTGTCCTCTGCTGGTTCTATTGTCATTATCTCCATAGTTGGTTTCGTACTCGTGGGTATACATGAACAGATATACGTCATTTGCATATTCCGATAGAGGGAGAGGCACATAAGTGCTGTTCCTATATATTGCATATTAATAGAACGTGTTCAAATTCACGATCGTACATGAACTGTATACAAATTAATTGAGCTAATTGCCATTACAATTATACATGTTTCACTACTGGACCATACTTACGTATCTGTTGAGTTGTAGTCAATTCGCTACATTTCGACGTCTTATAATAAATCATCAATTATTTACTTAGGAATACAGAACTAGTAAAATATTAAATTCCGGTTATCTATAAAGCATCACAAACACATTGTAACGGTTAAATAAATTTATTGTATTGTCTTTTGAGGGTTGATAAAGTGACTTGGGCTAATTATTTCTTATAATGATCATATTTATTGATATACAGTAGAACCTCGATAAGATAAAGACCAAGGGAAACGTTAAAGTTATTGAGGTTTTTACTTACTAAGGGTTTAAGTTAAGGAGTTTTTACTGGTTTATATTTTTACTTACAGAGGTCCGTTTATGAGCGTTATTTAAGGATTATAGAGATAGACGAGCTAGGTTAAATGCAAATGAAACTTCGAAATGTTATTATGTCCATACGTACCTACTTTATTTTAGGTTTAAAGGTACATTTATTCAAGTTTATATTATTCTACATAAAAAAGTCAGTAATTTTTTTTTGCTTCAAACAATTCACATTTTCTACATCAATTGTATTATTTACTGAGGTGCGATGCCCAAATTATTCGTTTAAGTTATAGAGGGTTAGTATTTTAATTAAAAGAGGTTTTGGACCCCGAGGGGAAGGGAACACAAAATTTTATGATTTTATAGAGGTTTTTACGTTGTCGAGGTTTAAGTTATCAAGGTTCTACTGTATAAATAAGTTGAATTAAGCGAAAATTAACAGAAACGTTATCGGGGTGATAATGGAAAGTCGAATAGATGTCGTCATGATTATTCAATAGATAGTAGCTCAAACCAGAGCTGTTCCGGGATTGTTGTCTTTCTGGGTATAAAATAAATATCACCTTTATACTTTCACATTAAATAATGAAAATAAAAATTAGCAATAGCATGATAAAAACCTCTAAGGAATAATAATAATAATAATATGTATACCTAGGTTAGAAAAATGTTTAGTACTTTTATAATAACAGATATCTATTCTTTATTTAGTTAGTGCGAGTGTCTGAATGAGTTAGATTTTAAAACATATGCATCAGTTTCTCAATATGGGAATGGATAATTTTGTAGGACAGAGGCTTACAGACTTTGTAGCCTAATAAGCACTCTGCTGACTCCTCCAAAAAATCTCAAGCTTCACGAAATTATTTCTAAATTAAGCAAAAATTTTTATATTGGGCTAAATACACATTAGGGGTTGTTTTCAATCTTACACTGATTTGCACTTTGCAGTGCAGAACTATTTTTAAGGAAGTGTTAAAAATTGGAAACTCGCGATGTTTCTTTATCTTGAGTTAATACTATAATTATCAATATAAGTTTCAACGGATGAGAAGAAAACTGTTTGGAACTGAAACTGTCTTAACTATTATCTAGAAATATAGCCGGATGAAGCTTTCTTGTATAAACCTAAACTTCAAACGAGAATATATATGTAAGTTTTCGGTTGTATAAGAGGTGCTGCCAGATCGATCGTCTGCGACACGCGAGCATAAGAGTATCATCACTAAAGATGAGTTCAGTCGATTAATGAATAGGTTTTCTAATTACAAAGCGTGAGGGTCATTTTGGGAACCCTCCTTGAAAGATATTGTAGCGACCAATGACACTGTACGTGTGTGCGATAACAATTTGTATGCATGTACTTCTTATCGCTAACATGTTTACGACACAGCCACAGCGTACGACTTCCCTTTATCAACGTAAACTTACAAGCTCCAGCGACAAGTAACAAGATCAATTCTGGAGTCATCGACGACATTCTAATTATTATTATTCATCATTCGGGAATAATCAGGATTTCCTTTTCGAATCATCCAGAAAGTTCGAAAGGTGTATATAAAGTGATCGTCTTTGGGCCAGAGAACAGTTGTGGTGATAAAGCATCAGTGCGCGAAACAAACCGATAAATAATAGAAGAAAGTGAGTGAGTTTAGCAGTACGAAACAATTCTAATAAATCGCGAATCGGGTGATGATGCTTGCATGCCAATGAAAGGGTAAATTTTTGATTTCGTTTGTTCATTCAGTGTATTGGAAAATTGTAATGAGGATATCTTTTCGGGGTATGATCTCTAATAATTTCCCAGAACGCACTCTGTAGGAATCGGGCGCACATCAACTCCCATCCAAATAATTGATGTACCTTTTTCGCCACATGTGGTACTTAAATAACGGGCAATGGACGATAGCGCGCTGCGGTCAGGAATAAATTCAGGTAGTCAAATATTACAGGTCAATTGCGCGCGGTTTGCCAAGACTTTGTAGGGTCAACTGCGTGCTCGGTAATTTTATTTAATTTATACAATAATTTTTGAGGGAAAGTCTTTGAAAATTTTAAAAATATGTTTATATACAATTTGTTACAAAAACTCCAATACTTCCGAAATAGAATTATCTTAATTTTTACAAAAAAGAAAACTTATGAAACGTTAAACACAATAAAACATGATGAATAAGAGAATGACAAGGCCATTACATACCGTAACCTTTTGATCCTACAGAATGAAACAAAATAATTCTTTAGTTACCTACTAATTATAAGTCAGGGTGAATATAAAGACCCGAACTAAATACATTTATTTCAAATCTTTGTTGGTTTCTAATATGATTGATAAAAAGGCCCAGGGCAATAATTTAATGATCGCGCGCAACTGACCCATCACTTTTAGGGTCAGTTTTGTCAAAGCTGATATATATTTCTTACAGAGACCCTTATCACAGTGCTAACTTTATGCAGTGGCGCTCGTCTAATGAAATTGGCTAACCTAACCTAACCTAACGTAACCTAACCCCTCACCCAAATATTGTTACATTTCTGTAGGTTTTAAAAGATATGCAAATGGACACATACCTACATGGAAATCAACACTGCTCAAGAACAAAGAGAAAGACGAGAGGAAAGAAGTTGAAAGGTCGTTTAAATTTATTTCAGGGAAAATTAAAGAATACTCGGAAAATAAAATAAATAGGTTCGATTTTGTAAAATGTATTTCTAATAAATATTCTAATATATGTTTATAAAAAATATTAACAAAATGAATAAATTTTTGCATTTTATTTAGTCGTATAATTATGTAGACGGGAGTTAATCTGCATCGTAGGAATCAACACAGTTTAAATTTCCATACTTAATTAAATCTGTTCCACCACCACCGTTGTATTAAAAACAAAATTGTAAATTTTATCTTTAGAATTCTTCCACCTGAAGAATCCATCGTATGTTGTACTAATTGTTGTGAGATTAAAATAATTTTTGGAACTCGTTTTTGTTACCACTCAACACGTTTTAAGGATTTAGAAAGTCAGGTTCAACCTTTCCATCACTTTGGTGTCTCCCACCGATGGTCAAGAAGATCTTATAACCCTCTACTGCATTTATTTACTATTATATACTTTACAATAGTTTTTTATTTTTTTATGTTGTGGATATTCCTTCTTTATTTTTTGTTTATACCTATTGCGAAAAGCTTCATTAATAAGCTTTTTTTGAAGAAATAAAATAGCATTTATTTCATGTTACTTACATCTTCTATTTTATTTTACAAGCTTCCTTCTACTTACAGGAATCACAAGTGAAATTTGAATTGCCCGCGTATATAAGTGATAAATAGTTCAAGAGAAGATCGTAAAGGATTGCGACATTTAAGTTGTAGCTTTTAGTAGGCGTAAGAGCCCAAGCTTCTAGAACAAGAATTCAATTTGCCGTCAGAGTAGCAGCTCTCGTGTTCCTTCTTGAGCTTTAAGATAAACATCTGATATATTAAAAGGATTGAAAGTCTCTGCTACGTACTATCTACTTCAGTAATTTATTTCAGTCTAGACGGTTCTACTTTAATATAATCGTAAACTTAATAACCAACCAACAGCATACATATTACAAGAGCTTTCGAAAAGTAAAATTTCACAAACTGCCGGCTCAAACGTTTATCCTTTAATGGTTTGCAAACTTCAATTGAAAATGGTAGTTTAATATTTCGTAGAATACCTGCCTTGGTTGGTAAGATAACACAATTCTTAATTTCCTCCTACTACTCTGACTACTCTTTACACTGAAACTTACATTATTCATGTAAGTAGCAAGCATCTATTGTTTCACCATAGAGGAAGGTTTGTAACAGACATTTGTGCAGTTTCTCCTTCAATGATAATATTTTCTGGAATCAGCTAAATATTAAAACGACTAGGTAAATAATGAAACTGTAATAGGCTGAATTTTGAATTAAAAATCTCGATAAGTCAATATTCGGGCATAAAACTCTTAATCCAATTTGGATGGGTTAAACTAGTGCAACGTCCAACAGGGAAAAAAGAAATCATGTTAGGTCAAATTGGTGAGAACTCTATTTTTCTGGGTTATTCAAACTTTTTCAATACATTTTTGTCACTGCCTCACATTGACGCCCCAGTAATTGTAGGTAATTCTTCAATAAAGAATGTTAAATTGAACATTATATAATTCTGGATGAATATGAGGTAATTTGAAAGTCAAAAGTGATTCAGTAACATTTCAAATCAATCAATTCAATCTCAAATTGAAAATTAGTCACCAAAACAACTCCCAATATGCCTTTTAATTTGATGATATATACCATGTTGTAGTAACAGATAACTTAACTTTTAGAAATTAATTATTATATACCATTTATCTAAAATATTATAAGATCATCCAATCGTTTAATTAAATTATTGTTTGAAAACGTTTATCAACGAGAAATTTACATTCTTGTTAGGAGAATTACAAATGCATGTATACATGTAAAAGTATAATTTATTTCAAAAAATGTTTGGGTAACAAACAGCACCTAAACAATTAAAAGAAAACTTAAATCGTTTATGATAATTAATTTTATCTTATTACGGTAAATTAAGTAGGTAATTGGCCGAAAACTCTTGGTGAAACATTATATAAATATTAACGAATAAAAACACTTGGAGACGTTTCACTTATTTATTGAAAACTCAATGTACATTTCGCCAGTTACGGCATCATCAGGAGTATTATTAGATTACTAAAGTTACAAATTTTTTTTTTTTTTTTTTTATGTTTTCGCGGAAGAGGGGAAATCTTCAAAAGACACCTAGTCGTCCGTACGACTGGGTAGTGTCGGATTCCCGAGGAAGGTGACCTCGGTCCTACCGACTAAAACCCCTCTACCTCAGGCCGTTATAGGACCGGTAAAGTCGGTCCTCTTCAGCCAAAGTTACAAATTACAGCGAGTTCCTTAAATATTAGAGGTCTTAGGTGGTATCAACTTAGGATCTAGGAGGGGGTTGTTGCCAAACATTAGTTGGTCGTTTGCCAAGGGTTTGTTTAGTAAAATAGCTTTTTTAATTTCTAATATTTCATAGCGGTCTAAGATCTTTCCCCCTGGTAAATGATGTAATAATTTTAAATTATTTTTGTTAGTTGTGTGGTTATTTTCAATTAAATGCGAAGATAGTCCTGAGCAATGATTATTGTATAAAGCACTGCGAATATGCTCATTGTAGCGTGTTGTAATTGACCTTTTGGATTTTCCAATATATATGGTTGGGCAGTCTGAGCAGGTAATTTCGTAGACACCGCTTTTCTGGGTATTGTCTACTTTCTTAATTAGTTTATTGTTGACTAATAGTTTGTTTAAGTTGGAATTATTAAAGTATGCTGCATTAATGTTAAATTGTTTTAATTTATATCCTATTTTTGTGCTTATTTTTCCATAATAAGGGATTTTTCTCCATTCGTTGTTGCTTTTGTTATATGTGATGGGGTAGATCAGATTGATAAACTTTTGTTTTAATTTTTTTGATAACATTTTTTCTACTGTATGCGGATCGTATCCATTGTTGATGGCTATAGTTTTGATGGTATTAATTTCTTTTTTATAGTTGTCTTTAGATAGAGGAATGTTTATGGCTCTGTTTAACATTGAGTGAAAACTGGCTATTTTTATGCTATTAGGATGATTTGAGCTGAAAGGGATAATGCAGTCTGTGAAGGTTTCTTTTCTATATATGTCGAAGTCAATTTTATTATTAATTATGTTGAGCTTAAGATCTAAGAAGTTTAAGCTTTTATGGCCTATTTCTAATGTGAACTGAATATTTTTGTTAATATCGTTGAGGTAATTTAAGAAGTTGTTGAGTTGTCGTTCAGTACCGACCCAAATGCAAATTATATCGTCTACATAACGTAGCCATAAATGAATATATTTTTTAAAAATATGGTTGGTTTCTAAAAACTTTTCGAATTTGTTCATGAAGTAGTCGGCGTAAAAAGGTGAGATTGACGAGCCCATTGGAAGACCACTCTTTTGCAAGAAGAGTTTTTCATTAAACATAAAATAATTTTGATTTAGGCTAAGTTCGATTGGCGTTTTTAGTTCTGATTGTAGAATTTGGTCGATATTGTACGAGGATAGGTCTTTAAATAATAAGTCTTTTAACTCAGTAGTTGGGATAGATGGAAATAAATTTTTTACATCAAAAGAGATTAATTTTGCATTTGAGGGTAAAATGATATCTTTCAATTTGTTAACTAAATCTAAACTATTGCTTACAGTATACTTGGGCTTAAAGTCTAATATTTCTGTTAGTAAGTGTGCTAATTCCTTGCAAAGTCTTTGGTTGGGGGCATTTAAACAAGATGCAATAGGTCTTATAGGATTGTCTTTTTTATGGATCTTAATTAGTCCATAAAGAACAGGGGGTGAAGGGTGACTGTTTTTAAGTTTCCAAAGTTCGTCTTTTCCAAAAGCAAGTTTGATTTTATTTACGGCTTTTATCACTTCTGCTGAAAATTTTTTTTTGTAGGGTCATTTTTTAATTCTAATAAATTTAGGTTGTTGAGAAAGTCATTCATTTTTTTGATATATAAGTCTTTGGTTAAAATGGTAACAGTATTTCCTTTATCGGCTTTGCAGAGAATTAGGTTTGAACTCTTAAGTGTTTTTTTGATACTATTTAAACAGAATATCTCTTTTTTTTTGGGTTTTCTTTTGTTTAAGTTGATTGTGTTGGTAATCTGATTGGATGATTTTAGCACACAGTGATTTACCTAGGATTTCATCTTCTGGGAAAGCTGCGTCGGTGTACACGGCAACATCTTGGTATTTTTCTGCGTTTAGATGAAATTTCGGAGCGTATTTTAGTCCTTTCCTCAGTAGTTCAGTTTCTTCTTTGTTGAAATTGTGGTTAGACAGGTTGGCAATACGTGGGTAGAACTTTACAGGGTTCATTTCCGGTTGGGTTGTAGGGTGGTCATTTTTCTGGCGTTTGCGTAGGTTCTCTAGCTTTTTTTAGTTGCCTTTTATATTGTTTGTGAGAGGTGTTCTTCACTTCTTCCATTATGTTGTCATAAATGCTATTAAACTGGCAGTAGTGTTATCAAAAAAATTAAAACAAAAGTTTATCAATCTGATCTACCCCATCACATATAACAAAAGCAACAACGAATGGAGAAAAATCCCTTATTATGGAAAAATAAGCACAAAAATAGGATATAAATTAAAACAATTTAACATTAATGCAGCATACTTTAATAATTCCAACTTAAACAAACTATTAGTCAACAATAAACTAATTAAGAAAGTAGACAATACCCAGAAAAGCGGTGTCTACGAAATTACCTGCTCAGACTGCCCAACCATATATATTGGAAAATCCAAAAGGTCAATTACAACACGCTACAATGAGCATATTCGCAGTGCTTTATACAATAATCATTGCTCAGGACTATCTTCGCATTTAATTGAAAATAACCACACAACTAACAAAAATAATTTAAAATTATTACATCATTTACCAGGGGGAAAGATCTTAGACCGCTATGAAATATTAGAAATTAAAAAAGCTATTTTACTAAACAAACCCTTGGCAAACGACCAACTAATGTTTGGCAACAACCCCCTCCTAGATCCTAAGTTGATACCACCTAAGACCTCTAATATTTAAGGAACTCGCTGTAATTTGTAACTTTAGTAATCTAATAATACTCCTGATGATGCCGTAACTGGCGAAATGTACATTGAGTTTTCAATAAATAAGTGAAACGTCTCCAAGTGTTTTTAATCGTTAATATTTATTACGGTAACTTAATTATTAATAGCATTACATCTGTTCTGGTTTATGATAGATTGATTTTAGCTAACGAAGGGTTTTAAATTCAAACGCAGTAGGACAGTTGATTATCCACTCCAAATTGATGACAATTATCAATTTGGTTAGCTCAAGTTAGGTTAACTAACCCAGGCTAACCAAATTGAAATTGAACAATTTTATCCTATAACTAATTATTTACTAACGAAATATGGATTTCAAATAATTCAACTACGGTAAAACATGGAATTATTAATCAACTTTTAATCAAGCTCAATAATTTGTTTCGATCGATTCATTCATTTCAAAAACATATAAAAAACATTTATAAAGAGCCAAAATCCCTTCTACTGATCATGAGTAAGTAGTAAAATATATGTAAAAGTAGCCAGCAATTGTAAGATGACAACTTATTTTGGTTATTGACCAAATCAGTTTTCTTTTCTCAGACTTTTATAATTTCTAGATTATCTAAAAGAGATCATTCCCAGATTATGAAAATTTGTATGTAAAATTTCTATATTATGTGTATCAAAACCATAATTTTTGTCACATATAACATAAAAATTTTACATGCAAATTTTCATAATCTGGGAATATATCTCTTTTAGATAATCTAGAAATTATAAGTCTGAGAAAAGAAAAGTAATTTGGTCAATAACCAGAAAAAGTTGATATCTTACAATTGCTCCTTTTTTACTTAAATTTTACTACATATAAATAGTACCAGGTAGTTTTTACATTTCAGCAATCTTTTGTAAGTACATATTGGACTTAATGGACACATCAATCGAAGTTTTGTAGAGTTGGAGTAAAAATTAAGGAAAAATTTTGTTCGCTTCTTTTGAATTATTTGAGATATGGTCTACGCCTAGATAACAGTTGATAATCTATTTATCGTCACTCGATGAACCTGTCATGTAACATAACCGTTGCAATGCGATTAACTAATCAGTAATAATTAAGTTCCATTTACATCATAAAAAAATTTTTGCTAATTTTGAATAAAAACTTTACTGCTTAGCGAACAGTATTCTTCGGCTTAAACTGACAAAACACTGTTCGTTTACGATGATGGTTTCAATTTTGTCTAATTAACTTCTTTAATACTACATCACAACTGTTCATCTTGAATAAATATATTACATGTAACGGAAGTGTGAAAATTTAAACTCAATAATAGAGGGGTAATTACATATTCCAAATTGATGACACTTATCAATTTGGTTAGCCCAAGTTAGTTTTACTAACCCACGCTAACCAAATTGAAATTGAACAATTTTATCCTATAACTAATTATTTAACAATTAACGGAATATGGATTTCAAATAATTTAAATAAAACAGGGAAGTTTTAATTAAGTTTCAATCAAGCTTGACAATTTGCTTCGATCAATTCATTCATTCCAAAAGCATATAAAAAATATTTATAAAGTGCTAAAATCCCTTCTAGTGATTATAAGTATGTAGTAAAATGTGTGTAAAACTAGGAAGCAATTGTAAGATGTCAATTCTTATTATTTATTGACCAAATTACATTTCTTTTCTCAGGCTTTTATAATTTCTGGATTATCTAAAAGACATATTTTCCTAGATTATGAAAATTTTTATGTAAAATTTTTATATTATGTGTATCAAAACCATCATTTTTGGAACATATAACATAAAAAATTTACATACAAATTTTCATAATCTGGAAATGCATCTTTTTTAGATAATCTAGAAAATATAAAAGTCTGAGAAAAGAAAAAGTAATTTGATAAATAACCAAAAAGAGTTGACATCTTACAATTGTTCCCTACTTTTATTTAAATATTACTATATATAAATAGTAGCAGGTAGTTTTGACACTTCAGCAATATTTTGTACATACTGGACTTAATGGAGGCATCAATCGAAGCAAAGTTTGAATACGTTTTATTGAAATTTTCTATTTGTTTCATTTTAATTACCTATTTTAAATATAGTCTGTCGCCTAGGCAAACAAAAGGCCCTTTTTTTAAAATTTTAAAAAGAATTTTCACCTACTTATTTCATTAACATTTTGATCATTTCAAGTACAAAAAAAAATTTAGTTAGTACTCACAACACATTGCTCAGTGGATCGAATTCTTCATTTTGTTCTGAAGAGTCCGATCAACTGTCAGATGATGAAAACAAAAATTCAAAAAAATCACCATCTGATATATTGTGAAAAAATATTGGGTAGTACGCATAAAGTTAAGTGCTTAGTATGGTTTCACACTTTTGAAGTCGCCACTCCACTTGAAAAGCTTAATATTAACATGGCAGTGTCTACTCTTCTTTCTTGAGAATCTAGTTGCTCCTTACTCAAATTGTCATGTGCATAAATGAGAGTACCTACATCCACTTCTGAGTGCTTATGTTAACATTTAATACCATGTAAAATTAGGAGATCCCTATTTTTGAGGGTAGACACCCATTTCTTAAGTAGTGTGAGCAGACACTCTCATTTGTACCTTCATACACAATAATTCGAGTCGATACTTTATAAACAACTAAAGTCACAACAAACAAGAGTAAACACTCGCATGATTAAAATTCTTTTCGCATTTCAAATGGAGTGGTTACTTAAAACATGTGATACAATACCAACCACTCAACTTTATGCTTAACCACCCAATTATTGTGAGTTTACAACCTTACATACAAGACCTATATTATTAGTGACTATTTATAAATTATTAAAATGGAAACAAAATTTAGATTTATATCACTTTACCCTTCATCTGATCTCCAGTTATCGTTGCTGGGCTTCGCTTCTTACTTCTTAATTTTCTGTACTCTCTCTGCTCCTTTTGAAGATTACTTCGATATTCGTCATTCAGCAACAGTTTTTCTTTAAACTCTTCATGGAATTTTGCCCCATATAATACCATTATCCTACCCCATATTATACCACGTATCGGATGAGGGATGCAGTATCCACGTCAGCTTGGGCAGCAATATTTAGCATTTCGTATAGGTATTCCTGAGTTGTTTCGTTGCTTCTTTTTTTACGATGTCTTAATTTATTGTGAATATCGTAACTACAAGCTTTCTCTGAGAATTCTGATAGCACTGCATCTCGGAGTTGTTCCCATGATCGATAAATTCCGCGTAAATTATTTTCTGAGTGTTGGTCCAGTTATGTAAATAAGCAGTTTCTTCAAACTCTTCAATCCATAAGCGTGTGCTACTGTCCCCGTCTCCCGAAAAAGTACGCACTGTTCTGCCAAATCGCGAAAAGTTAGGGCGTACTCCCCAGCGCCTTCATCCCTATCAACATTTTTATGAATTTTACATTTTCCTGATTGCGTGTCAATGTCTTCTTCACCAGAGTCGCAGGCAGAGGCAGTTTCATTACTATTTTCTGATTTCTGATCGGTCAGAAGGTCATCGGTCGGTCCAGTTATAATTAATACTTGACTTATTGGTTCAGCCTTCAGATCGTCGACCTATTTTTGCGAATATAATTTTGGCTCACCTTACTGTCTTCCTTATAGTACCTATTATATTTCCAATAAATTAGTTGTTGAACAATTGAAAAAAAAAAGGTACAAAGATTGCATCATACCTTAATAGTTCGCCCCTATAGCTCTTCACTTCAGTTGAGAATGGCTGTGTAACTGAATCACATTGTCCGTGTCGTTCGCCTTTTATACTTTCCAAGACTCTTGCCTGGGCTGATCCAGGATTCCCCGGATATCAGTATTGCATCAGAAAACCTCGATAAACCGTTGGTGCCAGCTTGGCGCGATTACAAGTATCTGCGTAATACACTTAACTTGTTATTATGTACATGATGATAAGTATTTGTGATGTTGTGATGGATATAGCCACATTTTATTAATCAGCGTTATTCATACCTCTCAACATTTTTAGTCCAAACTAACAAGTTCGAACAAGTATATGTTGCATCAGTTCTTATCTGTGTGATATATATTTTTAATCCATTACTGCAGTAAAAACTTTTTGTACAAATAAAATACCTAATGATTAACTGAATTGGCTGTTACTTGGTGAAAGTTGCACATTTAGGTCACCTAAATCACATGAAAAAGCTACAGTGTAGCGAAACTATAGTTGTGATAACAATAAAAATTTGTGAAAAGTATTGTGTATTTAATTATATCCGTTAAAATACCTAACTTGAAGTTAAATTTAATGAGTGTTAGCAAAACGTTTGTTACAACTTATTTACAACAATATTTCAATATTTCAATTGGTTAAAGATTTTTGTCTTTGACCTAATAAGAACGTTCAAGTTCAATGGTTGGCAAGTTAATAATCGCGAGATCGACGGATTTGGTCCAACCATTTGGTGGTGCTGTGTACTTTGAGATGCGAAAACAGAAATTCTCATAAAACAAAAGCACTAAATTATATGGAAAATTGTTGCTTATATACTTTATCCTAATTATATTATTATCAAATCACAAGTTAATTACTTATATTTTATACAAAATATTGTTACGTAATTCACAATTATCACGTAATTTTCTCTTAACACTTTTTATTTAAATTAACTCTAACACAACAACGATTCAATAACTTTTTCGGTAATAACAACAACTCTATAACTATTTCGCTCGTCAATCGCTTTATCTTCTCTTCTCGCTTATATCTGCCGCTCTCTTCTATCAAATACTGTCAAACTGTCCAACGCTGTTCCTTATATAGTCTTATGGACGTTTCTAGGCAACTCTCGAAACGTCCAGCAACTCTCGGACTTTCTGGAACGCGTCATAGGTTACTTCCACACAATTTTCGCAGTCGGCGCTTGTCAACGTCAGAATGACACATCTGTCACACTGCCCCCCCTCTAGCGCTGATCGTCCCGATCAGTTTCTTCCACTGTGTATGGAGCCAACTGGTCGAGGTGTACAACTTTCATCTTCAATTTGGGGCCTCGTTGTATCCAGTAGACGACATCGTTTATCCGGGTAATCACTTTGTACGGGCCCTCCCAATTCCGTTGTAATTTAGTTCACCTTCCTTTCTTGCGAACTGGGTTATAGAGCCATACATGGTCGCCCTCCCTGAATCCAGTGGAATTCGCTCGCTGATCGTAGCGGGTCTTCATCCGGTCACTTTCGAATTTTATTCTTGTTCTGACGGCTTTATGGATGGTGTTAAGCCGCTCGCGTAGTTTAGACACATAATCGTCCGTGGACAGCGAAGAATCTTCAGGTCGACCAAACATTAGATAAAGCAGGTAGTCTCAGTTCTTTCCCGAATAGCACGCAGGAAGGTGTCTGTCCGGTGGTCTCGTGTATGGATGTCCTATAGGCCAGAAGGAATAAGAGAATGTGGCGATCCCAGTCGGTCTGATGATCGTTCACGAACATTCTCAGGTTGTTTTCTATAGTCGCATTAAATCGCTCTACCATGCCATCAGACCGAGGATGCAGCGGAGTCGTTCTAGTTTTCCTTATTCCCATTAATTCACATACTCGTTGGAATATTTCTGATTCAAAATTTCGGCCCTGGTCAGTGTGAATCTCCATAGGAATTCCATATCGGCTGATCCAGTTGTTTATTATTGCCTCCGCCACGGTGGTTGCATCCTGGTTGGAGATTGCATAGGCCCCACTTGCTGAAGTAATCCATCACAACGAGGATGTAGCGTTTGCCATCTTCAGTTCGGGGAAAGGGACCAGAGATATCCATGGCTATTCTTTCGAATGGTGCTCCGACGTTATACTGGTGCATCTTTCCTCGTGACCTGGTTCTCGGACCTTTGTTGGAAGCACATACTTCGCATTTTCTACACCAGTCTTCCACATCCAATCTAGCGTTCACCCAGTAATACCGTTCACGTATTTTCTCTAATGTCTTTTTTCACTCCAAAATGTCCACATCCAGTCCCAGCATGCAGCTCTTTGATTACTTCTTTCGTCTTCTTCTTGGGCAACACAACTTGTAGGCGCTTCTTGGTCCCGTCTGGACTTTCCCAGATTCTTTACAGGACTCCATTCTCGAGCTTTAGTGAATCCCATTGGGCACAATAACATTTCGTAGTGGTACTCAGGGGGCTTACGGGGCCGCCCACGTTGGTCGAGATTCTCCTGCCTCCTTCCATTTCATGATGGGTCCAGGGTCATCATCGGTTCGCTGTTCCTCCATCAACACTGTGTCTTCCCAATTCTCTTGTCTCTCCACGGTGGTATGTAGGCATGGAACTTGTTCTAACCCTTCTTTTCGTTCCACAGAAGAACAATGTTTGCAATTCCGTGGGCATGGTCGTCCTGATAAGGCGTCGGCATTACCATGGTGTTTTCCTGGCCGATGTTCGATTTTGAAATTGTATTCTTGTAAATGCTATAACCATCTGGCCACCTGTCCTTCATGGTTTCGGAATTGCAGCAACCATTTAAGAGAAGAGTGGTCAGTTCTCAGCTGGAATTCTCGCCCATATAGATATTTGTGGAAATATTCTATAGTTTTCACCGCGGCCAATAGTTCTCGGCGGGTCACACAATAGTTCTTCTCGGGTTTTGACAGTGTCTTACTCTTTCTTTGCCGTCTTGAACTTGAGAAAGAACCCCTCCAATACCCACAATGCTCGCATCGGTATCGACTATGACTGGTTTTCCAAATACGGGGTAAGTCAAAATCAGGGTGTTAGACAACTTATTTTTAAGAACTTGAAAAGCTTCTTGACAGGTGTTCGTCCAATCAAAAGGCACTCCATTCTCGTAGGTCTGTGCAAGGGGCGAGCCACATCCGCAAATCCCTTCACGAATCTTCTATAGTACGAACGTAATCCTAAGAAACTCCTCAATTCATGCTGGTTCGTTGGTTACGGCCTTTTACGAACTGCCTCGGTCTTGTCAGGATCTGTACCAACGCCTTTACTTGATATGACATGGCCTAGATATTTCACTTCAGTTCTAAACAACGCACACTTTTTGGGATTTAATTTTAGTTTTGCTGCTGTGAATTTCTGAAGTACTCTGCTTAGATTGGCGAGATGGTCTTCAAAAGTTCCCCCAAACACAATGACGTCATCCAAATACACCAAGCAGATTTCCCAATTCAGTCCTTGTAAAATGGTCTCCATCAATCTTTCAAAAATAGCTGGTGCGTTGCATAGGCCGAAGGGCATTACATTGAATTGCCAGAGACCGTTCCCAGTAGTAAACGCAGTCTTTTCTTTGTCTTCAGGATGTACTTCGACTTGCCAATATCCGCTCTTAAGGAGGTCAGTTGAACATTGCAGCATTAGAAAAAGCTATGAATTTAAAATATGTCATTCTTTTAGTCATGTAGAATGATTCTAGAAAAACTTTGGGATATCTTATCGCACTATTTAACAAGATATTCAACTTTGAATATCGTCAGAAATACACGGTGCTGTATGGTATATGCTCACAATCTAAACTAAATTCCTCTATTTAATATACTCACAAATTAGATATCAGCGGGAAAATAATCATATTTATAAATCAATATTTATATTTTTAATTTATCGAAAAAAAAATGTACCTTGACGATGTCTTTTTAATATAATTTGTGAATAAAGAGTCTATAAATAGGGAACTCGTATCCTAGCTTTGCCGCCATGTCGATTTGACAACGTCGCAACTCGATGTACTGCATGCGTTATATAAAATTATATCGATTATGACAGAAGACTATAGGTTAGGGTATAACACTTAAATGGAATGTTGTTTACCGACAATACGCGACGTTGTGAAACGTTTTCACAGCTATTTACATCTAAAGTCAATTGAATTACTTTATATTTCTTGAGCATGATTTAAAATATCAAAATTGTATAATCTTTAATAAATCTTAAAATAAACATTTTTTACTATTATAAAGTATTATAATATTCGACTTGAAATTTTTTTTTAGGATTTATGGTCTAAAACTAGAGTAGTAGTCAACTGACCTCCTTAAGGTCCAACGTCGAGAACCATTTAATTTCGCTCGACAGACAATCTAACGTGTCGTCGATTCGTGGCAAAGGATAGCTGTCTTTATGTGTTACTTCGTTCAATCGTCGATAATCAACACAGAATCTCGTTGATCCGTCCTTCTTACGTACCAAAACGATGAGGGAGGTCCATGGACTTTTCGATGGTTCTATTATCCCTTTCTCGCGTATGACCTTAATCAATGAATCGACTTCTTCTCGTTTGGCCCATGGTACTCGTCTGGGTGGCTGTTTGATTGGTCTTGCATTTCCTGTGTTGATTCGGTGGTACGCTAAATTGGTTCTTCTATAATCGCTGTCATCAATCGCAAAGACGTTCTTGTTAGTTCGAATTAGGCGTTCTAGCTTTCGAGTTTCTTCTTCAGTTAGATGTTCAGTTGCCTTGTTGATTAATTCTTGTAATGCTTCTGGCAGCATCCCGTTTTCTTCCCTCTCTTCTCTAATTTGGTCCAAATGATTGATGGTGGTGACTGGTTCCAATGTCCCTATTGATGTTCCTTAGGAAAGTTTTTGTTCAGTGCCTTTCAGATTGACAACTCTGACTGGAATCGTGGTCGAGCCGGTTTGTACCACAGTTCTTCCGACAAGAATAGCCTTCTGCCTCAATTCTTCGTTGTCTTGCTCTATGACTCTAGTGATTTCATAAGGGATATTGTCCTCTAGTGTAATTCGGGCAACAGCTTCGGAGTGTTCGGGTAAAACTTGGTCTTCAGCAACGACGACCCGTAGTGTTCGCTGATCAGTCCCATTTCTTTGTAGTGGCAGTTCTTGATCTCCTATTCGTAAACAGTTTGTGCCCATGTCTAGCTGGATTCGGTGTCTTTCCATGAAGTGGAGTCCCAAAATTATGTCGTCGGTGATATCGGCCACCAGCACTTGTTGGTACAGGCTTGCGTCTCCAAGACCGATCACCACTTCGCATTCTCCATGAAACGATGTTGTTTTCCCTGTCGCAGTTGTTCAGACAGCATTTATGGTTAGCGGTCGAATCCTCCATTTACCGATTATTCGAGGGTTAACTATCGTTCTTGATGCGCCGGTATCCACTATCAGTTTTAATTTCCTGCCGTCAACAAAACCATCCACAGTAAGTGAATTACCAGTGGTTGTTTTCGATACGGAGATGATGATTGGGGCTTGGGGACGCAAAGCCGGCTTTCGCCCCGTAAGGCCGGCTATTCTTAGTTTCCCTGATTGTTTTCTTCGGCGGCTGAAGCCTGTCTTCTTCCAGATGAACAGCCGCTGCTCAAGTCCACAATTCCAACATGTAACTTCTCGTTTTCTCTTGACACAATCGCGTGAAAGATGCCCCTGTTTGTCGCAAGTCCAACAGCGTGGGCGCTCACTCATCTCTTCTTTCGGTTTTAAAGACATGACTTCTTTAGCTATTTTTACCATTTCTTGCCGAAAAATCTCGCCATCTTCTTCAAAATTCAACCCAGCCTGCCGGATTCTAACATGTCCTTTGGATGCTTGTTTGGCTGCTTCATATTCCAGCGCATGCGACAATGCTTCGCCTGCAGTTTTATGTCGAGACATGCGCAGAGCTTGCTGTATTTCGACATCTCGCACTCCATCGACAACATTTGGGTGGACAGCTGGTCTGTAAAGTCTTGAGGGGCACTAGGATAATCCAACCGCACAAGCCTTTCGACGTCCGCTTCGAATTGTTGAAGGCTTTCACTGCTACGTTGATATCGACTTTTTAATTGAGCCTGATACATTTGTTGTAGATGTTCATCACCGTAGCGCATCTCCAATCGGTCCACCAGAATTTTAAAATCGTTTTGTTGCATTTCTGGTATACCTTGCAGAACGTCGAGAGCTTCCCCACGTAGCGCTATGATCAGGGCAGTGGCTTATTCCATTTCATTCCATTCATTTGCTTTGGCAGCAGCGTCGAATTGTTTAAGATACACTGACCAAGAGACCTTCACATCGAATGTTCGTGGTTTTATCCTCGACATTCTTACACTTCCTTCTTCGCTTTTGTTTAGTTTTGGGTACTCTTGAACGTTCAGATTGGCCTTCATATCGTCTAACTCTTTCTGAAACTTTTTGTGTACGGCCTTTAACTCTTCTTGAACTTCTACTCTTACTTCCTTTATTTCTTCTTGAACTTCTACTCTTACCTCCTTCAACTCTTCTTGAACGTCTTGAACTTCTACTGCTACTTCTTTTAACTGTTCTTTCAATCCTTCTTGCTCAATTTTCATTGTTCTCATATCTTCTATTAGTTTCTCTTGACCTGCCTTAATTTCTTCTTGACATGCTTTAATTTCTTCCTTCATTTCTTTCTGGCCTGCCTTCATTTCTTCCTGGCTTGCCTTCATTTCTTCCTGGCCTGCCTTCATTTCTTGCTTCATTTCTTCCTGGCCTGCCTTCATTTCTTTAAACATTTCCATCAAAAATTTCATTTGCTCCTCCATTTTTGCCGCTTGACTTCTTGTTACTGGCATAAATCCCACTCCTAACACCAATTTGTTACGTAATTCACAATTATCACGTAATTTTCTCTTAACACTTTTTATTTAAATTAACTCCAACACAACAACGATTCAATAACTGTTTCGGTAATAACAACAACTCTATAACTATTTCGCTCGTCAATCGCTTTATCTTCTCTTCTCGCTTATATCTGTCGCTCTCTTCTATCAAATACTGTCAAACTGTCCAACGCTGTTCCTTATATAGTCTTATGGACGTTTCTAGGCAACTCTCGAAACGTCCAGCAACTCTCGGACTTTCTGGAACGCGTCATAGGTTACTTCCACACAATTTTCGCCGTCGGAGCTTGTCAACGTCAGAATGACACATCTGTCACAATATTAAAAGCACATATTCGTATTTTGCCAGTTTTCGTCCACAAAGGCTAGTTATCGTCCAAGTGTAAGCTAGTTTTCGTCCACTATCTTAAGTAAATAAAAAATGGAGGAAGAAAAATATATAAAATAACATACAGGGGTTTTCAAGTTGATGGGCTATTAGAAGTATATGAATCAGTAGAAGGAATTCAATTCTGAAACTTGGGCTCATTTGGTTATTGTTTATGCCGCTTCTTCTAAAAATATTTTTAAGTTCGATTTACATCCGGTTGTACCGGAAGTCGACACCAACTTTGTTATTTTAAATGGAATGGTATATTTTTTACGCTGAATTCGAATAAAACGTGTAATTCTAAAGTAAGTTTAATAACCATCTTGTACACTTATGACGATCCGTTTCTGAGTTAATTTAATTTATAGAAAAAAAATCGCTACCGCAACCCAAATTATAAAAAAATCATAACTTCCACAAAATACGACTCAGACTGTTGAAATTTTTACTAGTAATAGCTGAATATTAGTAGGTACTAACGCCTTGACAAAATTGAACTAAATAATTTATACAGGGCATTCAAAATAAAATTCTACAGTTTAAAAACTTCAAACAGGAATAACTTCGTTTTTTCAAATGGCACCTATCATTTTTTATTTTTTCGATCGATTCCTTTTTTGTCCTCTTTCGATCTATATGAATACTTCCATTTGTTTTATTTGAAAATTTTGGAGTAATTTTGAATTATTACTTAAAATAGCTAATTTTAATATTTTCCGCATAAAAAGGTGTGCCTTGGACAAAAGTAATGAAATTATCTATATTTTACAAATTCTAAATTACTCAAAACTTTTCAAATAAAACAATAGGAAGTATCCATATAGATCAAAGAGGATAAAAAAAGGGGTCTATTGAAAAAATAAAAAATGGTAGGTGCCATTTGAAAAAACGAAGTTATTCGTGTTTGAAATTCTTAAACTTTAGAACATTATTATGAACTCCCTGTATAAATTATTTAGTTCAATTTTGTCAAGGCGTGGGCACTAATATTCAGCAATTACTAGTAAAAATTTCAACAGTCTGAATCGTATTTTGTGGAAGTTATGATTTTTTTATAATTTGAGTTGCGGTAGCGATTTTTTTTTTTATAAATTAAATTAACTCAGAAACCGATCGTCATAAGTGTACAAGATGGTTATCAAACTTACCTTAGAATTACACGTTTTATTCGAATTCAGCGTAAAAAATATACCATTCCATTTAAAATAACAAAGTTGGTGTCGACTTCCGGTACAACAGGATGTAAATCGAACTTGAAAATATTTTTAGAAGAAGCGGCATAAACAATAACCAAATGAGCTCAAGTTTCAGAAATGAATTCCTTCTACTAATTCATATACTTCTAATAACCCATCAACTTGAAGAACCCTGTATATTGTACATTAAAACACATTAGTTTGCATTTACAAACACAATGGTCGCAGTTGTAAGGTTTATTTTTACTGTTTATATATGTCTATCCAACAAATCGTATTTGAGAAATTGTTTTAATGAAGAAAATAAATTTTAATATATTTTATAATTAAAAATGTCCTAAAATTGCGGAGTAGATACACATAGTGTAAAACAAAATAAAAATGTGAATTTTTTTTTTTATTGTTTTAAAAAATTAAGCAAAAATAGCTCAATGTCAAAAACTATGACAGGTTTTTAAAAAAATAATATTTTTGCACATATGTTTATTCAAATGAAACATAATAATTTATTATCATTAGATATAACATGAAAGATAACTAAATACAAAAATCTTGAAAAATACTAAAAATAAATAAAAGCTTACAAAAATAATAAATCTTGAGGAGGGAGAAACACAAATAAAACCCAACATTATCATAATCACTACCATTATTAATAAATAAATTTATACACAAGTTAAAAGAATTACGTTTTATAAAGTTCTAGTGTATGGTACCGTTCGAAACAATCACCAATATGTAGTCCAGGCTTACGGGTGCAGGTGCCACAAATGTACCTAATTTCGCGCCTGCCGCCTTGTACTTTGCGGTTAGAACATACCGTACAGTCTTTTTTCTTCCCATCATTTTGGCGCAAAATATGTAGTTTACCATTTAGCCGCTCTTCTGTATATACAGATGTTGTGAATTTTTATATAATAAATAGGCATTGACACTGGACGTTTTGAGTCCCCAGAAAAATAACTTTCGCCACCATTTCAATGATTTTCTCAGGGAACAGTATGACGCTGAATAAGAGTCTGAGCGGTCGACACCTCCCATAAATTTATTGTAATTGACCACTACATTTGGCTTATTTACAACTTGTAAGTTCCCTCCACGAACTCTTCTGTTAATAGGCTGTGTTCCTGAAATATCCCACGAAGTAAGTGTAGTAACGACCCTTTTATCTTTCCATGCCCTTTTTTATTGAATCAGGTATAAATTTGCGGTTGATTTGAATAGTACCTGTCAAATGAACATTTAGTTTTAACAACTCTTCTGCAAGTGGCAAGCTGGTATAGTATCTATTGGTGTAAAAATGATATCCTTTACATCCTGGGTTATTGTCCAAAGTGTTAGCATCCGCCATTACATATATTCTGATCATCCATTTCGTAGGCTTGTTAGGGTTGTAAGTTAAAAAACTAATTTTACCCTTAAATCCAACAACAGGTTCGTCTACTGATATCTCTCTTGACGAAATAAAATGTTCTTTGAACTGTTTATCCTAATGATCTAAAAAGTGGCTGACTTTCTGAGTTCAAACCGTAAGAGTACGGTTATCGTACCCATATTTAGGACAACTCCAATAAATGCAGTAAACTCTTCTACAGTAGTATCTATCCACGTGTGCCATATTTAATGTTTTGACAACTTCTTCTGTGCTATTTTATGTCTAGCGTAATTATTTGTTTGTTCCACTGTTGTTATTATTAGCACATCGGTAAAAAAGAGCTTGAAAAAGTCAATAGGTTTTGTGCAGGTATCTGGAATTTGAGGTCATACCATTTTATCCCCAGAAGTAAATTGAATCCTGTCTGGTACCTGATCCTGACATGTGACGTCCTGCCATGGTCCGAAATTACTAGGTTGTGTTATATTCTGGTCTTCTTCACTGCTGCTCGAACTTGATGGTAAAGGCATGGTTCTCTGTCTTTTAGTAATTATAATATCACTACCATTAGTAATTATAATGTCACTACCATTATTAGAGTCGCTTTCTTCACTGACATTATCACTATGCAATCTATCATTTTTAGGCGAGTCTATGTAAAATTGATCGTCACTAGTTTGCAACTCATTTTCAATTTCATCTTGTAAAAATCTCTTGGGCACTTTAAATTTTCTTTATAGCGATAACCTGGCAGAACATAAACGAACTGGACGGATTACTGCTAGTAATTTAACATTCGTTGCAAATATAGAATTTATCAGTATCAAAACTTTTCTAAGGTATAATAATAATAATAACGTGTTTATTTAGCATTTCTCTGCTACATTATGGTTACATCTAGTCTAATAGTCTAATTTGAAATTGAAAACTTAATTTAATATTTCTATCCATTGCTCTCATTTTTTGTCAAGATAGTACAGTTTTAATTTTCTTTTGAAATTATTTAGTGAGACACTTTTAAGCTCGTTTGGTAGTCTATTATAGTCCACTACTCCCTTGAAAAAAATTGAGTTTTGGGTCCTTTTGTACTTTACATGTTGTAACTGCAAGTCCTGTCTATGGCGAGTGTTGTAATTATGTATTTCTTGAAAAGAGTTTATCATATTATTGAAATATGCCGGTAGTAGTCGGAGTTTTACTTTATGTATAAATATCATCGTTAAATACTCTGTATGTTCTCTTATATTCATCCAACCTAGTTTGTTAAGCATTGTTTGAATATTTGTATATCTATTGCACTTTAATATTATTCTCATCGCTCTATTTTGTAACTTTTGCAATTTGTTTATTGCTTGTTTGTTTCCTAAATATAACACCGTCCCGGCAAAATAGAAGTGTGGAAGTATTATTGTATTGTATACGGTTAGTCTTGCCCATTGTGTTAAATATTCACTACTTCTTCTTAAAACTCCAAGTTTTTTTGCTATTTTTTTTGCAGTAGAATCAACATGTTCTTCAAATTTTAAATTGTCGTCTATTATTACTCCTAAGTATTTTGTTACCGATGTTACTTCCACTGACGTTTTATTAATAACTATTTTGATTTTATTTTTGCTTTCTTGTTTGTTTGGTCCTAAGAGCATTGCTTTTGTTTTTTGTACATTGAGTTTCATTTTATTGCTGCATAACCAGTCACCAACACCTTCTAACTCATTGTTCATTTTATCTTGTAGCTCTTTCCAGTCTTTGCTTGCATAATATAATATCGTATCATCTGCAAACATGTGTATTCTACATGATGTTATATTTAGTGCTATATCATTAATATACACTATGAACAATAGTGGGCCTAATACACTTCCTTGTGGCACCCCGTAGTTTATTTGCATATCACTCGATACTACTTCACCACATTTCACTCTTTGCTTTCTATTATCTAAGTAGCTCTCAATCCATTTTATCACAGTTCCACTGAACCCATACTTTCTCAAT
Organism: Agrilus mali; assembly: GCA_029378335.1. NCBI lineage: Eukaryota > Metazoa > Arthropoda > Insecta > Coleoptera > Buprestidae > Agrilus > Agrilus mali. Next base: position 13,316,210 of record CM055655.1, on the reverse strand, counting down.
TTTATTATCAATCTTTCCCTGTCAATAGTTTCGAAAGCTCTCTTTAGATCTAGGAATACTATAAGGGTATTCAAATCATTATCACAATTATTTTGCCATTTGTTTATCACATATTGTAAGGCTGTTTCACAGCTGTATCCACTCCTAAAGCCTGATTGGTATGGTGATAATATATTCGCTCCTTCTACATATTCCTTAATTTGTTTATGCACCGTTTTTTCTAATATTTTACTTATTGCTGTTATCATGTTTATGGGTCTGAATTCATCTATTTTTAATGTTCTAGTGACTTTTCTTATTGGTACTATTGTTGAGTATTTCATTCTTTGTGGTACTACTCCTATTTCTAATGAATAATTTATTATGTTTAATAACATATAACCTACTTCTTCAAAGACTGTTTTTATTAATTCTATACCAATATCATCAGGACTACTTTTATTTTGTATGGAGAATACTATCTCTCTCAATTCATTTATTTCTAATAATCTAAAAGAAGAAAATTGAGTTTGTGTTTGTTCCAAGTTTATGCTTTTTGTCTTTTTCGGTATACTATTTACAAGTTCTTCAATACTTTCAATAAAATAATTATTGAAAGTTTCTACTATTTCTTTTTTGTCTGTTATTGTTCTACCGTTATATTGTATTTCATTGTACTCTTCCTGTCCATTTCCATTTATAATAGTTTTTAGAGTTTTCCACATTAGTTTAGGATTTTCTCTGCAGTTATCCACTGTGTCCTGATAATATTTTATCTTTTCCTGTCTTAATAGGTTCACTGTTTTGTTTCTTTGTTGTCTGTATTTTTCCCAGTCTTCATCTCTTCTGGTAAATGTGAAGGTTTTGAATGTTTCAGTTCTTTGGTTTATTGCACTTATAATTTGTTCGTTTATCCATGGGTTATTGCGACTTTTCATTTGGACATCCCTCTTTGGCATAACTTCGTCTATTATATCTATAAAGGTATCACAAAACATATCAGTCTTACTGTCTATATCACTTAATCTATAATTAAATTCTATCCTACTTGTTAATTGTTTTAATTGTTCTAGATTACTTAATTTTCTACGTATAGTTCTATTAATGGTACAAGGTTTGGTACTTATGCTTAATTCTACACTAATTAGTAAATGATTGTTAAAATTAGGCTTATCTAATACATTGGCTTTCATTTTTGAACCATAGTTACTTATTACTAAATCTATCATGCTTTGGTTTCCATTTGGTGAAATGTGTGTGGGTTTTTCTATGTGTTGTTTATATCCACTATCTAATATGAGCGTTCTTAGTTTTTTGGAATATGTTCCCATTGCTTGATAGTCAATATTGAAATCACCTACTAATATTAAAGGATAGTTTGTTTTCACTATGACGTCTTCAAACCATTCTTCTAAAAATTCAATGAACGTAGCACATGAAGCACTTGGTGAACGATACAAACAACCTATTACTACTACACTATTACTTATTCTGATTTCTATGAGCAGCAGCCAGTAGTTCATTTGTAACACTATCTTTTCCAGTACCGTGTAGTGTATGTCTTTTCTTATATACATACACACTCCCCCTGTGGCTCGACTAGAAGTGTCTACTCTGCTCAAATTGTAGTTGGATATTTCTACTTCTTGATCTTCTATCTGTTCTGTTAAATGTGTTTCAGTTAGGCATACACATAACGGTGCTTCGTTTACTATGAAGTTTGATATTTCATCATAATTGGCTATAATACTTTGTGCATTTTGTACATATATTGTTTCCGGCTTTAATTGCTATTTTACCCTTTCATACTGTACTCTTTTTCTGTAATTATCCACTTTACGCTGGTATACCATACACTCTCTCTCATACACACTGTGATTAGTATCTAATTTCAAATTTAGTTTTGAGTTTACTGCCTTACAGTTTATACAACATTTATTGTTATTATCACAGTCCTTTGTACTATGATTTTCTTCACCACACTTTCCACAGCTTGCCTTATTTGTACACTGATCTGCTTTATGATTATATCCATTGCACTTAAAACATCGTATAATATTGTAATGTTCATATACTGTACACATTGTCCAGCCTATTTTCAATTGGTTTCTATTCATAACTTCTTGAAAAGTGTTAGCATCCACTTTTACTATGGATGTATAGCCCCTTTTTGTTTTGTACACCGTAATTATATTAATTTCAGTAGTTTTCCCATCCAAGTGATTTTGTTTTATAATTTGGTTTAGTAACACGTCCTTTTCTGTTTTCTCATTTATTCCTATTATTTTAAGGTATGGATTTTGAGTTTTTGCTTCCGTGGTTGTATACTGTGTTCCTAATTTAGTTTCTATTTCATTCTTTAGCCTATTCCTGTCATCTTTATTGTCACATACAATGGCAACCCTCCCCTTATTTATGTTTATTAATTTGTTCACTCCTATTTTCATTTCTTCTGGTTTTATTCTGTTTTTGATCTTCTCTTGAATATCTGTTGGGTTACTTTTTCCTGTCGTTGATTCCACTACTAGCGTACATTCCTGTTTTGGTTTTGCTATGCTGCCAGTTGTTAGTACACTAGCATAACTTTTTTTTGCTTCGCTCTCATTCTGCTGTACTTGTTCAGTTTTTTGTAGCTTTTTTATTTCTTCCTGCGTTTTCCTTATTTCATCCATAATTTTTTCTCCAATGCCTTCATTCATAACCTCAATCTTATCGTAGCATTTTTCACAGAACCATTTCACCCCTTTGCATACTTTTATCACATTGTATTGTTTTATATTTAAGCTACTACAATGTACATGGAACCATTTTTTGCATCTTCCCTCACATCCAATTACTGGATCACCATCAAACTCTTCAAAACACTTCTCACATTTTTCCGCGCATTCTTCGTCCGCCATTAGAACATATTGTAGTATTGTGATACTTTGTGTTTTAAAATTAAAATTGATATCCGTGAAAGATTAGGTTCTTATATCAATTACACCCTTAACCTTTTTGTGAACCAGTTCTAATGAAGGAGAATATTCACTGCTTTAAATTTCTTTTCAATCAAGACCAAACCTTTCACTCATAATGAAGTATCCATAACAATCCTGACAATGTTTTTGATATAGAGAATAACAGTTAAGTTTGCTATTACGGGGACTACAACCAAAAGGAAATTAAAATATTTTATTATTATTACTAAATGAATATTTGTCGCAACCGAATTCTTATGGTATTAGATATTGATTTTTAAACAAATCCTGAATGATGTTCAAGGCGGTACTAATTTGGCATTTTTTGTACGGGATCGATTTCAATAGAATCTGCAAGAAATTTGCTCCTTCATGGTTTTTATGAAAATTCTTATACCTTTTTCGTAACAAATGTTTACCTTTATAGTTCTACTCGTCCATCACTTGCTCCTTAAAACGATTTCAGAAAAGAAGACTCAATCTTAACTTCTACATCTACCTAATGTTGTACCAAGCCAAGGAGAGTAATTTTAAACTATATAGCATGAAAAGTATGAAGTGGATAGGTACATCTTGAATAACTATGTTGCTGTTTAGAGTTGTAAACTTGTACTTCAAACTTTAAACTGTGGATTATCCAAAAAGAGAAGTTAATGCAGCCCTTGTACCTATGCTTTCATAACTTACAAACATTTTAAAGTTTATTTTATACACTTTAACAGAACAGTAGCATTCACGTTGATCGTGTAGGTTTCAAACTTTGTCAGGTATTTTATTTTACGATAAGGCGATTGCTTCGTTCGCTTATAAACAAGTTGGCAAAATCAACAACTTTGTGTGTCAGAGGGCAGAATTTGCGACTACTACTGCTATTGTTATCGCACGCTTGAATCAACAATTGCAACGCGCGCGTTACCAAAGCGACTTTTTCAAAGGAGATTTAGTGCCCGTGACTCTTGAAAGATCGCCGATTGAACTTAGAACACGTTCAACAATAGGAAAGAACAACAGATGCGAGAGTATCCCCTTATTGATTGGCAAATTCACCATCAAACATTTTTCAGAAGCAGTTCAAAGTAGAAATTAATGCCGTATAAGCATTTTCATTTTCCTGCTTGTTTCCCTGTATTTTTTTCAGTCGGAGCAATTTTATATGGGTTTTCAAATATTTAATTAATTCAATCATGTTTTACAAAATAAGTATTTAACACTTAATAACCAGATAATTATGGAAATACAAAATGGCAAGAACTTTAATAAGTTATTAAGGTAAGTAACAGCGGTCCAACTCACTTGGTTGACTCTTGACTTAGTAACTGACTGTTTCCTCAAAATGAATTCTTTTATATTGACCCACATAGTGCTCGTTGTTGACGTTCCGTGTGGTGATTTCGTTTTTCGAAAAATCATCACGTTGCATATTGAAATTGAAAAAATGTAATCAATGAAATACAAAACAAGTAGTAAAAATTATAATTTAAAAAATCGATAGAATTAGCCTCTACTGTATGAAAGTTTATCATAATCATGCTGATATTTATGCAAGGAAAACACTTCGAATACTTTCACTTAATTTTTATTTAACTTCTTAACAAGTTTCGACCTACAAGGCCATCTTCAGAATAACTAAGTTACAAATATTTGGTTTTAAATACTAACAATTATTTTGGGGATTAGGGTGGGGGAAATAAATACTTAACACACAAAACATACGTACACAATATAGATGGTCAAAAACTACCACCACCATCTCGAAGCAGACTGGTATCAAGGAAATCCTAAACAGGGTGGTTTGGTACGGGTCTCCATCAGGTGAAGGACCCTGGTATTTATGAGTAACTACGTATGAATGGTCTCAAATTTTATGGCATATTTGTTTCGTAGTAACAATCCCAGTCTATTTGCGGACCGACACCTTCTGGGAATTGAGCCGCACAAAGACGCCGACAATTTAAATGCGATCTTCTCTATTGACTCTAGAATTGTTAACTTTGTAGTTTTGTCTTTTATATGTAAAAGTTTGACATTTTTTTAGTCGAATGTGTGACCAGTTTGTATTATTTGATTCACAAAACTAGACTTATCATACAAAATTCGTTGATTCTGTCTTTAAACGTTCTCCCCGTTTGGCCAATGTAAATAGAATTGCAACATAATTTATATACCCCACTTTTTGGAAATTATTCTGTTTTCATTTTCTTTTCATAATTTTTTGAATATCCTTGTTTTTAAGGATCGTCAATTTCCCAGAGCGTACTCCATCAGTCATGATGAGAAAACAAAAAAGTCTTGAACTACTTTTGCGCTGTTCACTATCATCTCCGAATGCAGTACATATTTTTCAGGCTGCCACTGCAGCTTTGGTACCAAGTTTATACTCATACAGTAAACATCTTTGAATTAAAGCTTTATTTGTTACCATTTTCAATGATTAAAACTCGGAATTTAAGAACTGTCACCGAATGTGTATATACCTGATAAAAATAGTAAAATAAATGACAGGTAAAAACAAAAAGCTGCTAGTCTTAGCCGTTTACAGTATCTATTGATATTAAATTTTTAACCCTTATTTCACACTTACAGGTTGATATTTTGAAAACTTATTTTGTAGAGAATGATTCCGTTATATCAGAAACCTTTGGATAAAATTTCAAGCTTCCTCAGCATTTAGGGGTTTAGGCTGTGCCTTAATCAGTACCAGACTTCAGACCCCTTTGACCCTTTTAGGGGTTGAATTTTCAATAATCCTTTCTTAGCAGAGATCTAAGTTTTAGAAAGTATCTGTATGCCAAGTTTCAACCCCATTCGTTCAGTAGTTTGATCTAGGTGATGATAGATCAGTCAGTGAGTCAGTCACTGCTTCTTTCTATATACATATTTAGATTTTTAAGTAATTTATCGAAGCCATCGGACCAAATTAGTCTTGGTGAGTATGGAGTAGACACTCTCACTAAACACCGACCAAATGAAAGCTTTTCCGTGAAACTAAAATCATATAAAATCAAGTAACAGCCAGTATATCACTAGATGGCGATACTTATAGGTATCTACCTAAGTACTATGCTGTGTTTGCTTTAATTCCATATTTTTTAAAGTATGTTTCAGTTTAATGATTTTTGCAATAGGTTATTAGGAATAACCAAAATTATCATTTTTTCTGCAGGGAACTTTTCCGTTTTTAATAACAGATAAGAACGTGCCATTAAATTAGAAGAAATATAACGAAATTGAATTGGTATTTCGGAATATCACAAAAAAAAGAGTAAAATAACCTTTTCAGCACATAGTTTAAAGGAAGTTGAAAAACTAAGGAATTTCAAGTCAGTTCTATGTAATCTACCCGTATAATGAACAGAAATACTTGTGCATAGATAAATTTTAGCTTCAATGCTTTCATTATTAGTTTAAAATCCGCTTAAGCGTTAAGATCGCGTTTGAGATGCAGCATCATGCTTATCACGGTTAATTACGAGAAATTACGGAGCTTCCACTCTCCAAGGCCTCATTTTAATCCGGAAAATGCTCTATTAGTAGAGCTCCGCTACGGTAAAAATTATAGTTAACCGTTCGCTGCCTTATAAAATTTGAGACCGTAATAGCGAAGTATAATGGAGCAGGTATTGGCTAATGGTGTACGAACTTCGTTTTTCTTCTTTCCTTCTAATTGAATTATGAACAAAGAAATCCTGAACAATTTTACTTAGGTACTTACCAATTTAGCGAGCAATAACGTTTTCAAACACTAAATTATATAAAATTTAAAACTTCATATTTCAGGAGAATAGTGAAAATGAACAGTTGGCCGTAATAAAATAATGAACCTACGTAAGGAAAGATAAACGAGGAATATGATTTTTAAATAATAGGACTTGTCCACTTGTTATAAGTACTCCCACTAGTAGGTACAAGAAATTCAAATAAAATTAGGGAGATTTTCAGTTGTTCCATAAATACAAAATCCTTTTACTAATAAAACACTAATTAAATAAAAAACATTAACAAAGTTTCGACGAAGTTTATCTAAGAATACAGATAACATTTTGCACGCCATAGCTCGATAATTTGTCATTAAATTTTTAATTAAAGCTGAGAGCTGTGCATTTTGGAGCATAATTCTTATAAAATAAACTAATATTTATTTTACTTTTTTAGGAGGAAATTCAATTCAAAGGTTAAAGCTTTCTATGGTTTGCATTTTTCCTATGCTAAAGCTACCTTATGTTCCTTAAGATGACACTGTACTGTATCTTAATTATTTATTTATTACTACAAATTGAACTGTTTTTTATCTCCGCTAAATCTTGTTTATAATAATTAATAGAAATAGAGATCCTTTTCTATTATTCAAATCGACCGTTGTAGTTTTCAAAATCAAACCATAAGGCTTTGCTCTTTTTTTGCCAATTATTGTTAGTAGTCTCTTCAACCAATAAACAAATTAATTTATATCAACCAAATTAACTTCTCCTTATTAGTAGTACGTGCCAGTCCTTGCTATTAATTCTCAAACTAAAAAAAAAACAGAAAAAGAAGTTGATGTACAACTGCTTCTGATCTCCTGGTCCTTGCTTTTGACGGTTTTTATCATAAAATGACGAAGTGGGATAAATAGGCCGAATTTTGAAAACTTAAAAACAAACAAAGAAAAAATACAGGTTATTTCTACGTTTTTTTTCAAAACAATTAAAAGTATTAGTTTGATTAGATTAGCCAGGAAGATGAAAAATTTAGGATAAAAGAAGAGAAGTATTTTAATTTTGAAGTTAGGTTGGGTTGGACTGGACGATTTTGTGGAGGGGACGACAAATACAGTTCAAATAAACAATAATTCTTGCAAAAAATTATAATATTAATCTTCGAGTTTTGTTTTTATCTCTTTTTACTCATATTGGAAGGTATCGTATTAAATAGTAAATAATAGTAGTAAATTACTAAGATGAATACGTTTTAAATTAGTGTTAAGAGACCTTTTATTTCACTCAGTTGCAGCTTTTCTTATTTAATATATTATCCTAAAACAGGGTTGTATTTGAATTTCTTAGTTAATTAATTCTCTTTGTTGATATTCTCTCTTAGCATTTAATTATTCCACCTCGTTTTCTGGCCCCAGTTTGAGTACATTTGGAACGGTCAACTAGGGATACAGTTGGACCCTCCAAACATACGCTTAGTTCTTTACAGAACGAGGTTAACCCTCGGCTATAGATGTTTCACATCAAAAATAAAATGGTGTTGTAATTAATTCGATTCGACGACTTTTAATAAACAATTTTAAAGCTGTGAGAATAAATATGAATAAATGTTTTATGTTGAAGAATGTCGTATTTCTATTCACACTTTTATGCCTTTTACACATATAATATTGTAACGAATTTTCTAGACAAAGATATTTATTTAAACAATTATTTATTTAACACTATTTATATAACACTTAAACACCAACTTAGAACTACTATTTATATTAGAAAAATTCACTTATTTATATAACAGTTTAAATTTTTATCACTTTTGTCTATTATTTACCGTTTTCGTTCGCGCACGGATGCTTTCTCACAACTACTCTGTCTCGGTCCAAAGATGATCACTTTATATACACATTTCGAACTTTCTGGATGATTCGAAAAGGAAATCCTGATGGTTCTCGAATGATGAATAATAATTAGAAAGTCCTCGATGATTCCAGAATTGAACTTGTTACTTGTTGCTGGCGAATGATTTTACATCTTGTAGGTTGATAACAATAAAGGAACCGTACGCTGTGACTGCATCATAACATGTTAGAGATAACAAGTACATGTACACAAATTGTTATCGCACACACGTTCGGTGTCACTGGTCGCTACACTACCCCCTCCTTAAGAGTGATCCGTCCCGGATCACATTCTTCCGTTCTCTCAGAGGATCATGCCGGTACCTGCAGGTATGCAATGGTGACGGTCCTCGTCGTGGATTTCCGGCGCACACCAAGATTTCTATTCCAGTGTATCGGAATAAAACCTCCAGCATGTTTCTAACCACCGTCCAATTCAGACCATCGAGCCCACATGCGATCCTCGATATTGCTAGCTTCAGGATGTTAGCGTGCAGCAACCGCTCTCTTAGCTCTATCAGGGAGTCCCATAAGAAGTGGTAGGCAGGCTTCTCCGACGACTTGCTTTTGGTGACTAGATAGAAGATGGATCGCGTCCCATCGAGTAACTGTAATACTTTTCTTCCATCTTTGACTTGGTCGAGTAGCATCGGTGGTCGCCCAACCATCTTCCGAAAGACCTTGGCAATTTCACGGCTCATGTCCAAATCCCTTGCCACACAATGGGCCAGCGAGTATTCCTTCGGGACGGCGAAAAATTCCTGCTGAACTTCGGTAGTGACTCCAAATCGGGCTTTACGGTGTAAGCTCTGTTCGGCCATAAATTCTTCGTACTGGGGCTCTGGTGATCGAGTCTGCACAACTCTAACTCGAGCTTCCTCGTGGTTGTCCCCAGCATATGGAGCCAGTCGGTTGAAGTGGACTACTCTTGGTTTTCCATTGGGGGTACGTCTAATTCGGTAGATTACGTCATTGATTCGTTTGATAACTTTATACGGGTCTTCCCAATCTTGTTGCAGCTTCGGCGAGAGACCCCTTTGACTCTTGGGATTATAAAGCCACACCAAATCTCCTTCCTGAAATCCTCCATTAGTGGCCTTAATGCCATATGCGTCCTTCATCCGGTCACTGGCTATCTGCATATGGGAACGTATGTCGTCACGAATGTCATTTAGTCGTCTTCGGAGTTCACTGACGTAATCTTCTCCGACCACGTCTTCGCCAGGTTTGCATCCGAACTTTAAATCGCATGGTAGTCGCAGCTCTCGACCGAACAGTACCCTGGCTGGTGTTTGTCCAGTGGTTTCATGTACGGAAGATCGGTATGCCAAACGGAACAATGGCAGATAACGGTCCCAGTCTCGCTGATGTTTGGAGACCATTTTGGACAGGTACTTGTTAATGGTCCTGTTCATTCGTTCTACCATGCCGTCTGATTGAGGATGTAGGGCTGTAGTTTGAGTTTTATGAATGCCCAATATTTTACAGATGTCCTGGAATATGGCTGACTCGAAATTCCGTCCTTGGTCGGAATGCAGCTCTAGTGGTACTCCGAATCGGCTGATTAACTCTTTCACGAGCGTTTCCGCCACTGTAGCTGCCGTCTGGTCTGGAAGGGCGTACGCTTCAACTCATTCTGTGATGTAGTCCATTGCCACTACGATGTACTTATTTCCATTTCCAGATTCTGAGAATGGTCCGGCAACATCTATGGCAATTCTCTCGAATGGGCTGCCGACGTTATACTGCCGCATCGAGGCACGCTGTCGCTTCTGAGGTCCCTTACTGGCGGCGCACGTCGTACACTTTCTGCACCAATCTTCTACGTCCTTCTTGCAGCTGACCCAGTAAAATCGTTCTCGCACTTTGCCAAGGGTCTTCTTTACGCCAAAATGTCCTCCCGAAGGGTCGTCATGGAGGCACTGCAGAACTTCTTTTACCAAGCTTCTCGGTATCACCAGCTGACGTCTGCTTTCTGTGCCATCTTGATTCTCAACGGCGCGCTTTAGGAGACCATCTTCTTCTTCAATGGAATCCCATTGGGCCCACAACGATTTTACTTCTGTTGACTTGGCAGCTACTTCCTGCCAGGTTGATCTTCTGCCTTCTTTCTTCCAGTCCAGGAACATTTTTAGGAGCGCGTCGGTGTGTTGTTATGCCTTAATATTGTCGGGCTGCCACTGCTCGTCCAGGATAGTTTTCCTCCTAACCTCTTCATGTTCCTCGACGCGTTGACAATGTTTACAATTGTCCGGGCAAGGTCTTCTAGATAAGGCGTCGGCGTTTTTATGGCTACTTCCCGCTCGGTGTTCTATGTCAAAGTCGTACTCTTGCAGCTTCTCTATCCATCTGGCTATTTGGGCCCCGTCGGGGTTCTTGAAATTCAGCAGCCATTTCTACGCGGCATGGTCGGTTCGTAGCAAAAACTTTCTTCCGTAGAGGTATTTGTAGAAATGCTCCACACTTTTTACTACGGCTAACAATTCGCGCCTGGTTACGCAGTAATTCCGTTCTGGTTTGGATAGAGTTCTGCTGAAGTAGCCGATCACTTTTTCTTCGCCATTCTGTATTTGTGACAGAACCGCACCAATTCCAATATTGCTAGCGTCGGTGTCCAGTTGGTAGGGGATAGCTCAACACAGGTGTAGAAGAGAGGGTTTTCTTTAGTTGTTCAAAGGCAGCTTGGCAGTCTTGCTCCCAACAAAATGGTCTACTCTCTTTTGTGAATCGTGTCAGAGGCTAAGCAATTTTAGCAAATCCGGGAACAAAACGTCTATAGTAGGTGCAGAGTCCAAAAAATCAAGATGTAGGGGAGACCGGGGCTGGTTGCGTATAGGGGTAGGTAGACTAACTGTCAATAACTAAGTGGAGGTACGAGTGTTACGTTATACGACTACAGCCGAGAAACCATCTTGTTGTGCCGCTCAGTCGTTTGGATCGCGGTGTTGCGATCGCACGTAATTTGGGAGAGGTGCCGAATTTTCGATTAACGACACGTGTAAGTAAAATTTTGACTTCATACATTTTTTGTTGTGACACCTCTGATTTCAGTAATTGATACTTTATATATGATTCAAATGTTAATTTGATGTTATGTCTTTGTATTACGTAACATTATTTTCGATTCAGTGCCGTATTTGAGGTTAGACAACGTTTGGAAAAAAAAGTGGCGTCTGGGGTTGATTGACTTATTTATATTGGGGCTGTTTGACTAGTAAGTCAACCAACCCCAAATTTTGTACATGTTGAACACAGAAGATTAGTAGCTTGATATTGTTTATATATATTATAATTATTTATTGTAGAACCATGCGGACATATAAAAGAAAGAGTACACGTGCGGAAACCCCGAAAGACGTCTTAGAAAGAGCCTGTCAACAAGTAATTTTTGATGAAAAAAGCATAAATGCTACAGCAAGAGAATTTGATATCCCTCTTTAAAACTCTTCACCGATATGTGGACAAAATTTAAAAAAAATTAGAAAAGGAACCGAACTTACAAAGATCTGAATTGACCTTGGACAGTGTGGGTTACATTAAAAACAGACAAATTTTTACAGACGAAGAGGAAAAAGCTCTTGAAGATTATCTTAAAAAGGCTGCTGATATTTATTATGGGTTAACACCTTATGAAACTCGAAAGTTTGCATATGAGTTTGCCAAAAAAAAACAACAAAACTATGCCTGATTCGTGGAACACCAAGTTCGTTGCTGGAGAAGATTGGTTAGCAGGTTACCTCAAACGCCATCCTTCACTCTCCATTCGGTCGCCTCAAGCTACGAGTCTATCCAGGGCCACGTCATTTAATAAAAACAACGTAGACTTGTTTTTTACCAACTTAAAGACAGTTTATGAACGTTTAAATCCAAGTCCTGGTGATATTTGGAACGTAGATGAGACGGGGCTTACAACTGTCCATGTCCCCAATCGAGTTATAGCCCGCCGTGGCACTAAGAACTTGGGTAAGATGACTTCCGCTGAACGTGGCACCTTAGTGACAGTCGCAGTTGCTGTTTCAGCTCTGGGTAACATGGTTCCCTCGTTTTTTGTTTTTCCACGGGTACACTACAAAGAACACTTCATTAGAAGTGGACCAGTGGGGTCAGATGGCGATGCTAATCCATCTGGATGGATGAAAGAAGAGAACTTCCGAAAATATGCCAAACATTTCGTAAAATATGTGAAGCCCAGTAAGGAAAAACCTGTTATGTTACTCTTAGACAACCATGATTCGCATTTATCCATCGAAGTTCTCGATTATTTCAAAGCCAATGGGGTCACAATTTTGTCTTTTCCACCCCACTGTAGCCACAAACTACAACCTCTGGACCGAACAGTCTATGGACCTTTGAAAAAGTATTTCAATAAAGCCAGTGACAGTTGGCTGGCTACTCATCCAGTCAAAACAATCACTATTTACGACATACCTGAGTTATTGAAGACATCACTGCCTTTGGCAGCTTCAATCGATAACATACAATCGGGATTCAGAGTTACTGGAATATCCCCACTGAATGAATATATATTTCCAGAATCCGAGTTCAGTGGGTCTTATGTAACAGATAGGCCTATGCCAGCCTTGCACGATGATGTACGTCCTTCAGCAACACCCAATGAAAGTGCAGTTGTATTAACTTCTCTGACGAGACCTTCGCATACCCTAAGTGATGTAGCTCAAACTCCAATCCAATCGACTTCGGGTAATGATAACACTGCATCATTATCAACTCTTCACACTCAATCATTTGATGACCAAACTACCGAGCAGACTATTGTGCCATCGCTTTCCTACATAAGGCCACCTAGAACTTCAAGTGAGTCACCAACATGTCTTGACGAAATAGCAGTATCTAATACAGATCGAGAAGAGGTCAAAACTCCAGAAAATCAAAATATACCAGGGACAGAAACGCCTCGAAATGTGACGCCTCACTCGAGTAATTGGAATATGTCATCTGTTTCTTTTGCTTCACCTGAAGAAATAAGACCTCTACTAAAAGCCGGGCCACGTTTAGACACCAGAAGAAATACCCGGAAACGGAAAAGTACCATATACACAGACACTCCCGAAAAAGATAATCTTATGGAACTCAAAAGTAAGCAACAATCACGTAAGAAGACATTCGACAAGAAAAAGAAAAGGGAGACTCCGAAAACAAATTAAACTAAAGGAAAATCTAAAGCGACAAGCAAGGGAATGGGCATAGGAAAAAAGACAAAAAAACAAAAAAATATTCATGAGAACGAGAGTGAGACAGATGAAAGTGCAGATGAGAGTTCTATTTGTCTAGAATGTGCTGATGGTCTCAGTATTCCAGGTGAACAATGGATACGATGCGCCACTTGTAAATTATGGTCACATGTTAAATGAACGAAAGGTGATTTGACGTATTATGAATGTTCAAATTGCGCTTCTGATGTAGAAGACTAATCATTGGTGCTTAATTTATTACTAGTTCCTATAAAACCAATAATATTTAATTTGAATTAAGACTACGAGACTGTTCAAATTAAGAAGATTATAAATTTATTTTTGTTACAAAATATTATGAAGAATAAGAAAGTATTGTGTTTTTTTTAATGTTTAAAGACTGATTGTTTAGTTTATTTTAATTAAAAATAAGGTAAATTAAGGAGTTTTCTTTTTAAAATTACGAAACTGATCTCTTTCTGAGAAAGTGTTAACGATGATAATGGTGAGTTTTAGAAATAAAAGTTTCAATTATCTATTGTTTCTTTTTTATTACTCATGATTTAGCTCTTTAAACTACGTAGGTCAACTTACCCCTACTACAAAGTCTACCTGCCCCGGACATGGGGTAGGTTGACTCATTTTCCGCTGACTAAAAAACTGTGTTTATGTGGTTTGCAATAGTGAATTATGACTTTACTGTTAAGTTTTGCAATAGCCTAATAGATTGCCTAGTGCATTTTAATACTTTTAAATTTATAAGCATAATAACAAAAATATCATTAATGCTAGACCTAAAATTAAGTCAACCATCCCCGGTCTCCCCTACTTTGTTTTCAGTAGTTTTGGTTGCACATTCAATTCAAGGTTTAATTGACAGTAGTAGATTTTACGCGGTCACGAATTTTTTGTGTAAAAAACAAATTTGTGTAAAAAGATGAAACTTATTTATATAATCTTTAATTGCAAAAGTTTTGTTATTTATTTAATGGGGGTGTGGTTTTCAATGTAAATCTGAAATTTTAGAAGAACTTTCATATAGAAAAAAGTCATATTCATCTTCATGTGAGACTGAAAGTAATAAAATTTTTTTTTTTGCAAAAATAACACGTAATGAACAAATTTTTGTGTAGTATGCAATCTTAATGTACTAAAACGGATATTACCTACTTAAGAAAAATTCATAACAATCGTGATTTTTACACATATTTTATTTAATTTTACGGATAAATATTTTAATTTATTTACATAAATAAACCAATAGTATTTATTTAAATCTTTTACAAAAACATTGTGAAGTCAGTACAATAGATTATTCTTAGGATTTTTCATAAGTATAAAAAAAAATTTCAAATCGTAATTGCTTGTATGTTACACAAAAGTTGTTTAAATAAAAAAAACTACGAAAAATTTGTGACCGCCTAAAATCTATTACTGTCAATTAAACCTTTAATTGAATGTGCAACCAAAACTACTGAAAACAAAGTACATCTTGATTTTTTCAGCCAGAAATTTGATTTCACCCTAATATGGGGGATGAAAGGAGTTGAAGAGAGGATCGCATTTAACATTTAATGGCGGATTCGTAGTCAGCGACCCTAAAAAGCATGGAATCAAGGTACATCTTGATTTTTTCAGTTAGGTATTGAGTTTTCACCCCTCAAGGGGGTGAAGGGGGGGGTTTGGGATTGAAAGTTGTATGTCGTATTCGTAGTCAACGACCCTAAAAAACATGGAATCAAGGTGCATCTTGATTTTTTTCAGTTAGGTATCGTTTTCACCCCTGAAGTGAGTGAATAAGGGGTGGTATTGCAAATTAGATTTCGTATTCGTAATCAGCGACCCAAAAAATCATTAGAACAATGCCAACCTTACTTAGTGCCTTTTTTTGTCTTCACACAGTTAACGTATTTAGTTTTTTACTGATTATTGCTGATGTCGAAGACGTGTCCTAATTACCAACAAAATTTTTTCCACTAAATCAGGGAGCCTATCTTTTGACAAATCACCTGAAGAATGTTTTCCACTTTTTTTTTATGAGTTATCTCCAAAACTGACGTGAAGCAAGATTTTTGAAACAAAATTTTTGAATCCAGAACACTGTGCGGCGCCGCGCCAATCCTGACTAATTCCGGTACGCGGGGCTTCTCTTCTTGAGAGGCAGATCTCTCCCTCTTGCAACTGCTTCTCACGTGGCCCAACTTCCCACAGTTCCAGCACCTGATTTGTCTGGGCTTTCTTTCTACTTTAGTTATAATTCGGCGGATCTGTTCCAGTATATCTTCGTCCCGACCGGCTGAGCCTTCTTTCAATTCTCGTACTCGGCATTGTCGTTGCGACGCCTATTTGACGACGTCGTATTCCAGTGCACGGGCTAATGTGTCTACCAAGGGCCTCGGCCGGTTCAGTCGGGGTCGTTGTTGCATTTCGTCGTCCTTTAGTCCGTCAATGAACGCGTCGACGGCCAATCTTTCCAGGGTATCGTCGGCCGTACCCGGATAGGCGAGCCGGACTAACCGTGCGATACCCGCCTCGAATTCCTGAAGACTTTCTCTTGTCTTCTGTCATGGGTTCTTTAGCTGCACATGGTACACAGCCGTCAGATGTGCTTGGCCGTATCGCATCTCTAATCTTTTTACTAGCCGATGGTAGTCTAGTAATTCTTCCGGTGGCAACGTGTTCAAAATTTCGCCAGCACCATCTCGCAGAGCAAGAGCAAGTGAAGAAGCTCTCTCTTCTAGCGTCCATTTGTAGGCTTTTGCAGCCACCTAGAATTGCGTCAGAAACGTGGTCCATGATGTTTTTCCGTCAAACGTAGGAAGCTTCATATGCACTTTGGATGAGATGATCTGTTCTTTTTTCACGTCGGGGATTTCTTTGCAGTCAACCACGCTATGCCTTTTTTCCGTAGGTTGGTGACTGGTCTCTCGTTTTTTCGGATTCAGAACCATTTCTTCCAGCTGGGCCAATCTTTCTTTTATTTTTTCTTGTTAGTCTCGAATTTTTCCAGTTTTTCTTCCAAAGATCCTTCAAATTTTTCTAATTTTTTCTTCCAGATTCTTTGAATTTACATTAAATTTCTTTTCCAATTCGTCCTCAAATTCATATGTGCTGGGATCGAAACCTTCTTGTAGCAAAGCCTCCTCAAGCCGCTTCTGTAAGATGTTCTTAGTACCAGACGTATCTTCGTCTCGCTCTTCGAGTTCGCTTTTCAATTCGGCGACTTTCAACTCGAACAATTTTTTCGGCATTTTTATTTGTTTTGTATTTTTATTATGCTAGAAAATTCTCTGGAGGTCGATTCACAGACCTCACACCTGACACCAATTGTAACGAATTTTCTAGTCAAAGATATTTATTTAAACAATTATTTATTTAACACTATTTATATAACACTTAAACACCAACTTAGAACTACTATTTATATTAGAACAATTCACTTATTTATATAACAGTTTATTTATATCACTTTTGTCTATTATTTATTGTTTTCATTCGCGCACGGATGCTTTCTCACAACTACTTTGTCTCGGTCCAAAGATGATCACTTTATATACACATTTCGAACTTTCTGGATGATTCGAAAAGGAAATCCTGATGGTTCTCGAATGATGAATAATAATTAGAAAGTCCTCGATGATTCCAGAATTGAACTTGTTACTTGTCGCTGGAGAATGATTTTACATCTTGTAGGTTGATAACAATAAAGGAACCGTACGCAGTGACTGTGTCATAACATGTAAGCGATAACAAGTACATGTACACAAATTGTTATCGCACACACGTTCGGTGTCACTGGTCGCTACAATATCTTCCTCAGCGAGTTAGTTATATAGTAATTCTGTTCAACCTAAATTAGTAGAAGCATCCATAATTTCCTTCCTTATTTAGATTCCTTCATACATTCCTTTTAAAAAATGTTTTGTGTAAAATATTTGTGACTTTTAATTTTTGCTTTTTCCTACTGTTATCACCAAATGGGGACGGCTATTTTTGTATGTGTAGGCATCTCATGAAATTGGTATTCATTAATTCGTAAAGTTACTAAAGCTGAACACCACCTTGGATAGCATAATAAACAATTTAATCTTTTAGGTGTGCAAGAAAAAATGTTGGAAGAAAAACAACTTAGGAAACTCCCTCTTGGTATTTAATACATATTTTATATACATGTTTGTATGGATATATATAAAAAGATAAATTTTATATCGTGTGTGTTTTTTGTTGTGATTAAATTAAAATAACAATTTCGTCACGACGGGTGTACTGCTGTACCACATATAAAAACTCGAAGGACCACCTTAATAAAACACGAAAATGTATATACACATATATTTACACAAACTAAATGTATATTGTCACGAGTATTTGCCAATTAAGTTGGTGTGAGCCTAATTAACAAACATCTTTCCTGAATAGATAATGAATATATGCGGCTTTCCTGAAACATCTAGCAAACTCCAGCAGAGATCAATGGGAAAACAATTGGATTACGAGAAGGCTGTAGAATTCCCTAGAAAGAAGCTGAAAAGACTATATAAGGCGAGACGGCTCGCATCGAGTAAGTTGACAGTCGACAGCTGGTTTACAAGCGAATGGGAAGCGATCGATAGGCGAACCATAGGCGATAAAATTCATAGAGTGCGATAGATAGTGTCTACAGTAACGGCGATTGAAAGAGACTTTTAGTGAAATAAATTGCGTGGACTTGTTTATAACAGTAGTGTAGTCAAAATTAATTTAAGTTATTAATAAATTCGTTGTTCTGTTTTGTTATTTGTGTTTTCTGTGACTGAACACGTCACAATATATTTACAAATACTGTTTTTGAGAAAAACTCTCAGCTAAGCACTGTGGACTCTAATTCAATGTGAATTACTGTTGAGTTCGGAAAGGCGAACTGAATCTTATGATATGTTTGATCTGATAATCTGATCTAATGATGTTGTAATGAATAATGAAGAATAATGATAATGTAAAAATGAATAAATATTTGATATTTATACGACCCTTCAACTGGAAGGGGGTAGTTTACAAAATGGGGTACACAGATGCATAATACACACCAAATAAAATTTTGTTGCTAAGCCTAAATAAAATATAAATATTATGGAATGTAAAGAACAGGTAAGAAACCAGATTTTTGGAAATACTAAATGATCTGAATGGAATGCAACAGCAAATAAACTTAATATTACAATACAATGATTACAATAACACCCTTATCTGGTTTCCTACCTGTTTGAGATGAATAACCTAATGACAACGTAGCTATATTACAATTCATAACTATGACTAAATGGAAAATTTATAAATACATATTATATACAAAGAATCGACTTTGTGCCGAAACAGTGTGTGTATGAAAATATTAATAATGATAAGAGCCATTTCTCTTCTATATTTTTTAATGAATAAGAAAAAGATAAAATTCACAAAAGTATATGTCTTTCAGAAATGTAACGGAGGCGATGTATACCTTAAAACAGTGTAATGAACTTATGGCTCTAAAAGTGATGATTAAATTGAAGAGCTGATTTTATTTTGTTTATTTATTTATATATTATTATCACTTATTGTAATAATAAGAAGAATTAGAAGTTCTTGAATTGTTGACTGATTTTGGAATAACTTACTGACTGATTAAAAAGAGTTATATCAACTCGGTCGATGAGGTAATGGGCAAAATTTTACTTAATTAGATTAACAATAAAATTTTGGAAAGCTCCATTATTTGTCTTTTCTCAAGAGAAACTTAAATGATCATTTTCAAACATTTAGAAAGTCGAAATATCAATCCTTATTGTTTAGAATTTCTGTCTTATCTCTATAATAATGCCTACAATTTGGTAAATAATTAGTGACCAAAAAAAACACAAAATAGAAAAATAAAATTACTAATATAGGGTGTTACGTTTTCTATTACCTACTAGTGAGTAAGATACATTACAACAGAGAACTTGCTAATTATAACGAAAATCTCAACTTATTTAAAATGAACATATGGAATTAGTTTAACTTAACTTCCTTTAACTTAACTTGTCACACGTTTTGACGTTTCGTGTGCAATTTCGTTATTTTTCCACACCTATCGCTAATATGCACTGCCTTTAATTAGAAAAACTGTTGTTTATGGTTTAAAAATAAAATAAAATATCTATTTTTATTATTGAGTTGCATTTATCTATGACTCTGCACTATTATCTACCTATTTATTGCATGCACCCTTTATTTGTACAGAAAGTGATCAAACGAATAAGGTAAAGTCGCCAAATATCGCACCCCATTTAGTTTTTTGATCACCACATGCTCAAATTTCCGATATTACGATAAAAAAAAACACAAAAATATACCTTAGTAATTATTTTATTAAAAGACAAACATAAATTAGTGAATTTGTAGTAATATACTTTCAGAAAAAAATAATAACAAAGGAACGTAATTTACTCATTTCTATTTTTTTACGCATAATATCGCCCCTGGGGGCGGTATTAGGCATATAATATAATCTTTCAACGTAGATTTTGGTACATTAAATATTTTTACTGCTGTTTTGTAACCCATTTCTTTTTTCCGAACTGCATCAACTGCTTTAATCATGACATCATGATCCCACGTCTTCTTCGGCATCTAATAAAAAAACACAACCGTAGACGATATTTAATATATAATCTAGTATACTTGTTTCCTAATACCGCCCCCTAGACGATATTATGCACGATGGAGGGGGCGGTATTAGGATCTTTTATACAATCCAACAGGGTGGCTTCTCTTCGAAACAACATGCGTACAATCGCTACGCAAATAAATCTACACTCATCTCGAAGCATACCGCACAAAACTAGCATTTAAGCGTTTAATAATGTCTATAAATGACTAATATATATTGCAACACAAATATTTAAGGAAAAAACTCACCTTTGGTAAATAAATTAATATATTTTTCACACCACTTACAGCGATCGCTGTTTGCTCATTTGTTCAGAATGACCAACTGGCATAACGGTCCAGTAGTGCAGCATTCGCCCATAAGATTCCGCTGATTATTTTTGTAAATAACGTAGGGTGCGGTATTAGGGCAGGGTGCGATATTTGGCGACTTTACCTTAACTAGCAGTTTTTAACTTGATATAATTTTATTACTAGATCAAAGTTTACAAAATATTTATTCAATATGTCTTCCTCTTAGGCTATGACTCGAGTACAGATCTGCCATATCTTTAATTTTGCACTTCCAAAGCCTCCTCTGCATCCAACTCTTCGGCATCCATTTTTCTTTAGGAATATACATGAAATTTGCGTCTTCCTTGATACGTGTGACGGTGCGGAGTATTGATGGAAGATGCACTTACCATTTGAGTATAGTCGGCGGGCATCTCTGGCCTAAAATTTCTTCAAAACATTCTTGATATAATAATCAGAATTTATTTTTGCGCCTGGATCAATAAAATGAAGCCTTGTTTTGCCATTAAAGGAGACGCCAGATCATGCTATAAAACCCTTTGAGTGATTTTCTCTTCTTGCAAATGTTTCAAGTTTTGGGTTCTTTTGATCGCGGTTGACATATTGGATTATTCGTTTACAATTGCAATTGTCCATTTAAAACTAACCATCGTCTGTTGTGATGAAGTTCTTCCACTTTTCAACATCTTATATAAAGCCAAAGATTTTCGCCGGCGGTCTTCAATATTTTTAGCACTCAATCGATGAACTTTATCATTCTTTCTGGCATTTTTCTTCAGCGCTTTGTTGTTGTGATACCTAATGTTTGGTTGATATGTCTTTAATCCCTTTGCTATTGCTCTTTAGGTGGGTGTATTAGGTCTGTTGATCAGTTAATCTCGAATTTTCAGTTTGGGTGGTTCCATAACTGGATTGTTGTACTTCTTTCTTTAGTTTTCGGGTAGTTTTTGAGCTGTTATTCGATTCTATATATTTGGCCTCTTGATATATTTGTTCCTCATCCTCTGTATACTATGTCGTACTTTAAACAATTTCAATATGTATCTTTGAATGTACATGGTCCTTATGATTAGATAAATGTCTCCTAACCTAACCTAACCTACTGGTTATATTTTTGCTTTTTGACATAGCTAATACTGTATTTCTTTTATTACCTTTTTTACCTGCTTAAACAGAAAGTAACTGTTTTTACGTATAGGCAATGAACCTCAATTTTTGCATGAGTTGTTACGAATAACGAACGATGAATTATTTAATTTTCTAATCTCGAATCTAATTTCTGTAATCTGATCTTATTTCTCAAATTTTGGATATTTATCAACTCCTACGAAGGTGATACTGCAATACTTAAACAAAGGGTGTAAATGGCAAGGGGAGTGGTCAGAAAGTAAAGTAAGGAAATGAAGGAGGTAAGGAGAGGACAAGGATAGCCCAAACAATGCACAAGGTTGATGAACTGTCATTGAAGAAATTTCCAAGAAAATTTGGACAAACCCAAACTAACAAAGTTATCAAGGACGTCGGATCATAAAACTGCATTTTCCGACACAAATGGATAATAGCACTAGTAATAACCTATGAAGACTGGAAAAACTTTGGCGGTTGTTGTTTGAGTCTTTTTCACCAATTCGCCACACAAAATTTAGTTTCTTTAAATGTCAAGTTTAAGTAATAGTTTGTCACAGTATCAAATTCATGGTTTGGTTTTCGAGAAGGGTCTCTTTGTGCCCAAATGTTAAAATTACTCTTATGGATGACACGGTGATAAATTTATCAAGTCAATATGAGGAATTGGTCAAAAGAAAACAACACAAATTTATCCTTATTGCTTGCAGCCCCATTTTGTGAAAGCGTATCCAATTACACTAGTAAAGACACTTGTCATCC
Organism: Agrilus mali; assembly: GCA_029378335.1. NCBI lineage: Eukaryota > Metazoa > Arthropoda > Insecta > Coleoptera > Buprestidae > Agrilus > Agrilus mali. The sequence goes on along the minus strand of CM055655.1, from coordinate 13,293,639 downwards.
ATAAGGTTCAGAAAGGGACCCACCCCCTGTCCCGCTTACCTTCAAAAGGCGTCGTTTTAATTGAGAATAGAGTTCGATTTTAGCTAGCAAACAAGCCAGACGTTGATTACAATTAAGTTTATTATAAATGTAAATATTTTCAGTGTGTAAATAGTTGTTCAGAATCTTTTATTAAATTTATTTTTAAAACCACATTAAACGTCTATGCGTATTTTTCAACGAATAGTGTGAGCAATTAATTTTGAATGCACTGCTTTACCCTGTCCTGATAATAATCAGTAAGCAGGATATTTCCCAAACAGTTGTTGTAGAACGAACAAAAAAGCTCAAACCCCAACGCCAAAACACGTTGTCCGAAGCACTATTCGGTAACAAGGTTACCTTCTTCAGGGACTGAAGTGAACTAAACCTAAAAGAGAACTAATCCTAATATATACTGAAAGTTGTTAAGGTTCAGTGAACATGGTTCAGCAGCAATAGTGATGATGTTCAATGGACCTTGACAATAACAAAAAATAATGATTAAACTAGACTAAATAGGGGAGATCCAGGGATAGGACCCTTGTCATTGTTAATTAAAATTTGGTTATTTTTACAAATGTATAAACTTTCAAAACTACCTAGTAGACAATTATTCCTAACTTCCTTAACTAATTCAAGGATGATTAATATTTGATCCTACTTTGGATCGAGCGTCTAGTTTGTCCAATATATTTTTTACTACAGTCATTACAGCTTATTTCATATATCCTCGACTTTTCTAAGAAAGGAATTTTATCCTTGGGGTTACCGAGGAGAGTTTGAAGGGAGTTATCACTTGAACTGTAGGCAATGCGAAAACCAAGTTTACGAAAAATGCCTTCGAATCCTCGAGTAAATCTTGGCTCGTATGGCATAGTAATAAACTTGGTCTTACTGGTGTCTGTTTGAAAAGTCGAAGATCTTGCAACATAGTTCTTAAATTTAATCTTATTAACTAATTTATCAATGATGTTACTATTGTAACCATTGTCAATCGCAATTTTCTTGATTGTACAGAGTTCCCTATGATATCTACTTTTACTAATAGGAAAACTAAGCAATCTATGTACAAGGAAATTAAAACTAGCCATTTTATGTTGAACGCAATGTTTAGAGTCGTTGGTTATAAATCTAGAGGTATTAGTGGGTTTTCTGTATCAAATTCTAAAGAATTTTCATTTCTTATAACCAGCGCATCTAAAAATGGTAGCTTGCCATCTTTCTCCAATTCAACAGTAAATTTGACCGAAGGGAAACGTGAATTTAAAACATCAAGACAGTCTTGGAGATTTCTGGAGCTCAAATCGAAGATAGCGAATATGTCGTCCACGTATCTAAGCCATATTCGAGGAAAAAACTTTAGGTGGCTAAGGTCACTTTCAAAACGACTCATGAATAGATCGGCTATGAAGGGTGATAAGGGATTCCCCATAGCTGTTCCTTCTTGCTGTTCGTAGAAGCAACCGTTTATTTGAAAATAATTTTGCCGCATGCACATTGAAGTTAGGGTAATGTACTCAACTACAATGTCATAGGAGAAACCATTTTCTTTAAGTAAATCCTCTAAATATGTCAAAGTAAGCGTAACTGGCACACTTGAAAAAAGGGAACAAACATCAAATGAAACAATAATCTCACTGTCTTTTAGCTTAATATCTTTGACTTTGTTTATGAATTCAATTGAATTCTTAACTGAAAAACTAGGTGGTTATATTTTATTATTATTATATTATATTATTATATAACCTATATAGTAAACACGAATAATAATAATATAATATTGAACCCCCTTTTTTAGAACTAAATACAACATAATTATTTTTTTAAATACAACATAAATATTTAATGGGTTTTTACGTGAATACCGAGCGGCATGGTCTAGTCGTCTAGATCATTGCTTAGCATTCGGGAGGTCACCGGTACGATTCCGGGGCCGGCTACTCTGGTCCAAGTTTTTCTGTGGTTTCCTTGGATCTTATTCCCCCAACCATCACCCACCCATTCCCACTATTCCTAAAGAAGGCTGACGAGGGCCCTCTGCCCTAACCCTCCGACTTTGCACAAAAGTGAAGGTCGGGTGGAACAGCTCGTCCACCAATATTGATGAGAATGAAACACCCAAAAGTTTTCTTTTTTACTTGAATATTTAAATCGTATTACTAACCTTAACAGTAACCACTTTTTCTTATAAAACCTATCCTAATGTTAGATAAATTTTTGCATGGGAATTGAGGATACCAGAAAGTAGGTATCTTTAAAACACAAAATTTTCCTCAAGATTAAATGCTGAAGTCTGAAACCTATCTATGGAATAGTTGTTTCAATGAGAGAGTCATTTTGTCATCATACGTAACAATATGATATCTAGTGCTGAGTTCTCATAGCTGGCAAATTGTATGTAGGAAATGTCCAAAGGCGAAAATATAATGTCCAATTGTGAAATGCAAAAACCATGTTTAGTTTGACAGTGTTGTATAGAGAGTAAGAGCTTTATCGTTCGGGCGACCGAAGCACATGTCGCTTCATATATTTTCCAATTATTTACAAAGTACATGAATAATGCATTTCTTTGTTTCCGAGTCTGTCAGAGGGAACATCGTTCACTGAGTCGAAAACGTATCTACAGTCAGTGCTCGGTTGGTTTTGTCCCAACGGATCGTTGCGCTAGCTGCCCTGCTTGCTGCTGGGTGGATACGTATATAGACTCCGATCATTTCCATTTAAATGAGCTCCTCACTTCTCATGTAGTTATTGCCGCACAATGCCGGCCGCACTCTACTGTGACTCGAGCCCTTTTCTATACCATGCTATTAATTTTCTGTCTCGACGGATTCTCGATATTGTAACGTAAAATCGGTCGCTAACAAGTCATTTTAAGAACTCACACATCGAATATATTATGCTCATAAGCTAAAAGCTGCGATGATACGACGCGGAATTGAAATCGCATCTGGGATCCCTCTAGTCAAATGAGGTAACAAAAGAACTCTGATACGAGTAATTCTTTCTTGGGACATGCAGATGTACGTCTTTCTATTGAAATCACGTTCTTGTAAGAACGGAGTAATTAAAAAGAGGCACTTGAATACAAAAGCCGAATACATATTATGTAGATTATGAATGTGTGCTGATACACAAACAAGTACAGTTTTCACATTAGAATTTTATTTTTTAAATGGTAGTGACTCGTAAATTTTTTGAGAAAAGACAATTACTTATAAACGATTAAATACTTGCATGCAGATGTACGTCTTTCTATTAAAATCACGTTCTTGTAAGAACGCCGTAATTAAAACGAAGCTTCTTGAATACAAAAGTCGAATACATATATGCAGATTATGAATGTGTGATGATACACAAACAAGTATAGTTTTCACATTAGAATTTAATTTTTAAATGTCAATGGCTCGTAAATTTTCAGAGAAAAGGATTATAATTTTTTAGATACTTACTGGCCACAGGTTTTTACGGATGTTCAAAGGCATAGCCAGGATTTCGTCGAATGATGGGGCCAAATTTGAAAACAGGAAATACACGATATTTTTATTAAAAAGAAAAAAGTATTTTAAAGTAGGTTGGTTAGAGTCGCCAGAATATTGTTAAAAACGCGAGCCGAATTTAAAAACTAGAAGCAGAAATTCAGCAAAATTTATTTAATAGGTACTAGTCATTTATTATTTTATACACTTGAGATTATTTGATTATCAAACAAACTGGTTACAAGTAGTGTTGGGAATAATCGAATTATTTTCACAATCGAATAATTAGTAATAATTCATATTTCAAAATCGATTTAATAATTCGAATTATTTAGTAGAATTATAAATTTAAACTAAATTAAAATTATACCTATATAAATTCGTCCCAGTTAGGTATTAGCTATTATTAAACAATTCGCAGAAATCTGAATCATAGCCATATATTCTTTTAATTGTGCCGAAGCCGTCTAATAAATTAAACCATAATTTATATGTAGTTTTAAATTTAAAAGTGCCGAGTTATGATTGTTATGATTATTAAAAACATTTCATTACAATTCCTATTGCAAACCTTCTCTCTGAAATAAAAGCTTCTTCCAAAACTTTTAAAAAAGGGATTTATTCACTAATAAGCTATAGCTATACGTGTGTCCTTGTTTACGTGCGGTTCGTATTTATTTTTATTTTACCGGTAGCAATTATTTAGATAAAAGAAGAAAATTAATTTTGGTGTTCGGTGAAATGAACCAAATAATATTCGTCAATAAGAGGTTACGTTTCTCTTCTCTCTTCCAGTCAGCCTTACACTACAGCAGTTCCCTTCCCTCTACGAAATAATCAGTAACGAAAACGAACGCTTCACTCGACCTCCATCGTAGATATTCGATAGGTGTAGGCGTATACCAGTTGAATAATTCGTATTAGTAATATTAGTATTAGTATTATTCGTAATTCGAATTCCGTTTCCAGTCGGAGTATGAGTATACTAATACTAAATAAATAATAAATAATACTACTAATTTTTATCTCGATATATCGAAAAAGTTAATCGAATTAGTTGCTTTCAATTTACTATCGAATTATTCGAATTATTTAATTCGAATTGTCCCAACACTAGTTACAAGTTCCATGGCGGCATTAGATGTATGGCACGTTGCTCCATCTTGCTGTCGACTGCCAATTATTGTCAGTTACCAATTCTCCCAGAGCCACTGAGATCATTAAAACAAATTTCTACATTCTACGAGCTTTCAAAGGGAAATTATGGTCTATTGAAATGGTTGAGGTTTATATGGATCGCACTGTATCTCCAACTGTGCTGTGTTATTGCATTTTTTTAAATATTTCTATTTATACAATTATTATCTAGTTATCAACGAACTGTATAGTAAAAACACCAACACCACCAACATTTCAAAATTATGAATTCTTAACACTTACACCTGCCTTGAGAAAACAGTAGGCGAAACGTTAGTTTGGTTTTTATTAAAATAAATTATATTTTACCCTAGAAATTGTCTCTGAATTTAACATTCGCAAAAAAATCAGGAAAGAAATGCATAACATACTATAAATATATATCGATATAATAAATCTTAATTGAATGAAATAAAAACAAATGGTTATGTTTCACCAATTTATTAGTCTTTGTTTCGGTAGTAACTACCATTATCAAGAGTATTAGTACGTACTAAAGTTTACAAAGGTGTTTACAAATTTATAAGTTATAATTGTCACCTATATAGGAGGAGTCTGGAAGTTCACTGAGTCCAATTCTGTTTGGCTGTTGACTAGGTTAAGATTTTGGAATTTTGCTCTTTTAATTTCCAGGTTTTCTAATAGTGTGAGTTTTTTGCTTTTACATACATTCAAATGCAAAACTTTATCTTTATTCAAATCGATATTATGATTATTAATAGAGCAATGTCCAGAAAATCCTGTTTTCTATCTCTTTTGTTAATGCTTGCTATATGTTCTTTTAAGCGCGTGTTTATAGCTCTCCCCCTTTGACCTATATAGGTGGCATCACAAGAATTACAAAATAACTGATATATGCTACTTTTTTCTTTAATATCTTTCTTAGGTTTGTTATTTACTAAGAGGCTTTTTATTGTTTTTCTGTTGGTTTCTATTGCACAAATATTGATTTTTTTTAAATCTATTTTTTAATTTAAACGAAACAATATGAATATAATTAAGGAAACAATATTTTTGAAAGTCTGTTTTAATTTCGAGGCTGTTATTGTATAAGTTTTTTGAAATAATATTTTGTTCTTTACGCTTGATTAGGGATTCTATTAATGATGGGTTAAAACCATTGTTTACGGCTATTTTTAGCCTACTTTAGCATAACCACTTGTTTTTATTTCATTCAATTAAGATTTTTAAAAATGTTTCACAACAAGTGCACCGAAAAAAGTTTATATATTATCGATAGTATAAATTATTTAGATGTTTATAGATTAGAACATATTCTATATTTATTTGATATTTCGTTTCCCAAAAGGAATTTAAAAAATTGTACGGGCTTGCAATCGGTGCTCCTTAACTTCCGTCTAATTGTAAGTGATTATACATATTATAAGTACTGGTTTGTTAATAAAATAATTAAGGGAGCTAAGCCACAACATCATGAACCGACTGCGGCGAAAAATGTATACTTAATACATAAATAATTGGGGACTTCATATGCGCCCCTTACAATATTAGGATAAGTGAACATGATTACTACGTAGTTTGGCAAAAAAGTAAAACACGTATTACTACAAACATAAACTGTTTATTACTTTCGTTAATTGCTGTTTGTGTTTCTTTAAATTTTCAAAGGGGTCATTTTATTTTTAAAATGACTTCTACAAGGCGTTGCTATTCACACTTTGTCCACAAATTATTCCTTATTAGTCTCTTCTCTAATAAGCAAATTAATATATATCTGTGAAGGTATGTGGCAGCATTTTGTCATTTTCTTGTAGGAAAACACAACTCTTGATAAAATAGGCTGGTCATCAGTAAGGACCGGAATGTAAAAACATTTGTTATAAATATCCTGTGCTGTTTTTCCTTTTGGGCTTTTGTTGTGTGACAAATCCGATACCTAGCGTAATTCCTGATTTCAACTACTCAATATGCAACATACAGCATACTCGTTCATTTTTATTAATAAATGTTCTGCTACAAATTTCTGAATATTTCTAACAGCGATACAACATAATCAAACAAATTAGCACCTCCTCATTACTTAGGTATGCTAGTAGCAAGATCTCCGCCTAGCCAGATTCAAAATTCTAGTCTTATATTGTTTTATTATGAGTGAATATGGCATGTTGATATGTTGCAAAATCTCATCAACGATTACGAATAACCTTAATAAGGAGCATAAATTACTAAGATTGTATTGTGAGAACCACAAATGGTACAGTTAAATGTAACGTGTTGCCGTTCCTTAATTAAATAGCATCTTTAACAAAGTCGATACAATTTTAGCTTCCCAAGAAGGGATATTGTACAGTATCAAGCGCATTTGAAACAGTTGTTTCCACCTAGACAGCTTACGGTCGATGGAAAACGTCAGATAATCTCCTTCTGGCTTCAGTCGAACTTTACCGAACGTCCAATTAAATGAAAAGTAACGATAGTTGAGTTAAGAAAACGGTGCCGTAGTACTGACTCACAGACGTTGAAGATAGCTTAAGCAGCAAAGCTTTCTGCTTTTAAATTTTACAACTAATATGAAATGATGAATATTTAGGTAATAGTCTAATAACATTACCGGCAAAACGGTCTTATAAATGTTTTGTAAATATAGTGTTATTAAGAGTGTGCTCTACGATGTCACGTTAAATGTGAATTCTGTATGCTTCAAAAACTAAAATTAGTAATAATACTAAGAAAAACAGTAATTTAACGATATAATAAGTATAAAGGTAATTAGCAATTTATAAGAGACTAGCAGCAATACCCGGCGTTGCTCGGGTAAGAATATATCATTATCACATGTTTGATGGAACATTCTAGAATATTCGCGAATTTAGAACTATTCAGAACTTCCCATAATGATTCAAAATATTCTCTAACTTTTTTAACACTGGAATATTCTTGAATGATCTTCAAGATTCTGGAACACTCTCGAACATTCCCAAATCATTCTGAAATACATATTATAATAAAATAACACTGACGAAAAGTCACTGAATTTCGGTTTATATACCATCAGACATCGAAATTTATAGTATTAGAACACTCTAGAACATTCAAATAGTCTGTTCTTTTCCATTTGTCGAACATTCTAAGTCGATAATAACAGTTTGCGCTCATTTTAAAATTTTTTAGATCATTTCAGAAATTTTGAGATCTTTTCGGAAGTCCTTATGACTTAAAAAAGGACAGAATTTTTTCTTTTCGCCTTTCTGCCACCTACAACCACCCACTTCCACCCACCGCGACCAAACTCCCTTGCTCCCACCTGGAGACCAAGGGGTATTTACCACCTCAATTGGAGAAGGTAGAGATTGAGAAAACTCTGTCTTTACGTACGAACATTAGCATTTTATATATGTATTTGGATTTAGATTTAGATTAGATTTAAAGAATATATACCTATACATAATAACATTAATGTGATTTTTTAACTGAAGTTTTACTACTTATTAAATGTGCCCAACCAGTTTGAACATTACCTACATATATGAAAATTTTGACGAACGGATCAATATGGAATTCGCATAATAATATATACAGGGTTTTTCAAGTTGATGGGCTATTAGAAGTATATGAATTAGTAGAAGGAATTCAATTCTAAAACTTGGGCTCATTTGGTTATTGTTTATTCCGCTTCTTTTAAAAATATTTTCAAGTTCGATTTACATCCGGTTATACCGGAAGTCGACACCAACTTTGTTAATTTAAATGGATGGTATATTTAATTGATATTTACTTATTCGTATACTGCCGTTCAAGAAAATTAACTCAAAATATGACAGACTTTCGACCGTTGCACCTTAACTCCCGTCAAAATCAGGTGTTCCATTAATGATACACCTTAACTCCAATTTAAGTAATTACACGACCAATACAAATATTTTTGTTTATTAATAAAATAATTAAGGGCAACTGTTGTTATTTCGTTTGAACGGGAGTTATGACATTAGGTCGAGTACCAACTGTGCCAAAAAGGTATAATAAATAAATGAATAATTTGCACGGGAGTTTTTGTGCGCCCCTTACATCATTAGGGTGAATGCATATGATTACCAGTTACACCCCCTAACTCCCTACTACTGACTTACTTCTCATTGTTTATTACTTATTCCCCTAAGTAGTATAAATATACGGCTTTTCGGATACCAAATATTTATGGGGATAATTGTGACTATTTGACACCTCCAAGTATAATTTAATATTACACTCGGTTACAAATGACGGCCATAATCTAGTCTGTTTGTGGAGGTTTAAGGGTCAGTAGCTGCATCTTAACTAATCAATTCTGTGAACCATGCCATGGTTTGATTAATATCGCAAGGTTGACGATGATTTTTATTCATTATTTTTTTAACGATATGGAAACGTAACGATTTTACATACGAGTGACTTTACCAGAAACATAAATAATGGGTGACTTGCTAAATTGACTTTTTTATCAAAAATAAATATGTAACTTCTTTCTATCATGTGCGATTAGTCAATATTTGCAAACAGAATTTGTCAAATTGTTTATTAAGTTTAAAATAGAATTATCATAGTTAATTCACTTTCATACATATTTCTATTTTAGTAGTAAGTGAGGATCGAACTAATCGTTGCAAATAATGAAAATCCCAAAATAAATATATAAATGGAAAATAAGAAAATTTAATTATGATCAGAAAGTACCTTTGTGAACTTGGTGATTAAATTCCAATGCTTTATTTAAAATGTTATAGTAAACGTAATATGGGAAAAAATCTTGACTGTTATGGCTACACAATGTAAGCATTATTTAAACACAAAATGATTGCTTGTCAAACTCTTTTCAGCAATACCCAACGAGTATTTATAGCTATACAACGCTAACAAGTGTTATCTCTTCGTGTATGCTTCTACACAGGCTTAGCTCGTTATATAATAACTTTCTTCAATCAAAAAAAGGATTTCAACGATTTCTTCTTAACTCATTCAAATAAAAATCAAACAATGGCCGAGTCAATGGTGAAATTTAAGGGATTCTTTGGTATACGGTAATATCTTTCTCTAGAGCTAATCAAAAGGGGTAAGGGCTGACCAATTGGCTGTGTGAACAATAATCATACATATGTATATGTAATTATCACTATTTTAGATTTAAATTCTTCATAAATATTTTTATTACTCGACACAATTTTCCTCACGTATCTCACTTTTACTTCACCTTACATTCTCTAAATCACGTCTTTCTTTCATACTCTTTCTTTTCTTGTAAAACAACCATATCTCGGACCTTTTTTCTAACAAAATACAAAGGATTGGACTGCATTGTCCAAAATAGTTGGAATACATGGAATATATGTAAGTGTTATTGAACCATCTATGTGAATAAAGCATTTATTTACTGGTGTAGTTTAATTTATTGTTAAGTTCGAGGGCCCATGCCAGTTAAAGCGGTGAGTTTCGTCGCCAAAAGTATTATTGTCGTGTTGTATAAATAGTAAATTAATACATCTTTAGTAAAACTAACAGATTTTTTTCTGGTAATCATAGCGTCAGAGACCAACTATTCATACAAAGAGAAATCGGAATGTGTGACGCAACAGGCTATATATATATCAGTTCCAAGTGTATATAGTAGGATAATTAATAAAACAGGACGTAAATACAGGGTTGCTCATTAGTGCGTCAAAGGTCAATATGGCCTTTATTAAATCAGATTGGACAATTTTTTTTATGAGAATGATACAGTATCAAAAGGCGCATATTTTAAAAATAGTTTGACTTATACAGGGTGAATCACTAAACTGGAGCACGTTCCAACATATTTTCTTTTAATGAAACACCCTGTATATTATTTGTTTTTCATAATCTACTTAAAATTGTCTTTTCAATGATACAAAGATTTTTGGGTTTGGATGTTGCATTGTTGAGTTAATAAAAAGAAAATGTAAAAAAAAATTGGTTGCAACAAGGTTTGGCTTTTTAGTTCAATGCACGAGTATTACGATTAGTTGAGATGAAATATTTAGTAGTTATGCTGCCAACGGATGTACTAAATCTAAAAAATTATAAAATCATAATTTTATTATACAGGGTGTTTTTGACGGTGCAGTCAATTGAGCAACCTTCAAAGAGCGATTTCTCCATTTTTTCAAGTGGAACACCCTGTATATTATTGAATTTTTGGAATGGTGCGCTAATTCTGCATAATGTTTCTTTATAATATTTTATACTTAAACCTCGTAATTTCAAAGATATTTCACTTTTTTCATTACTACCAACTAATTATTTGATCTAGTGTGCTTATCGGTCAGATTTGGTAAGTTGAGACAATTGAAACGTAAATAAATAAATTGATGGTCAAAGTTTAATATCGTTTACTATTTAAAGTAAATGTTCAAAGTGTCCTTCATTGTGATTGGAACACATTTGCACCCTTGACAGAAAGGATCTATGCACTCTTTGTAACATCTCAACGGAAACTGTTTCAAAGGCATAGATTATACGTTGCCTCATGTCGTCTGCTGTAGTTGGAGAAGTCTTGTATACAATATTTTTTATGTGGCTCCATAGAAAAAAATCGAGTTTCGCCAAATCTGGCGATCTAGGTGGCCAACTGATAGGACCCCCGCGACCTATCCATCTATCTCCGAATTGTTGATTCATGAATCCTCTGACAGTTAACGCAAAATGTGCTGGAGCACCATCGTGTTGGAACCACATATTTTCCCTTAAAACAGGAGGAACGTTTTGCAGAAGCCGAGGTAAATCATGTTACAAGAAATACAAATATTGAGCACCATTTAAACGCTCATGAAAGAAATGTGGTCCAATTAAAAAGTTTCCCATAATACCACCCCAAACATTTACTGCCCATTATCTCTGCTTATCAACCGATCTCAGTATTTTTGGGTTTTCAGTTGCATAATGATGAAGATTATGGCGGTTCGGGATACCACTCTAAGTAAATGTAGATTCGTCGGTAAATAACACTTTTTAGAAAAAGTTAGATGTTATCCTTTCAGTTTCCAATCCCCATTCGCAAAATATCCTTCTAGTCTCGAAATCGGGCTCCAACAGTTCTTGATGAAAGGAGATACTGTAGTCATGATATTTATTATTTTTCAATATCTTGCTTACAGTAGATCGTGGTACATTCATTTCTTTTGATATTTTTGTCGAACCAGTAGATGGCCCTTCAATTACTGATAATAGTACATTCAAATTTTCTTCGTCACTTGTTCTCTTTTTCCCTTCACATTTCTCATAACTGACATTTCCCGTCCTAGTGAACCTTTCCTTAAGTTTTTCCAAACTGCTAACTGAAGGTTGTCTTCTATTAGGATATATCTGTGCATACATTCGCTGAGTTAACAAACAATTTTGTTCAGCTGATCCCATAATGAAAATCATGTCAACGGGTTCGTTTTTCTCAAACTGCATAATACCGACTTAACTAAAACCCCTAGTAATATGTGACAAGCAAAAATTGTTCAGGAAAACTACGAACCGAATCAAACTGGTATGATATGACAATGACAATAATGCAAAAATAATTGTAATAGTCACTAATACAGCATGCTTAACGTATTAAATTATTAGATGTATTAGACGCATTACGTATTCATTTATTATTTGCTTGTGCCAACTTGTCAAATCTGACCGATCAGCACACTAGATCAAATCAAAAACAAATAATCAGCTGGAAATAATGAAAAAAGTGAAATATCTCTGAAATTACGAGGTTTAGGTATAAAATATTATAAAGAAACATTAAGCAGAATTAACGCACCATTACAAAAATTCAATAATATACAGGGTGTTCCATTTGAAAAAATAGAGAAATCGCTCTTTGAAGGTTGCTCAATTGACTGCACCGTAAAAAACACCCTGTATAATAAAATTATGATTTTATTATTTCTTAGGTTTAGTACATCCGTTGGCAGCATAACTACTAAATATTGCATCTCAACTAATCGTAATACTCGTGCATTGGACTAAAAAGCCAAACCCTGTTGCAACCAATTTTTTTACATTTTCATTATTAACTCAACAATGCAACATCCAAACCCAAAAATCTTTGTATCATTGAAAAGACAATTTTAAGTAGATTATGAAAAACAAATAATATACAGGGTGCTTCATTTAAAAAAAATATGTTGGAACGTGATCCTATTTAGTGATTCACCCTGTATATGTCAAACTATTTTTAAAATATGCGCCTTTTGATACTGTATCATTCTCATAAAAAAAATCTCCAAACTGATTTAATAAAGGCTATATTGACCTTTGACGCACTATCGAGCAACCCTGTATAACAGGGTATTTATATTTTAATAAATATTTTAATTTAATTCAATTATGCACTTATAGGACCTTCAACAAAAAGGGTGACATGGACTAGAGGGTAAGAAATATGACGAAATACCTTATCTGAAGTGGATGGACACCAAACCATATCAATTGATTAGTTACTTTCATAATCCCAATGATTTAGTAGAAGTATCGAGAATGCAAAGGGTGGCATATCAAAAAATCATATGAGATGTTGCCTACTTGCAATTAGTAAAGGACTATAATCCCAACATGATCTTCGGCGACAAGTGTCATTTACCACTTTCTTAACCTTTCTATTGTGAAAGTGTGCATCATATTCAAAACGCATAGATCAAAATAATGTATATATGTGCTAAATCTCATCCCAGTAGGTGGCACTGCAGTACCCGCAATGCCTTACCTACAAATCTAATTGAATTTTATGTGCAATAATAATTCTGTTAAAAGAATCGTTATTTACAAGGTGGTCACTAGTATTTCAATAATGACGGAGAAAAAAAAAAGGTTTCTCTTGATTGATTTTCTGTCACCTTGCCATTGCCGTTATCAAAGGCGTGCGTTAATCTTTATTTGAAAATGACAATTTACAAATTTTACAGTTTAGGCCGTTTTCTGACTTGTCGGTGTAGCAGCGGTGCGGTACCGAAGTGGTTGGTACCGAAACGATTCCGCGTTGCTTGCATTTACACATCTATCGGTATGTTTTCGGCATAAAACGGAGCAGAACCGCTTGTACCGTCACAAGAAGATGTCGTCCTCCTTGAGTGATGGAGATATTGTATGATGTCTCATGCAGTAATCCCGAGCGGCCACTGGACGTTTCTACCGCGATGCAGTATACCGAACCGATATCACTCCTCTACCGCACGTGCCGCACAAGTCAGGAAGACCGTATTGAAATATAGGTGCTCAGTAAGCATTCGGTACCGCGTATACCGAGCATACCGATACCGCACCGCTGCTACACCGACAAGTCAGAAAGCGGCCTATTAATTTAGAGTATAGCCGAAAGAAGCTTGACGCCACATAATTAAGATTTTGAAATTAATTGGTTCCTAAAGGAAAAAAATAATTGAATATAGAAATTTAAATAAATCAAATTATTGATATTTTATGGACATCTAACACTTCTTCCTCATTTTTTCTGTATTTGGCCGCCGTCTGGGTTTTCTAAACGTTTCGTCAGCTGCAACTGTCGATGTCTTCAGTAATCCGAACTACGATGGAACACAGAAAATAGGAAAGTTAGGTCGACGTTCAGCGAGAGACAGCGAATTGCATGAAAAGTGGGGGCAAAACATGCTATGCAAAGTTGTGTTTTGATTTATGGAATCATAAGAATTTCTCATTGCGATTTAATTTAAAAACATACCTAGGTACTACTGTTTGGTTAAAGTTTGTTTAGACTCATATGGTTGTAAATGTACTTAGTCCTATTAGTGAAAATCCATGTGCGAGGTTAAGTGATTGTTATAATAGTTACAACATACATTAGAAACAAGGTAATACTATGTTACTGTAATTAAAATATATAATTGTAAATTAATTGAACATTTGAATGAAAGCGTATAACCAGAAATAAGGCATGAAGGTAGTTTGTGATGTCAGAACTCCATTCGACCGGCTACGTTTGAATGTTTAAATGACTATGGACATATAAGGTGCGTTCCATAAGCAATGAGCCCTTTGAAAATACGACATAGTTATTGAGAAAATTGGTACAAATAATCAATATTCTACAAAATATGCACCTTCTGCATCGATACACTTTGGTAGACGACTTTTCCATGCCGTGAAGGCGTCGGAATAGGCCTGTCTTGAGATGTCTGTAAGGACTATCGTAACATTGGGTTGAACGTCTTCGATCGAGTGGTAATGATGACCTTTCAGGACTGCTTTCAAGCAAGGAAAGAAAAAAGTCCGCAAGGGACAAATCCGGACTATAGGGAGGTTGGGGGACCTTCCTTCACGTTGGAGGGGTTGTGGCAAGGCGCATTGTCGTGGTGAAGGTTCTAGTTGTCTTTGATCTCATTTCACTTACGCGTAACGGCTCTTTTCAACTTTTTCAGAACTTCCAGCATTCACGGTTTGTGCGGACGGGACAAATTCGTTGTGAATGATTCCCTTTACTACAAAAAAGACGATGAGCATTGTCTTTTTCTTGGATTTACCCATGCGGGCTTTCTTGGGACGAGGCGACTGAGAGGTGTGCCACTCGGAACTTTGCCTTTTTGTCTCCGGATCGTACTTAAAAGCTCATGTTTCGTCGCCGGTTACAACGGTTTCCAAAAAGTTAGGGCCGTCTTCGCACAGTTGCAGCACTTCTTGACATCGAACCACTTTGTCGTTTGTTTGTTCCTTAGTCAAAACTCTCGGCACCAATTTGACGCATACCTTCCGCATCCATAAGTCTGAGGTTATAAGTCGGTGTACTGTTGTTTTTAATATATTCAGGGCTTCTGATACCCGTTAAAGGCTTTTGCGACGGTCTGTGTTTAAAAACGCCTTACGCTCTGGATGTTCGTAGCCAAATGAGATGGGTCTAGTCTATGAGCTGGGTTTAGCATAAACGCTTGAAATCCCCCCACCTTCCCTGGCCTATAGAGCACGCGGCATTGTAAACTCGCGTCAGAAAAAAAATAGGACTCATTACTTATGGAACGGACCCTGCATAACCCATATCAAATGTCATAATTTTTATATTTCCTTTATTCGACTTTATGCAATTTAACTCCATTTCAAAAATATCATTCATAATATAAAATACTGCCTCTTACAGTACATATTTCTTCTTGAAAGTGAAAGTTGGTAGATAATAGTATAAATAATTAATGTCAAATATAAAGAGAAATTTACATTGGTATAATAATGTCTCATTTGTGTAAATAAAAACTATAATGACTATTACTTCAAATTTAATTTGAGAAATGTTCAATTATATTTTGTCCTTGTTTCCTGCTCAAGTTAAACCAAACGTCAAACTTATTTAAACATAAAAATTAAATAAATTATTTAGCTTTAAACTTAACCTAAACATACACGCTTTTGACTAAGTACTATGAGCTTCTTATTTTTGAGCTGATTTACAATTGTACGGTGTGTTTGCTTGTTTGACCCCTTGAAACATCACTCCTCCAAATAGAAGTGTAAAAGGCATTTTACGTAACTCCTTAATTCAACATTTTTAAATTCAATATACCAGTAGACCTTTAAATTGAGCAAACAACGTAAAAGCTAATGCTCTTTTTAGTTAAAATAATAGCAGCCGCCGATAACTTCCTTTGTTAATTTTGTTATCTTAAATGAAATGCTATATTTTAATGCCATTTTTGAAATCAAAGAACCTTTTATTAGTCAAGGAAATAAAGCACCAAAAACGGCTTAACTACGGATTTTTTGAACTGTAAGATGAATTTTAATGCGGTTTTTTACATTCGTTTCGCCTACAAACTTTGTGAATTAAATTAATCAATGCATTTTGAAAAACTGCATCTGTTCAGAAGAAAAATGCATTTTAGAAGTACATCTCGAAGAGACAATAAATAGAAAATTTACAACTAGATATATATTGATGGAAATGGGTTCAGTTTTGTTACACGGGGGTTTTTGGGGTCACTGAACTTGAATATCTAAACGGCAGCGGCCTCTGGAGTACCTGATGCCCAGGGTGGAATCTTGTCTTCTAGTTTTATGAGACTTTATCTTGCCACATTTTTAGATCTCTATTCTCTACTCGCACTTTAAATTTCAATCTTTTAATTGAACAGGTTACGTTAAATACCCTGTATATATAATATTAATATTTTACAATATGAAATAAAAGTATACATATATGTATAGAAACGTATTTCAAAAAATTTTGTGCACTTGTTCAAAGCTCGGACCCACATATATTTAACTAATAGGTACTTGTTATACAGGGTTTTTCAAGTTGATGGGCTATTAGAAGTATATGAATTAGTAGAAGGAATTCAATTCTGAAACATGGGCTCATTTGGTTATTGTTTATGCCGCTTCTTTTAAAAATATTTTCAAGTTCGATTTACATCCGGTTATACCGGAAGTCGATACCAACTTTGTTATTTTAAATGGAATGGTATATTTTTTACGCTGAATTCGAATACAACGTGTAATTCTAAGGTAAGTTTGATAACCAACTTGTACGCCTATGACGATCGGTTTCTGAGTTAATTTATTTATAGAAAAAAAATCGCTACCGCAACCCAAATTATAAAACATCATAACTTCCACAAAATACGACTTAGAGTGTTGAAATTTTTACTAGTAATAGCTGACTATTAGTGTTAACGCCTTGACAAAATTGAATTAAATAATTTATACAGGGCGTTCAAAATAAAATTCTAAAATTTAAAAATTTCAAACACGAATAACCTCGTTTTTTCAAATGGCACCTACTATTTTTTGTTTTTTCAATCGATTCCTTTTTTTATCCTCTTTCGATCTATATGGATACTTCCTATTTTATTTGAAAATTTTGGAATAATTTTGAATTATTACATAAAATAGGAAGTACCCATATAGATCGAAAGAGGATAAAAAAAGGAATCGATTGAAAAAATAAAAAATAGTAGGTGCCATTTGAAAAAACGAGGTTATTCGTGTTTGAAATTTTTCAATTTTAGAATTTTATTTTGAACGCCCTGTATAAATTATTTAATTCAATTTTGTCAAGGCGTTAACACTAATAGTCAGCTATTACTAGTAAAAATTTCAACACTCTAAGTCGTATTTTGTGGAAGTTATGATGTTTTATAATTTGGGTTGCGGTAGCGATTTTTTTTCTATAAATTAAATTAACTCAGAAACCGATTGTCATAGGTGTACAAGTTGGTTATCAAACTTGCCTTGTATTCGAATTCAGCGTAAAAAATATACCATTCCATTTAAAATAACAAAGTTGGTATCGACTTCCGGTATAACCGGATGTAAATCGAACTTGAAAATATTTTTAAAAGAAGCGGCATAAACAATAACCAAATGAGCCCATGTTTCAGAATTGAATTCCTTCTACTAATTCATATACTTCTAATAGCCCATCAACTTGAAAAACCCTGTATAAAAAACGTTATTTTTAGTAAGCCACATGTTAGTTTTCAAACTTGCAATTTTTGTGTAAACCACAGTTTCGTTTTAAATTTATTTAGTTTTTGAATTTCGCAACTTACATATGAAGTGTTCGTTTGGCGAATAGGAGTAATCTGTAGGTGACATAATAAAGTACAAGGATGGGGCGCTTGGAAGGACCGTGACAGGATGACGTATAGTTACACGTTTCTTTTCAAACAGACACTTAAATGTGGCAGTAGAAAACTAAAGTTTGCGTTTGAAAACATATTGTTAAAACGAATAAACGATTTTAAGCATTTTGTAGAAATAATTTGGGAAATGGAATGTGATTATTTTTTACTGAATTTAGTTGTTTATAAAAAAATAAGAAAATAATCAATAACAGTTGAAACTTATTAATAAATGAAGAAAGACTACAATTTGAATGTTTATAAAAACTAGCGCAAAATTTTGCTATACATATTTTCTTATAGTTCAGGTTTAGAAAAATGATTGTTTTGCTTACTATTTAATTTTGTACTTGCAATACCTTTCTTAATGTGGAAAGTGCCTAAGGGTTATTGGCCAATTTAATGGTTTTCTGTTTTACAATGTTTAATGCTCCTAGTGCTTTGATATGGGCTTTGACTGAAACGGCTTTGTAGGGAAGTGTAAAAGGAAGTATTTATCTGGGTGCGGTGGGGTTGTAGACTCGAGCAATAGGGTGGAGATAAAGAATCGAATGAATAACCTAAGACAATTTATCTTTACTAAGTTGATGTTTCATTCAAACAATTTATGAGCTAAACAAAGAAAAGACATTTAACGACGTATGTTGAAGCAAAGGGGAGAAAGAGAGGATGGGTAAGTAATGGTATCATAACCCAATCCATATATCACAAAGTGAATGAAACGTCAATCTGACAAAAAAGTTCCGTTGGTTTTACTGCTTGACGGGAGGATTATACTTGCCAGCGATCTGGTATTTGGGATGTCCTCATGTTCAAGGAAACTTGGGGGGGGGGGGTATTCCCCCAGAAATCTTAGAAAACCGATTAAATTATTAATTTAAGCATTTCACTGACTATTCTGACATTAAAATTCTGAGGTGATAAAATATTGGATCAGTCAATTCTGGGGTGGCAACTGTCACCCTTTATCATCTCAAATGGCGCAATTTTATGACCATATATTTTGATCTTGATATGTCTTTTTAAAATTTTAGATTAATGGTATTTTTGTACAGTCAATATTGATTTCCTTTATCGTAAAATTAACACTTTTAAAAAAATTTTAAAAAAGTAAAATTTCTTTTTGCAAAAAATGGCTTTTTTGAGTCTGAAGATCAATATGAAAGGGAGGAAAGTTTTATTTTTAATTGTTAATTATTACCAAACATTCTAAAAAACATGACATTCTTACTTAGACGATTTTAGTAAAAATTTGATTTTTCGTGTAAAAATAGTATGTGCATTGTGAAACTTTATGGTTAGAATGTTAAAAAAGTCTTTGGAAAGTGTCAATCGGTGAATAAACAAGATAAAATGGGATTTTCAACATAAACAAATTCCAGAGTAAGGTAGCACGATTCGGTTCGTCTCTTGTTGTGCACTACCAAGAGGTCATGGTATGAAATAGTCACCACCGAAAAGTATTTCTAGATTATTTTTTTACGCAACAGTCGTCATTTAACTCAGCACTTTTCGGTGTGCATAACACTTCAAACATTTTAATCATAGTGACCATTTCATACCGTAACCTAAGCAAAACCCTATTGGTGATGCATAGCATTTTTCGGTGGTGCATAGCATTTCAAAATTTTTAATCATAGCTACCATTTCATACCATAACCTCTTAGTAGTGCACAGCATTTTTCGGTGGTGGATAGCACTTCAAATATTTCATCACAGTAACCACACCATACCATGAACTCTTGGTAGTGCATAGCAAGTGACGAACCGAATAGTGCAGTGACTATAGCTAACCCTCGAATTTGTTTATGTTGAAAATCCATTTTTTTTTCTTGTTTATTCACCAATTAACACTTTCCGAACACTTTTTCAACTTCGTAACAATAAAGTTTTACAATGCACACGCAACTTTTACACGAAGCGTCAAATTTTTACTAAAATCACGTAAGTATGTAGGTATGTTTTTTTGCAACTTTTGGTAATACTAATTAAAAATATCGCTTTGTCCCCTTTTTTATTGATCTTCAGACTAAAATAAAGCCATTTTTTGCAAAATGAAACTTTAACTTTATTTTTAGGGCAAGCCGCGATTCCAATGTTTTACCATATCTTTTGACTATTTAAACGGTACATATTTGGACCATGTTTCAATGTCTTTTTAGGGTTCCGTAGCCAAATGACAAAAAACGGAACCGTCCGTCCGTCCGTCTGTCTGTCTGTCTGTCCGTCCGTCCGTCCGTCCGTATGTCACAGCCACTTTTTTCCGAAACTATAAGATCTATAGTGTTGAAGCTTGGTAAGTAAATGTATTCTGTGAACCGCATTAAGATTTTCACACAAAAATAGAAAAAAAAACAATAAATTTTGGGGGTTCCCATACTTCGAACTGAAACTCAAAAATTTTTTTTCATCAAACCTATACGTGTGGGGTATCTATGGATAGTTCTTCAAAAATGATATTGAGGTTTTTATTATTTTTTTATAAACTGAATATTTTGCGCGAGAGACACTTCCAAAGTGGTAAAATGTGTGTGTGTGTCCCTGTAACTTCTAAAATAAGAGAATGATAAAACTAAAAAAAATATATGATGTACATTACCATGCAAACTTCCACCGAAAATTGGTTTGAACGACATCTAGTAAGTTGTTTTTTTTTTTAATACGCCGTAAATCGTAAACGGCAATTTACCTTTCATTTAATCAACTAAAATATAAAAATAATAAAAAAAAACATTTAATTTCAGAAACATAAACCTTATGTATAAATCGTGAACCATTATTTTCTAATAATAAATCTGTAATAGCTGCCTATGTAAATAATAATTATAATTTGCGCGGGGCGTGGCTTGATCGGTAGCGGGTGCGGAGCGCGCGGAGGGCAGATTCCCGACTGCGCTTTACCCGAGCACACAACTTGATAATATTTTTGGAAATATTTCTTGTCAAACTGGAATATACATTAGCTTGTTTAGCTATTACAAGCATATATGGGCATTGGTCTCGCATATAGTTAGATGTAAATCCCATCATTTAGGTACCTAATTATAATGTTGACTTATCAATAACTTAAATAAAAAAAAATACACTATTATTAAAACATCGATCAAAGTTACAATGAACTACAAAAACGTTTATGTTATGTTACTTGCTGCTACGGAACCCTTCACGGGCGAGTCCAACTCACACTTGGCCGCTTTTATTTATAAATACATTTGGAACCCAAATTTGTCTTTCTTTCTGTAAGTTAAAAAAGAAATATCTTCATCTTTTGTTGTAACTACAGGAAAATTTAGTTAGGATTTGCCATTCAACATTGATTTTCTGATTATAGATACCTAATCTGTTTTGATGCAATTTTGTAGTCTTAAGCAGTTGTCAAAACAAAATCATTTCATCTTCTTCTTTTGTCCATTATAAGAACACATATAATGTCTATTAATCAAATAATCCTATCATGGATCTTTTAAAAAAGCTATTTGTCTATAACTTTTACAAGAATCATTTGACTTTGGTAAAACAGGGACCCGTATTGACGTTAAAACTGTGATTGATATATTTGCGTCAGTATTGTAGACAAGTCACCGCTCATGCGTGAAATTGTAATCAGGCCGTCTTTATATCTGAACAAAGTTACACATATTTTGTATAGATACCGATAACTGATATGATAACAAAAAACAATTATGTGTACGCCATATGTTTATACTTTTATTAGTAAAAGTATCAACGGACACAAGTACTTAACAAATGTGAATTTTGTTTTACGCACTTTGGTGTTAGTGATGTATTATAGTCAATACCTAATCGTATTTTTTATTATCAGTGTTAAACCTAACAATCAATTTACGTTAAGGTAACGACAACTATTGAATAATATGTTTGGAAGCGAAGGTAAACTTTTCTGATTTAATAAATATTCTTTATTACTATTTATAAGCGGATTCACTATATATGTAAGTGTAGATAATGAAAGATGTCCCTTAAAAATAAGTTATTGCGAAAGGACTTCAAATTAAAATCCAACAAAACTTCAACAAGAGTTGCTCGTTACTTTTTACATTTGCAATTACTGCATTTTAAAAAACAAAAAATTCGCTTCTCTTTCAGATAGAGTATATTAGGACTGAGAAAAAATTTTCATGTATGCATGGTATTAATTAAAACTGTCTTTCACGTATAATAGCTGACATTTTTTGTTTTTAATTAAAATTCAAGCGTGAAGACTAGATACAGGAGAAACATCTTCAGGTCAAAATTTTGACCAATAACTTTGAACGATAGCAGAGGGAGTTAGTGAGCACTTTTAATTAGACATGTTAATGTATAGATACTTAGTATTGTGAAGTTCCTTACTAACAATGCTATAATTTATAATTTTTATTTCAGTAAATTATACAAACGCAGTTTTTATAAATTAATAAATATCAAAATTGATTTTAATTCAAGTTGAAATATATCGAAAACGTTTTGTGACTACTTTATTACAGCTTTAATCAATGTAAGCAACAGAAAAAGGTAGTATTAATGTAAAGTACCTTAAGAGGTTTTATCACCCAAACTTGGCCTTATGTAAAAACAGCGAAATTTATCCAATAAAATATTCTGCTGTTCTAAGGGTAATTAAAACGAGTAAAGTACCATAAACAAGTACTTAACGAAATGTACGTCGCTACGTTTACGGTTTTGGTTTACTTAATTAATTATTAGTAAATTAAGGAAAATCATATGCCATAAATTACAGTCGCAACTTAAAAGATTTTGGGTTCGAATTAAGGAACATCATAGTTTCTTATACATGGTTTTTCAAGTTGATGGGCTATTAGAAGTATATAAATTAGTAGAAGGAATTCAATTCTAAAACTTGGGCTCATTTGGTTATTGTTTTTGCCGCTTCTTTTAAAATTCTAAATTACTCAAAATTTTTCAAATAAAACAGTAGGGATTATCTCTATGAATCGAAAGAGGATAAAAAAATGAATCGATTGAAAGAATAAAATATGGTAGGTGCCATTTGAAAAAACGAAGTTATTCTAGTTTGAAGTTCTTAAACTTTAGAATTTTATTTTGAACGCCCTGTACAAATTATTTAGTTCAATTTTGTCAATGCGTTAGCACTAGTATTCAGCTATAACTAGTAAAAATTTCAAAAGTTTGAGTCATATTTTGTGGAGGTTATGATTTTTTATAAATTGGGTTGCGGTAACGATTTTTTTATAAATTAAATTAACTCAGAAACCGATCGTCATAGGTGTACAAGTTGGATATCAAACTTACCTTAGAATTACACGTTTTATTCGAATTCAGCGTAAAAAATATACTATTCCCTTTAAAATAACAAAGTTGGTGTCGACTTCCGGTATAACCGGATGTAAATCAAACTTGAAAATATTTTTAAAAGAAGAGGCATAAGCGATAACCAAATGAACCCAAGTTTCAGAATTTAATTACTTCTACTAATTCATATACCTCTAATAGCCCATCAACTTGAAAAACCCCGTATACTGTATGCCGCGATGTTAGCGTCTTTTACTTAAGTATATTGTATCGAGTGTTACTTCAATTTTTCAAAAATTACTTTCGCCCATATTTTAAAAAAGAAATTAACGTGATTTAAGTAGGCTTATAAAGTAGTGGCTACCATACTCATAGTTTACTGATTTATAATAGTATAAATTTGTTCACAGAAAACGATGGGTAGGTAGGTAAAGAAAGAAATATTTAACTCGATACGGTAGTGATGCTGATCCTGCTTTTATATACGCATTAATGAAATACAAACAACAGTATTTATTTTATTAAATGGTTACCCATTAAAATTAAATGTTAAACAGCCGGTGGTTTTGTTTTTATCTCTTGCTTAATTATTGTCATGTAGTAATATTCAGTATTCTACACATTGAAAACCGAATTACATAACGATTCTGAGTATTGCTGAAATGTGCTTCATTTTTATAATACACTTTTTTAAATCATTTGCAGTCGCACTTTATTTTGATTTAAGAAAAATATTATACATTAATTAAAAACTTTAAAGTAATTTACTTTCGTATTTTGTCGTCCGTCTAGACTTTTTTGATATTTCTTAACAATTCAAAAATTTACAGAAATTCATAAATTTATATTTTAGGTAGTTGGAATTGGAGTAGTAAATATTTTAATTTTGGATTTGTAGTTTCTTAAAGTATAAAAGATGTTACTCCTTTATCCAGTACCCCTGTTCTTAACCTTAAAGTACCTACTATTTATGGTACTTTCTTCTGCTACATGAAGTTAAAGTGCTGAAATGGAGTTAGTTGATACTGAAAACTAACATAGTTAATTTTAAATATTTAAATACCGTATTAAAAATGAAACATGACACTTTCAATTTCCACCCGACCCCTTGGCCTCAATGGCGGCGTCCGCTATTATTGTTGAAAATTTTTAATTTTTTTGGGTAAAAGTTTAACCTCAAGACGTTTCTCCTGTCTTCTAATCTTTATGACTACAACTCTCTCGAGTATTCACTTTCGGTACCTACATCAAATAGACTATTTCGACATTTTGTTTTTATAGCTACATGTATTTAGCATTTTAAAAATAAAAATTCAAGAGAATTTATCATCTGTATTGTGTTTCGGTTTTTTAATGTTAAATAATAAATTTAAATTACATTATTAACGTAAATATTAATTTTAAACATGAACAATTCATTACATGATTACTGTTTCACATTATTTAATATTTTTGAAATTGGACCATAATTCATTTTAAGAACAATTTTTAGCGGGATTTTAAACGAATACGTAAAAAAAGACTTTGTTGTGAAAGTCTGATAGATAAATCTATCTACTAATATTAATAATAGCTCTAAGAAAAAATACTAAATACGGTAAACTTATCAGTGAAACCATACCATAACCAAGGCCGGATTTAAGTTCAGTGTTACTGTAGCCACAAGTGTCCTACTGCACAGCTTAACATCAATAGTGTGACAGATGTGTCATTCTGACGTTGACAAGCGCCGACTGCGAAAATTGTGTGGAAGTAACCTATGACGCGTTCCAGAAAGTCCGAGAGTTGCTGGACGTTTCGAGAGTTGCCTAGAAACGTCCATAATACTATATAAGGAACAGCGTTGGACAGTTTGAGAGTATTTGATAGAAGAGAGCGACAGAGATAAGCGAGAAGAGAAGATAAAGCGATTGACGAGCGAAATAGTTATAGAGTTGTTGTTATTACCGAAATAGTTATTGAATCGTTGTTGTGTTGGAGTTAATTTAAATAAAAAGTGTTGAGAGAAAATTACGTGATAATTGTAGATTACGTAACAATTGGTGTCAGGAGTGGGATTTATGCCAGTAACAAGAAGTCAAGCAGCAAAAATGGAGCAGCAGATGAAGTTTTTGATGGAAATGCTTAAAGAAATGAAGGAAGAAATGAAGGCAAGCCAGGAAGAAATGAAAGAAGAAATTAAAGCAGGCAAGGATGAAATGAAGGAAGAAATTAAAGTAGGCAAGGATGAAATGAAGGCAGGCCAGGAAGAAATTAAGACAGGCCAAGAGAAATTGATCGAAGATATGAGAAAAAAAAAAATTAAGCAAGAAGGATTGAAAGAACAGTTAAAAGAAGTAAGAGTAGAAGTGCAAGAAGAGTTAAACGAAGTAAGAGTTGAATTTCAAGAAGAGTTAAAGGAAGTAAGAGTAGAAGTTCAAGAAGAATTAAAGGAAGTAAGAGTAGAAGTTCAAGAAGAGTTAAAGGCCGTACACAAAAAGTTTCAAAAGGAGTTAGACGATATGAAGGCCAACCTGACCGTTCAAGAATACCCAAAATTAAACAAAATCGAAGAAGGAAGTGTAAGAATATCGAGAATAAAACCACCAACATTTGATGGGAAGGTCTCTTGGACAGTCTATCTTAAACAATTCGACGCTGCTGCCAAGGCATATGAATGGAATGAAATGGAAAAAGCCACTGCCCTGATCATAGCGCTACGCGGGGAAGCTCTCGACGTTCTGCAAGGTATACCAGAAATGCAACAAAACGATTTTAAAATTCTGGTGGACCGATTGGAGATGCGCTATGGTGATAAACACCTACAACAAATGTACCAGGCGCAGTTAAAGAGTCGCTATCAACGTAGCAGCGAAAGCCTCCAACAATTCGAAGCGGACGTCGTAAGGCTTGTGCGGTTGGCTTATCCTTGTGCCCCTCAAGACTTTACAGACCAGCTACCCACCCAAATGTTTGTCGATGGATTACGAGATGTCGAAATACAGCAAGCCCTGCGCATGTCTCGACATAAAACTGCAGGCGAAGCTTTGTCGCACGCACTAGAATATGAAGCAGCCAAACAAGCATCCAAAGGACATGTTAGAATTCGGCAGGCTGGGTTGAATTTTGAAGACGATAGCGAAATATTTCGGCAAGAAATGGTGAAAATAGCGAAAGAAGTCATGTCTTCAAAACCGAAAGAAGAGACGAGTGAGCGCCCACGCTGTTGGACTTGCGACAAACCGGGGCATCTTTCACGCAATTGTGTCAAGAGAAAACGAGAAGTTACATGTTGGAATTGTGGACGTAGGGGCACTTGAGCAGCGGCTGTCCATCTGGAAGAAGACAGACGTCAGCAGCCGAAGGAAACAAGCAGGGAAACTAAGAATAGCCGGCCTTACGGGGGGGCGAAAGTCGGCTTTGCGTCCCCAAGCCCCAATCATCATCTCCGTATCGAAAACAACCACTGGTAATTCACTTACTGTGGATGGTTTTGTGGACGGTAGGAAGTTAAAACTGATAGTGGATACCGGCGCGTCAAGAACAATAGTTAACCCTCGAATAATTGCTAAATGGAGGATTCGACCGCTAACAATAAATGCTGTCTTAACCACTGCGACAGGGCAAACAACATCGTTTCATGGAGAATGCGAAGTGATGATCGGTCTTGGAGACGCAAGCCTGTACCAACAAGTGCTGGTGGCCGATATCACCGACGACATCATTTTGGGACTCGACTTCATGGAAAGTCACCGAATCCAGCTAGACATGGGCACAAAATGTTTACGAATAGGAGATCAAGAACTGCCACTACAAAGAAATGGGACTGATCAGCGAACACTACGGGTCGTCGTTGCTGAAGACCAAGTTTTACCTGGACACTCCGAAGCTGTTGCCCGAATTACAATAGAGAACAATGTCCCTTATGAAATAACTGGGGTCATAGAGCAAGACAACGAAGAATTGAGGCAGAAGGCGATCCTTGTCGGAAGAACTGTGGTACAAACCGGCTCGACCACGATTCCAATCAGAGTTATCAATCTGAAAGGTTTTGAACAAAAACTTACGAAAGGAACACCAATAGGGACATTAGAACCAGCCATTACCATCAATCATTTGGACCAAATGATAGAACAGAGCGAAGAAACCGGGAAGCTGCCAGAAGCATTGAAAGAATTAATCAACAAGGCAACTGAACATCTAACTGAAGATGAAACTAGAAAGCTAGAACACCTTATTCGAAGTTATAAGAACGTCTTTGCGATTGATGACACCGATTATGGAAGAACCAATTTAGCGTACCACCGAATCAACACAGGAAATGCAAGACCTATCAAACAACCACCCAGACGAGTACCATGGGCCAAACGAGAAGAAGTCGATTCACTGATCAAAGACATGCGCGAGAAAGGGATAATAGAACCATCGAAAAGTCCATGGACTTCCCCTATTGTTTTGGTTCGCAAGAAGGACGGATCAACGAGATTCTGTGTTGATTATCGACGATTAAACGAAGTAACACATAAAGACAGCTATCCCTTGCCACGAATCGATGATACGTTAGATTGTCTGTCGAGCGAAATTAAATGGTTCTCGACGTTGGACCTAAAGAGCGGATATTGGCAAGTCGAAGTACATCCTGAAGACAAAGAAAAGACTGCGTTTACTACTGGGAACGGTCTCTGGCAATTTAATGTAATGCCCTTCGGCCTATGCAACGCACCAGCTACTTTTGAAAGATTAATGGAGACCATTTTACAAGGACTGAATTGGGAAATCTGCTTGGTCTATTTGGATGACGTCATTGTGTTTGGGCGAACGTTTGAAGACCATCTCGCTAATCTGAGCAAAGTACTTCAGAAATTCACAGCGGCAAAGCTAAAATTAAATCCCAAAAAGTGTGCGTTGTTTAGAACTGAAGTGAAATACCTAGGCCATGTCATGTCAAGTAAAGGCGTTGGTACAGATCCTGACAAGACCGAGGCAGTTCCTAAATGGCCGCAACCAACGAACCAGCATGAATTGAGGAGTTTCTTAGGATTATGTTCGTACTATAGAAGATTCGTGAAGGGATTTGCGGATGTGGCTCGCCCCTTGCACAGACTTACCGAGAATGGAGTGCCTTTTGATTGGACGAACACCTGTCAAGAAGCTTTTCAAGTTCTTAAAAAGAAGTTGTCTAACACCCCGATTTTGACTTACCCCGAATTTGGAAAACCATTCATAGTCGACACCGATGCGAGCAATGTGGGTATTGGAGGGGTTCTTTCTCAAGTTCAAGACGGCAAAGAAAGAGTAATCGCATATTTTAGCAAGACACTGTCAAAGCCCGAGAAGAACTATTGTGTGACCCGCCGAGAACTATTGGCCGCGGTGAAAACTATAGAACATTTCTACAAATATCTATATGGGTGAGAATTCCTGCTGAGAACTGACCACTCTTCTCTTAAATGGTTACTGCAATTCCGAAACCCTGAAGGACAGGTGGCCAGATGGTTACAGCGTTTACAAGAATACAATTTCAAAATTGAACATCGACTAGGAAAACACCATGGTAATGCCGACGCCTTATCAAGACGACCATGCCAACGGAATTGCAAACATTGTTCTTCTGTGGAACGAAAAGAAGGGTTAGAACAAATTCCATGCCTACATACCACCGTGGAGAGACAAGAAAATTGGGAAGATACAGTGTTGATTGAAGAACAGCGAACCGATGATGACCTTGGACCCATCATGAAATGGAAGGAGACAGGAGAATCTCGACCAACATGGGCAGATGTAAGCCCCCTGAGTACTACGACGAAATGTTATTGGGCCCAATGGGATTCCTTAAAGCTCGAGAATGGAGTCCTCAAAAGAATCTGGGAAAGTCCGGACGGGACCAAGAAACGATTACAAGTTGTATTGCCCAAGAAGAAGACGAAAGAAGTAATAAAAGAGCTGCATGCTGGGACTGGAGGTGGACATTTTGGAGTGAAGAAGACATTAGAGAAAATACGTGAACGGTATAACTGGGTGAACGCTAGATTGGATGTGGAAGACTGGTGTAGAAAATGCGAAGTATGTGCTTCCAACAAAGGTCCGAGAACCAGGACACGAGGAAAGATGCACCAGTATAACGTCGGAGCACCATTCGAAAGAATAGCCATGGATATCGCTGGTCCCTTTCCCCGAACTGAAGATGGCAACCGCTACATTCTGGTTGTGATGGATTACTTCAGCAAGTGGCCGGAAGCCTATGCAATCTCCAACCAGGATGCAACCACCGTGGCGGAGGAAATAATAAACAACTGGATCAGCCGATATGGAGTTCCTATGGAGATTCACACTGACCAGGGCCGAAATTTTGAATCAGAGGTATTCCAACGAGTATGTGAATTGATGGGAATAAGGAAAACTAGAACGACTCCGCTGCATCCTCGGTCTGATGGCATGGTAGAGCGATTTAATGCGACTATAGAAAACAACCTGAGGATGTTCGTGAACGATCATCAGACCGACTGGGATCGCCACATTCCCTTATTCCTTCTGGCCTATAGGACATCCATACACGAGACCACCGGACAGACACCTTCCTGCGTGCTATTCGGGAAAGAACTGAGACTACCTGCTGATCTGATGTTTGGCCGACCTGAAGATTCTTCGCTGTCCACGGACGATTATGTGTCTAAACTACGCGAGCGGCTAAACACCATCCATAAAGCCGTCAGAACAAGAATAAAATTTGAAAGTGACCGAATGAAGACCCGCTACGATCAGCGAGCGAATTCCACTGGATTCAGGGAGGGCGATCGTGTATGGCTCTATAACCCAGTTCGCAAGAAAGGAAGGTGCCCTAAATTACAACGGAATTGGGAGGGCCCGTACAAAGTGATTACCCGGATGAACGATGTCGTCTACAGGATACAACGAGGCCCCAAATCGAAGATGAAAGTTGTACACCTCGACCGGTTGGCTCCATATACAGTGGAAGAAACTGATCGGGACGATCAGCGCTAGAGGGGGGGCAGTGTGACAGATGTGTCATTCTGACGTTGACAAGCGCCGACTGCGAAAATTGTGTGGAAGTAACTTATGACGCGTTCCAGAAAGTCCGAGAGTTGCTGGACGTTTCGAGAGTTGCCTAGAAACGTCCATAATACTATATAAGGAACAGCGTTGGACAGTTTGAGAGTATTTGATAGAAGAGAGCGACAGAGATAAGCGAGAAGAGAAGATAAAGCGATTGACGAGCGAAATAGTTATAGAGTTGTTGTTATTACCGAAATAGTTATTGAATCGTTGTTCTGTTGGAGTTAATTTAAATAAAAGGTGTTGAGAGATAATTAGGTGATAATTGTAAATTACGTAACAATATACTTATTTATACATATGTATATAAGCACTTTGATCGATCTCGAAATGAGATTAATATTAAAATTATTATAGAGAAGGTAATGAAATAGGAACCCAAACTGCAATATATTATGAGATTACAAAAGGGGAGGAGAAGATGATTGTTACAAGATTAATAAATAACAATATTTGTGATGACCTTATTTTATATTTACAGTTTAACTCTGAATATAAATTTTTATCAGAAAGTTTGCTACATTTTGTTTTCCACGACGCTTATAATTTTCAATCTTGTAAGACTGCCGATTTTTTACCAATAGGCTCTTGTTTACCGAAGACAGACAGATAGATGGGCATAAATTAATTACGTAGATAAATGTTCAGTGTTATCAGTAATACGTACGGAAAATGAAAAAATACAAAAGCAATGAAAATGACATAGTAGTTAATAGCAAAGATAAAATAATTATTAGTATATAAATTGCGTACCTATTCAAGGCTTTTTAAGAACATTAGTATCGATTGTATAGATAATGAACATTCTCGCTAACTCAAAAAGATAACAGTTAATGAAGCCTTAATAACTGTGCAAGAGTGCAACTAGGTAAATTATATTTTGAAATATTGATAAAATATAGAACGTTGGTATGTGAGCCTTACCAAATAAATTAGAGGGTTGTAATTTTGTTTTATTTACTTGAATGCCTAATATATTACAAAATACCAATCTACAACCTATACTAATTGGGCTATTCAGATAAACTATCAGTTATAAGTGCTTATCCAATTCGTATTACATTGAAACGATGAGATTAGTTACAGTAATACTTACGTTAATAATAAAATGTACCTATCATTCTCGCTCTCTAATATGACACAGCAGTAATAAACCCTTGTAGAGATTTTTATCGTGCATCTAGAGCCTGTAATCCGTATCAATCATTTTGAAATTAATAGATTCAATTGTGGTGTATAAAAGGACTTCCTATTTATTTCAGCTGAAAAATCTCCCTCCCCCTATTTAGTTGTGTATATATATTATATCTGTACCCTAGAACCAGACTGTATTAAT
The DNA here is from genome assembly GCA_029378335.1 of Agrilus mali. NCBI lineage: Eukaryota > Metazoa > Arthropoda > Insecta > Coleoptera > Buprestidae > Agrilus > Agrilus mali. The sequence continues at coordinate 13,261,720 of CM055655.1, read as the reverse complement.
TCCATTTTTGCTAAAAATTGTATTTTTCATGTTTGCCGCCTAAAATTTTATGTTCTTTGTTATGGTAAAGAATATTATGTCCTAACTTACGTTTCTGAGAAGGTACTTCCATACTACCATATTAAGTCCACATCTTATTCTGTGGTAGACTGTGTGATGGGCTCTTAATATTTTCCACTTGTGACAAATATTAAAATCGTAACCATTATTTTAGTATTAAGTCACATGGTACTCTTTGGCTCTGAATTTGGGAACTGCGTAGTATATTAAGTCCACCAATAGATGGACTTAATACAGTGTACATTATCAATGTCAAACCAAAATAATATCAGTAGCATTATGTAGTATTAAGTCCGGTAACGTAGCCTATAATATTATACTGTGTTCATGCCAGAAAGAGAATTGAAGAAGTGAAATCTTCTATAATAACACCTTGGGATTGGCAACAACTCCCAAGGCTCTGTAGCTCTAAATCAAATCTAGAAGTCAAACCAATGGAACTTAAAGATTTCAAGAACTTTGGCATCATGTATGACAATGCACGTTCATCTTTACTTCAAAATAAAAAGACTGTTAAAAAAGAAAACTTTCTAATTTCCAAAATTGTTACTATGCAGTTTAGAAAAGATTCTCCTGAAATATTATACTTTAAAGATAACTTAGATAAGGATTTTGAGGAAGTAGATTTCAATAGAAAGACATACAAGAAGCCGACTTGGCCTACTTTGGAATCTCTGCAATCTATTTTACGTCCAATTCCTTAAAAAAAGTATGGAGATTTACAGAAGCTTTTAAGGTGGGTACCTAAAAGGTTCCATGAATTTTATAAAGGACTTTTCTATGAAGGAACACCTATTGCCGGAGATCAGAATAATTAAATCATAATACCAATGTTATGGTTACATATTTTCAAATAAAAAGTTATAGTACAGTTTAGTTTGTTAATTTTTAGTTGCAAAGTCATGTGATTACAATTTGTACTTAATACTAGGTTAAAAGGGATTTCCAGATCAAAGAGTTATAAGTCCACACTTTCTGTAAGCAACTTTTGGAGTTAATACCTCGTTTACAAATAGTTCAGAGGCATATTATTTTAAGTCCAGACTCGTGGATATTAAGTCTTAATGCAATAAAACAAAATTTCGGGCCAAAGAGAATTAAGTCAACGTATGCTAGCAATTTTTTATATTAAGTCACTAAAATATTAAGTCCATCATCAAAACCAAAGAGTAGCAAGTCCAATTTATTTTTTTCTATTAAAGGAACGATATAAATTACGTAATTTCATTTTTACAAAGTAAATTAATGATAATTTTACTTGTGTTAAAAACAATTAAAAATTTTAATTGATATTTCTAGATTTAGCGCGTTGTATGGTATAACATTTGATCTGCTCTCCTATAAAATTTGTTAAATATGACTTGAGACATGTTGCGTCCGTCACGCGCTTTCCAAAATTTCTATTGTCTACTTTTCTGAATATCTTTCAATTTCTTTCGTTACGTTCAGTTAAAAAACCCTTTTTGTCTTTTTATTACCGCTGTTGAGATAGAAATATCCTAAATCCATTTTATTTATTGCCTTGCACTTGCTGTCTTTACTACTCATAAATTTTCTGTCAACCATCTTCGAACATTCTAATTTTTATTATTTTATTACCCTATTGTCCAGCCTGCCTTCGACAACTGTCAATCATTTTTCGCTTCAACTAAACTAGAGTGCATCCATTTCTATCTCTATTATTCTATTCTTTTCTAATGCACTTTTTCTATCTTACCATCGCACGCGAAGTCAGTCACAACCAATCCTTTTCAAAAGAGTCACTACCATCCTTTTCAAGAGAGTCAGAACTATAGTCCTTTTCAAGACAGTTAACAACGAGAGTCCTTATCAAAACAGTTGACAACGATCGTCACATTCAAATCAAGCTCAAAAATTATCTTTCAAGTTCGTACGCAGCACTTCCAATTTATTCTTAACTAAGGTACTTGATACAAATAAGGCCTGTAGTGCGGAAAAGTCATTTAAAATATATTTACATCAAAAATACTTCACACACGGATAGACGACAGTCCCACGACTCAGCAAACAGTGCGCGAGAGGCCCGCTCGCGCTCGCAGCGACACTCGTGGCCGGTCGTTTGTGACGGACGAGCGTTTTCATTGCGCGTTATTAATTTGTCGTAATTTCTATCGAATTTTAATACGTTATTCTTTGAAGTTTTGCTTCAAGTAATGTATACGGATCACAATATAACTCATCAAAAAGATAACTAAAACTTTAAATTGTAATTTTTAAAATATGCGAATTAAATACTGCTTATAACATTTATGAAATACAATGTAATAAATAAAGCCTATTTTTAAAATAGGCTTTATTTGTTGACCCTAAGCCTTAATAGGAATTGTGAAATATTGAAACAGATACTGACTCACGTCATTCCTATCTCCCGCCACACCTGACCATCCAGTATTTTCATCTGCCTCCCCCATATAACACGTACACCACCTCGAATAAATATTAATAACCAATAGTGTCTCGAAAATTATGGTACTTATTAAGTTCCAAGGCCTTATTTAGTTACCTTGTTTAATTAAGGCCTGTGAAAAATAATTTTATTCTTCAATATTTAATAATATTTTTGAGAAGATATGTTAATTTTCTAATTTTTGTTTGTTTGGATACCTTTTTTTATATAGTATTCTCTATTTCTTGTTAATATGGGACTTTAAGTCTGACTAACAATTTAAGCATAATATTTAGTAAAATAACTTACAAAGTTGTTCAAGGATCTCATGGAAACACTTGATAAAAGGCTCAGAAATATATATTTTTATAGATTAATACTCTAATAGCAATATTCCTATAATTTAAGAATATAGGCTTTGTTCAATCACTATGTTTTAAAAAGGCCCAAGGCTAAGGTTCCAGAATTACCTCTTTTTGAGTAATTTCTGATAAAAGATTACAATATGTTCTGTTAATTACTTAAAATATATGAACCAAAGAATAATGCCTCGCTTTTATTTATCACCTTTTCCAATAATTTATCAAGATTTGAGCGTTTGAAATTAGGTAGGCCTTATTTAATAAGTAACGATTCCGCAGTTGGAAATTTATGAAACATATTGGAATAAATATGTAGATGAGATAAAAAATTGCTTTTTTATGTTTCAAAAGTTTTTATTGAAAACTCTACAATTGTTTCGGCATCTTATGCCTTTTTCAAGAGTAAGTACCGATAGTCTACTAAAGTTTACAAAAGTTCTTCTGCTTAAATATGTTAAATTACAGGTAAACAAAAACATAATAATACATATACATTAAATTCACAATAGCAGGTACAAATAGGTATAAATATACATATATACATATAATTGATACACCGAGATAATTATGAAGGGTTCTTGGTAAAACCCAAATAGGTATCTAACATAAGATTATTCTTAAAATCGGAATGGAAGTTGGTAATATTATATGTTTACAAATTCCTTTCTTAATTTCTATTTCTTCTAATAAATTTAAACGTTTTCCTTTCTTTTCTTCTTTAGTATACAGAATATTAATAAGGTAATAACAATGTATTATTATGTTTTTGTTTACCTGTATTTCAACATATTTAAGCAGAAGAACTTTTGTAAACTTTAGTAGACTATCGGTACTTACTCTTGAAAAAGGCATAAGATGCCGAAACAATTGTAGAGTTTTCAATAAAAACTTTTTGAAACATAAAAAAGCAATTTTTTATCTCATCTACATATTTAGGCCTTATTTGTATCACTTACCTTACCACTTAATTCAAATTCTTGCATATATTCTGTTCTACGATATCCTTGTTTTTTGTTAATAAATATCTATTAGTGGCGTTTAATCTGGACTTTCATAATCAACAAAATATCAATTACCTACAAACAACAAAATATCAAGCAGAACTACCTGCACTCCATTAAATTGTAGTGTAGGACAAATATAACAAGACAGTTTGGTTCTGACGTACAGATATATATATAATTTTCATTAGATGACTATATATCTTTATTTTTCTTATTATTTTTGTCTTCACCTGAAGAAGCCACAGTGTGGTGAAATGATCCTAGTCATCAAATAAAATTTCTTGAAACTTATTTGTGTATTTTTTAATCGTTATTATAATAACTTGAAGAAGCTACTGTAATAAAGAAACAATTGTTGTTATAATAAATATTTTTTTGTGGAAGTACTGTTTGTGATTTTAATTCTACATAATTATGAATAACTATTAAGCACAACTACTAGTACTAATTCGATTAAATTTGGGGCCACGTGGAAATAGAAACTATTTAAGTTTTAATTTCTACCTACTGAAATTCTCTAAAGATGATAACTGTCAGTCATCTAATGAAAAGTATAAAATTACAATTTCTGTATTCTCTACATTGTTTATTCTACTGTAATATAAAGAACGCATAGTTTCAAAAGCGGAGGCAATTTATGAGCAGTGTCCTCTCAACGAATCGCTTCATATAGAACAAGATATCAAGCTTATTATGAAGCAATATTAGAAGGTTTGATCGGTTTTTGATCATGTTTATCAGAAAAATCTAATCCTATTCGGTTTGCAATCTGAACAAATATCCCCGCATTTTTTATTTCCAAGATTCCTTTGATTGTGAAGCCAGACTTGTGTAGGATCCTAGGAAATATAAATTTTCCCAACTTAATGCCCTTTGAGACTTTTGAACTATATATATAGGACTACTTAATTGAACTTAAATTAAGCTTCAAAGAGTTTGACTGTAGGAAATTTTCCATAAGAAAAGCTGAGGTCCTTTGCAATTGAGTTTGTTAGCGCCCGTCGACTGTCCCACTCTAGTTGCTGTTGTGTCATGCTAAGCCGCGAGTAGTGTAGCTTTCGAAACGAGATATTAATATTACAAGGCAAGTTAACATAAATTATGGTAGACGAAACAGTCATCATGTAAGTTTGACGTGCTACTTACTAATTTGCAATTAAGCACAAACTTTAAGTTTTAATAAACTGAAAGTCAAATACTTATTGCTGTGTTTAAAATTATAAATTACTCTACTTCAAGATATTTGAAAACTGCCACTGATGGGAGAAAACTAACGCTTCCCAAACGTAATAAAGTAAGCTAAAGTGTTGGTGAGATTTTTCTTTGCGAACGAAAACCACCATTAACAAACTTAAAACTACAATATTGATTGTTTACTTTTTCAGATGCGCTTACTCTACTTCCTGGATACATTGCTTTTCGTAATTTGTCTTTGTCATGCTACCCCAAGTACATTCATTCATTCGCAATCTGGAGCGCTAGTTAGCTACAATGGCTATTCAACAGTAAACCTTCTCAACTTTAATGTACCTCAGGACACTTTCCTTGCATCGTTGCGATTGGTTCCCATATATGGCTATAAATCTTGTAAGAAAACTGTATATATTATTTGATACTAGGGGTAGTACTCTGTTTTAGAGTTTAAAATGAAAAAAGGAATTTGTGGAAAATAATTACCTAATAAAATCAACATAAATTAATATGAGAAAAATAAATGTATTGACATCGAATAGATAACGTCTACTTGTCCCGGTAGACGGCATAACAGTTGAGCTTCTTACTTTCATGTATTTTCAATTCAAGAACCTTCTTTGAGGTATGCACAACAAATTACTAACTTTTATACCAATCTGATGAACAGTTCGCATGTTTACACAATGAAATAAAGAAACAAACAGTATAAAATTAAAATAAATTTTTATATATGCGTAACTGAAGAAAAAATATACATACCAATTTGCATTATTTCAAAAAACAAAATATTGATAAAAAAGATATAAACTCAGTGCTATACATACAACAAAGGAAGTGATATGCTTGTAAATTGTTATTGAATGTAATTGAAAATAACCTAAATTAATTTCCAGTTACTTAATAAAATAAGGAAATAGGAGTGGTTTCGATAAAATATTAAGCCATAAAAAACAATAATTGTTTTATGTTGATAGTAGGTGAGCAATTGTTCTCTTTTAAATTTTTAAACTAGAGACCAAGCTTAGGAAGTAGTTGGTTATAAATGTTGATAATACTAGATGTTATTATTTATGTAATTATGGCCATAAAGGCTGTTTGGTCGGCAAATAATCATTGTACTGAAATGGATCGATCAGTGCAGACGAGTTATCAAGTTATTAACCTGACCAATATTAAATTAATTCGAAAAATATTTAGAGAGTACGTAGAAACTCCCCATTAGCACCTTGTCGCCGCAGCCCGGGTGAGAAAGTCGGTATCATTGCTTGCTTCAGTCGTAATAATCACAAAATTGTACTAGGGACACGAAAATTTTAAAAACACCAAGTAAGTTTAGTTTTCTAATGGGAGAGAAGTACAAACCCAAATTTAAGAAAGAAAGTAGTTACAGTAAATTTAAATAAATCAAAAAGCTTCTATATTTTCTGTAAAATTGCACGTTTCGGTAAGATTAAGAAGCCATCATACAGCGTCCACTGTAATGACACAGAAGAATTTACGTTTTTTTTCCAAATTTGGCATATAATGAGTATATATATATATATATACATAATATGTGCACATAATTAGTAGATACATCTTTCGTTGACTCTAACGTTGCTACACGCTCTTCCATCTTACATAATGGAAATTGGTTTTTTGTGGCATTAATTAAAAATGCTAAATTTGTAATTTGGCTACATTCATGAATGCATTTTGGCTAGATGTCTATAACATCCTATTTTATTCCATAGAACACTTTTCTCTCTAAAATGTCAACAATGAAAGCCAATTAAGGTGACATACTTTTGGCAGTTCAGATGCGATTAGAAGTTTGGGTTTGGTTTAGGAATAACTAACAAAACATTCTGAGGAGATTCAAGAAGTTCTATTGAGGAAATTATTCTTTAGAAAAGCGTAGTGACCTTCGACTAGGAAAGAGAGGAGACTCATAATTTTCTATGATAAGGTGATGCCTTTTTCAGATTTCTTGGTACCAAAATGCCCAGTTCAGTAATGCAACATGAAGCAATTAGTATTAATAAAGACAGTTCGTTTTATATACTTAATATTCATGAAAGTTTTTTTTTGTAAATTATGCACAAATATTAATACTTACTTCATTTTAAAAAACGAAATCTTTTTCAGAAAAACGCTTTTAATATAACTAAACTATTTTTTGAAATTTATTAAAATGGTAACAGTATTTGTTTCCAATTATAATTTATTGTAACTCTATCTTTGGTTTTTTAATACTAAAAGTCACGCCGGCAATGTAAATTTGCGGTCAACAACCATTTCTCACATACGTATTTCTAAATAGATTTTATTAAGAAAATTGACAGAAACTCATTGGAAGAAAAAATATTGAGCATTTTGATCCTCTAGCAAATTGCTTGAATAATTTGAGTTACACGTAAACCACAAGCAAATTAAACGCGTGAAACATGACTTTACAGTCATAAGCACAACAGATAACCATTCTGCTTTTTCAAAAACATATCACAACAATAAATTAAATAGCACTATTCACACAACCTACAACCTCCTTCACTGTCTGTAAAATATTTGTCGCCCATCTTAATTTTAGCACCAAAACACGATGCAGGCGCAACATACAAGCTACGTTCAGTAAAATTACTCTAAGATGGTCTCCGAGATTACTAGTTCTTAAGATGCGCAATGGCAAAAGGTAATGCGTTGCTGGCGATAGCCACAGAGATGCATTTGCATGCTTGGTTTGAAGCAGAGTACTTGTCAGGGCGCATACTAAATCGCCCGACAATTCATTTAAAAATGATCGAAATATTTTATATAATTATTTTATTTTAAAGAATATAAAAGCTGCCAATATAGTGTGCAAAATGCTACGATATTAACACGTTTCATTACTGAAAGGTTATATAATATGTATAATAATTTTGGGTACATAACAGTATCGGGAGATTCAGGTGTAAACTAAATTAACGACTACCGAAGAAGAGACATCAAGCACCCCTGTCTTAAAACTAGTATATTTATTTGTTGTAATTTGTCGAGCGTTGGTTGTATCTTTGTTCCTCCGAATGCGTTCTTTTTCTTTCTTCTACGCCGCCTGTAAAATCTTCAGAGCTCATCTTAGAGTAATCAAGCTGTACAAGACTCCTTTCTCTCCTGGTATAAAATAGTGACCGTTTACAGCTGGCTAAACAAAACCTTCTTGAGAATATTATTATGTCCAGCTACTAATACCTACACTATCTAGTAGTGCAAAGTCTGATGGTAAAGTGCAGACCCCCCCCCCCAAACCTTCGTTTAGAAGCCATAGAAATAAGTGGGTGGCTGTTAAAGAAGGATACCGAGCAGCATGGCCTAGTCGTCTAGATCTTTGCTTAGTATTCGGGAGGTCACCGATTCGATTCCGGGGCCGGCTACTCTGGTTCAAGTTTTTCAGTGGTTTCCTTGGATCATTTAGGCAAATGCGGGGATAGTAATATTCCACAGATAGTCTTACACTTCTATTCTGTCTTCATTTCGTCTGTCTCACCTTTCTTCACCAACCATCACCCACCCATTCCCACTATTCCTAAAGGAGGCTGAAGAGGGCCTGCCACCCTACCCCTCCGACTTTGCACAAGAGTGTAGGTCGGGGGGGACAGCCCGCCCACCAACATTGATGGGAATGGAACACCCAATAAAAAGTTAAAGAAAGATAGATGAAGGATGAAAGGAGGTCAACAAGGAATGAAAAGATTACCTGCAGAATACTAGGAATTACATTAGTATTTACGTAAGTCTTGGATCGAGATAGGTTAATTAAAACGATTGGAAGACTTCCCGAATTATAATCTATGATCTAGAGTCTGGTCTGTTATGTCAACAGGTGGTTGATAACCAATTAAAGGATTTATTTGAAACCTACTCACTATCTTGCCGTCTACCATTAAAAACATTAAAGAATCTACAATAAATCTCGAGTAATCTTATAGTGTCAATACATTTAGAATTAACTTAATGTAAATATGAGAATTTAATATGTATTTAATTAAATTAAACACAAAAAAGACGCTTTTATGTTTCGAGTAGTTTCATTAGAACTCTACATACTTTTCGACCTGCTAGTTTTTTTTTTTAGAGTAAGTTGCTTATTGGAGATAAAGTGTAATGGTTTGTATTTGTAAATGTAAGTAAGTAAAGCAGGTACAAATAGGTATCTACAAGTATTTTGGAAAAATCCTCTATCAGATTGCATTCCTTAAATATTCGTCTATAATTGGGGTTTCTTTGAACCCAGATTTATCATTGGTAATGTTACTATTTTTTTTGAAGGATTTTTTAATTTCAAATTGCTGAAGAATGTTTAGTCGTCGGCTTTTATTTTCAGTATGTAGAATTTTAAAATTATCGTTATCAGTATAGTGATTTTTTTCTAGGCAATTTAAATGTAATAGTAGTGACTGATATTTCGCTGGGCTCTTGGTGAAACATATTTAAATAATCAAAAGGAATAATTTAAATAATCAGAGACGTTCAATTAAATTTTGTGAGTTCAAGAATAAATAAACAACAACGGAAATGTTTCACAGTATATTAAAGTCAATCTCGACAAATTTGTTTCGGCCCTAGCGGCCATTAACTAGAGAAATACAGATGATTACTCTGTATTTCTCTAGTTAATGGCCGCTAGGGCCGAAACAAATTTGTCGAGATTGACTTTAATATACTGTGAAACATTTCCGTTGTTGTTTATTTATTCTTGAATTTACCATGCAGTTTCACAAAAATTGTACCAAAAATAGTTTATATTTTATTAAATTTTGTGAAACAAACCAAGTGTTTTTATTTATTTTCCTTTTGATTATTCAATGTAAATGTATCCCTGTCGATGATTTTTTATTTTTGATGTTTTTTACATGCTCTTTGAATCGTACTCCAAAATTTCTACCTGTTTGACCAATATAAAATGAATTTCAATCTGCTCAATTCAATCTATAAACACCACTATTTTGTAATTTATTAAATTTTTGTTTATTGTTTGCTAAAAATAAAAAAGAAAATAAAGCATTTTTTGTGTTTAATTTAATTATATTTAAAAGATATTTCATAATTTTCCGACCACAACTTCTATTGAAATTAATAGTATGTATTTACCTACATTTACAAACGGTATAAATGGCAACTTTTCAGATTGTGCAAGAGAAATTGTTCAAATCGTAATAAAGCCCGATTCGCCGGCAGTTATAAATCCTGACGGTGCGCTGTTTCCTGATGGATTTTTTAATTTTAACAGACCTGAAACGTATTTTACAAATATCTCGTCTGAAACTCCAATCGTCAATATTAAATTAGCAAATCCACGTCCGGGAAAGTATTTTATTTCAGCTTTTCTGCCGGCTGTGGATCTGCGAGAGGAAAGCGCAGGTAAGTCAGTTTATAACTCTTTAAAGTAAACAATTTTAAGCAAACAAAGCAAACTATAAACAAATAATTATTTGCAAACAGTAAATTAGAACGAACGGAAGAATTACTTATAAACCATGGAGTAAGAATATAAAATATTTTCCTTGCGCTAATTAATTTCTATTTTATTATTCATATTGCGATTTTCTTTTGGACTTACTCATTGTATCATTATAGTGATAATAAATTAAAATAAAGCAAGGGAATTAATGTGTAAGGGGTACAGGCAGGGTTATAGCAAATATGATTTTCTTGCACTGAAATCGTATGATAAATTCTCAATATGGCTTGATCCTTCTACATGATGCAATATGATACATGGCAAAGACTTTATAATTTAAAAGAAACATGGCACAAAATACAATAATTATTTTCTACTTTTTATTCTTACAAGTAAAGTCTTATTATAAGTTGTTTGAGGCAATCACGCCCATTATGTGAATAAATTGTATTCCTGATGATCAGTTCACCACAAACGTTGCAGATCCTACATCGACAACGTGAAGTTTATGTTCCTTGTGATAGGAGACGAAACTTTGCATGTTTTTAACGCTCCCACAATCCACCATGGTCGTATTATATTTTACGGTTATAAAGAATTGTATGCCAGGATATCTGCTGAAGATTAGCAGAAATTACAATGAAATCTTTATTAACACAGAGTTTAATTAGGTACTTTGTGTCTTAATCAAATTTTTCCTAGGGTCATTCAATTACCTAGAAGCCGGGTGCTCGGGTTTCAAAACTAACAGAAAGAAACAGACGAGAGTTTAAAACTTCAAAATTTTTTACTATCCTTGCTGTAAATTAAAACAAAAGAAATATTAATTAAAATCAAATGGATATAAGAAAAACTTTCAGAACTAAAACGCCCAAAATAATTTTAATTTTCTATTAGTTAATACAAACAAGTTTAGTTTTTTTTGAGTCAATGTCAAGTCACGTCCAAGCAATTGATAATCAACATTAATTATGGCTCACTAGGCTAATATTGAACAGAAAGGAGTAAGATACATTGATACACCACCACTTTGGGTTCAGTTGGTGATAGTAAGAGAAAGAATTCCCAAAAAACAAATAATAAAGCAGATTTCACAAACATTGGTAACAAAATAGTAACTACTCTAGTGAAAATAAAACATGATAATAGGATTTCGTCATGTTATGGGGTGAGTGAGTTGATGAATCTACTGGGTATGTTAGCAAAAGAACATCAAATTACACATGAACGCCACTTCTTCTAAAATGAAGGGCATTAGATTTAAAATTTTAAAAGAATTACTGTAAACGTTCTTGTAACCTTTACAGTGAACACTTACAAGATTTGGTTTTGATCTGTCGTTTTTTGCTGGCACAGAAAAGCTGTCCTGTTTCCCTTACCCTTTTTTGCCTTCTCCCTCTCCTTCTTCTGCACCTGCTCTTCCCCTTCTCCTTCTCTTCCTTCTCTTTATCGCCCTTCTCCTCCTTCTCTTCTTCCTCCTCCTCCTCCTCCTCCTCCTCCTTCTCCTCATCCTCATCCTCATCCTCCTTCTCCTCTTCATCCTCATCCTCATCCTCATCCTCATCCTCACCCTCACCCTCACCCTCACCCTCACCCTCACCCTGACCCTCACCCTCACCCTCATCCTCATCCTCATCCTCATCCTCATCCTCATCCTCATCCCCCCCATCCCCTCACTCCCTCATCCTCATCCTCATCCTCATCCTCATCCTCATCCTCATCCCTCATCCTCATCCTCATCCTCATCCTCATCCTCATCCTCATCCTCATCCTCATCCTCATCCTCATCCTCATCCTCATCCTCATCCTCATCCTCATCCTCATCCTCATCCTCATCCTCATCCTCATCCTCATCCTCATCCTCATCCTCATCCTCATCCTCACCCTCACCCTCACCCTCACCCTCCTCCCTCTTCCTTCTTCTCCCTTCTACTTCTCCTTCTCCTTCTCCTCTCCTTCCCTTCTTTTCTTTTATTCTCTTTCACGTACCTCTCTCTCAATCTATTCCTCTATTACATCTCCTCACCCTCACCCTCACCCTCCTCCCCTCTTTCTCCTTCTCTTTCTCCTTCTCCTTCTCCTTCTACTTCTCCTTCTCCTTCTCCTTCTCCTTCGCCTTCTTTGTCTTTTATGTACTTGTTACACGAGTACCTATTGTAGATTATTCCTTATTAAACATTTAATGAACTTCATTCCCTGCGAAACGTAACATTTTGGCCTGGTATTCACATATTTTTAGATCATTCTATAGGAAGAACAACAAAAAAGTAGATAATGGAAGGTAAGACGACAAATTTGTTATTTAACACCTTCGATTTCTGCTCTCGGGGTTATACGTAATGTAATTTGAAATGAACGACATTTATGAAAACTTTATACCTTGCACAAAAGACTTTATCAACTCACCTCGAGTTGCACTAAAGTGCTTTTAATAGCACATTACAAAATTAACCGCTTATCTAAATGTTCAGATCTTCAAGCCATATTGGGAATTGTATATCCCTGTTTATTAAAATGTAGGGCACCACAGGATGCTTTTAATGCTATTTTTATGAAGAGATCGTTATGGGTTTTATCCGACTCTCCCGTTTACTATCAACATCTACCCTTTACAATGACAATAATAATTTTTAGTATTGCTTTTGAAAGTGTAAATACAGCTAATGAATATATTTTTTTGTTTTCTATAGGTATCCCAGACGAATGTAATCAATTTCTGGATGTCTCGTTCTACACCAAAACAATAGATAACATAGTAACCATCAGGAACAACGAAGATGTTACCAGCTTATATACGAACAAACTCATTACGTACAAGCTATTTGTACCTGTCAATGTCGACCATCTACTATTAACTGTAAGCAATGAGACTCACTGTAGCGGATGTAACTTTTTAGATGTACAAATGAACAGATTGTCGGTTGGTTCTTCGCAACATACTGTGATTCCTACAGATGAATTTCTGTACAACCATACGAATCTTAATTTATGGACAATAGATAATTCTTGGTACTATCTTCAGTTAAGATTAATCAATTTTAGTAACAATACAGGAATTGAGCAAGTCAATGGTTCGGTGTCATTTACTGTAAAATTCATTAACGTCATAACAACAGATAACACGAATGATTCGTACGACAATGCGGCAAAAAAGGTATACCGCAACAATTATTTACAAAACCGGATGATTTACGAGGAATACACGACAGCATTGCAACGATTATATATACCGTTTACTTATTTTTACCATGTTGGATTAAACGTAACTCCTGTGATAATTGAACTAGATTCCGATAAGTTTGTATCAGTTCCGTTCCAGATAGTGGATGAATTAGATACAGGTGGAACGTTAAAGATTTCGTTACGTTTTGTCAACCAATCGTTTACTGCCACTAACGAACAACACAAAATTGTGGGATGCATTAGGCGGGATATTAGGGAAATTCCAATTTGGCCGTTCCATTGTGGAGAGGACAAAAACAAATTCGTTGCTCCAATTGTTCTCAATTCAAGTGAAACGACTTCGTCAGTTTATTTACCTTTTCCTGAACCTGGACGTTGGTTTCTAACTTTTCGTTTGTTTTGTAACGCTTGTGATACTTGTAATTGCTCAGTAAATTGCCAGTCTTCCTACGAGACATGCACAAAGATCTGCGAACAGGATTGTAAATCTGAATACGATTGCAGCCACTGTACAGAAACTTGTCGACATTCAATATTGAGTGGGGATGCTTGCAAGGGTTGCGATTGTGAAGGAAACTGTTTGAAAACAAATATGAGTTGTACTGCTAGAGTGAGGGCGCAAATTATATCTTCTCCATGTGTGGATGGATCTTGTGGCAGGCAAGGAACTTGCTCGGTTATACTTAACCAGGGATATGTCCTGTCAACATGTAGATGTAAAAATAATTATATAGGTATGTATACCGGGTGTAATTAAAATGTTGGCCAAACATTACCACCGCCTATTACGCTAAAATACAATAAAAAAGTAACTTTCTTGGTATATCCATCTAATCCAATATATATTATGTCAAACAAACAATCGAAATATCATCACCTAGTACACTCAAATTGTGGCTTGGGATCGAAAAATTTAGAGGGAGACTGAATTTTTAATTTCGTTTCTGAGCGTCTAAAGGGCAATATGTGAAATTGGGGTATCAAAATCTGTAGCGTAATCTTGGAATTGATTATCTCAATTTCTATTCATCGGAAAGTACAGTCTGAACATATTATGAAAATGTAGAGATTAATATTTCCAATTTTTTTAGTAGACATTGAACTTATCGCAGTTCGTTCACAAAAAGACAGTGCCGAAGTTATTACGAAGCAGCTTCCCCACATTTTCATCTTTAATTGGTAATTTTAGCCAAAAGCTGGGGGTATAGTCTTGTGGGATTTAAGGATACCTATCACAACTATTTTCACGTCTAATATAGTATCACCAATTTTTTAATACTCCTTTCTCATTTATAGGATGGGATTGCACAGACAGCACGTACGCTAACTCCTTTGGAATTGTACTTCTAGAATATTTATTACTTACATTAAGCAATGTTGCATTCATTCCTTCGGGCATGATAGCGTTTAAAAGACAATATTACGTTCCGTGCATAATGTACATCTGTGTTTTCATTGCATCAACGATTTACCATGCTTGTGATGCAGGAGAGTCCATCATAAGTTATTGTTTACTACCATTTGGGGTGTTACAATATGCAGACTTCTTTTGTGCTATGGCGGCCTTGTGGACAACCATAATTTCAATTGGATTCAATTCAACTAACTTTAATGCAATATTCTACGTTACTGGAACAGTGGCCATTGCAATTGGTGTTAGAGCAAACATGATGTCAGTGTGGCTCTACGTTATCTTTGGTGTTGCTAGTATTGTAACAATACTTGCGAGTTGGAGTTTTAAATTTAAAGTGAAGCGCCTTTATCCAAAGAAGAGATATTTACTACTGAATTTACCAATAGGATTAGTTTTACTCGTTGTAGGGCTACTTTTCTTCGGTTTGTCAACTAGGAGTACCTACAAATACTTTCACAGTCTTTGGCATGTTTTAATGGCAGTTGCAGTCTTTATTGTATTGCCAAAGAGAAACATATTCTTACTACCAAGGTAAAATATGCATTATGTCCCATCATTATTCCAGAATGTGGTAAGGGTGATAATATATGGAGGTACAGTAGAATGAGACGACGCTAATTATAACGAAAACTTCGGAAGCATTCGATCACCTTCGGAGAACCGTCAGGAAACGAGGAAAGACGCGAATTTGAATTTGAGAACTTATAAACAAACGCTTGATTTAACCCTATCTAACCATACATTTTACAGATGTTAAGCAGGATAAATAGCAGGAACGTGGGGTGCTTTTTTTAAGGGTAATTGGTAATAAAAAAAGTTTGTTTCCAAATACGTAATTACTGATAAATTGTTTTTAGAAAATTTATGTTTGAGTTCAACTTTGCAGCTAATGTACGATGATGAATTTATTTCAGTTTTGAGATCACTATTACACCCTCTCAATAACGTGGCAATGTAACAGCTGTAGTCTAAAACCTTCTCCACATTATATACTTTCTAATGGTAAAAGAAAATTGAAAATCTGACTTGTGGTTCAAAATATAATTCCACACAAACAAACAAATATTATTGTTTTGCAATAATTATTATACTATAGTCGCTCTTCACATTAAAAACGATTCCTGTATAGCATGTTACTATCGTTAACTAACACATACACAAAAATAAAAAATAGTCTTACAGCAAATATAATGATCATAACCATAAACCACTTATTTTGAAGTCTGCGGCCAAATAATCAAAGATAGAACAATACAATCATCAAAACAATAACAAGAGTTTGAGGTTAGACTGGGTAGATTTTTGACGTCAAGTCTACGCCGATCAAATTTCCCGCCAGGGACCTCTCGCCGATGTTCTCCGGAAGATGCTGAATGCTTCCGAGGTTTCCGTGATGATTAGCGTCGTCTCAGTAGAATGCATCCAGCGATACCATCCCTTCCTTGGGATTAAAAAGAATATGCATAAAAAGTACGTCAAAACGTACGTTTACAGGCCGTGTTATCGCCTTTCGTTATCGTAAGAGTCACGTGCAAATACTTCCATTTCCACGCAGGACGAAACATGTTAATTACAAGTTAGACTATCTATGACACACTTTTGGTACTGGCAATGCATTCCTACCATGTCCATATTTAATTAAGTCGCACAGTACGAAGTTTCACATGCAGCAGTGTAGGGACACCGTCCTGCACAATCATTGGCGGAGCAACAAGGCTTTCGGTAAGGTCATTGTTCCAATAATTATGTACGTGACAGCGGGCTTCAAACTACCCTATTGAATTTTATTTTATATACCTTTTTCGCTTTTAATTTTTGGAATACTGATGGGACATAATGTATGTATTATACGAACGATTGCTGAAACTAGTTACTAAGTAGAACTGTGCCAATTAATTAACGATTTCATAATCGTCAAACTTCTAGTAAAAAGAGTATATTTTGTGAATTTATTTTCACCAGCTAATGGTGCCTCATCCTTTCATCGTGTATCCAAATGTATTGATAGATAGAAATGGTAGATGGTAATTGATATTTGGAACTTGAGAGAAAAAACAACGAACTCAAGATAGAAGCCAATTGAAACACAATTTGTTGTGGAATATTACTGCCCATATATTAGTCAAAATGATCCGCAAAAACAATAGAGAAACTTATAGCAGGAAAAGCAACCAATTAACCACTTAACTAATTTTGCAATTGTTAATTTTTTTTGGCCCACCCTTAACATGAAAAGGAAATTTCACTAATTTTTAAATAATAAATAAGCGGTACATTTACCCATACCATTATTGGGTAGATAAGCAACTTCAATTTCGTGACTATAAGCTTCAATAAAAAAAAGTTGTTAGGTATATCTCCTTTGCATTTATAATTATGACTGAAAAAACTTCGTTCGGATCGTATGCGTAATATAAAATTAAAATACTCAATGTAATTGTATGAATTTCAAACACTTCATGCATTTACGTATGAAGAGTTCTTACTACTAGTCCAATTTGGTAAGTTATTTTAGCAATACAGCTTATAAGAATAAATCGCCAATACTTAATAACGTCTTTAAAATGTGGCAAATCTAATAGTTCAACAGAGGGAGCTTCAGACCGAGACCCCCCTTTTAGATTAGAAAAATTTACAATTTGAATACAATACCCAGGATCCGTTTCTGTCCTAAACCATCACCAATAAATTAATTTTAGGTTTAGGGTATTTACCTAGATGTATATTATGTTTTATTAAACTGAGACTATAAATAATTTTCATTTCTCCTTAGCAATATTATAATGTTAAAATGCCTATCTGAGATACCCAAGTAAATATTATTTTTTATTTGCAATTGCCAACATTTTGCCCTCATTGTTTCATGATAATTGTAGTCATGAATTTAAATTTTAGTAATTTTAACAGTAACACTTTTAATATATTAATTAACAAATAAAGGTAGAGAAAATACTATATAAGAAGAAAGGAAATTACCGTTAATTGGTTGATTTTGTTTATATTATTTCTGATTATTTTTTTTGAAATTGAAAAACAGCCAAGGTAAATCCGGTATCCAGAACATCACCATCAACTCATAATTTATTTTTATTAATGTGTTTGCACAAAATATTCAATAAATGAAATGTACTTTTGTCTTTTTTTTTGATATTTTTGCTTATGAGCACCTGTAGATATGTACAATAAGGAAAATAATGTAAAATGTATTTGTAGGTGTTACTGTTTGACATTAAATAGATAGGTAATATTTTGTGATTAAAAACCTCGCTGGAAATTATATTTTAACTACCTAGACAACGAGTAAATAAACGTTGTGAAGAATTAATGTTTTTTGTTCCACTTATTCTTAATTTTATCGATTCCTTTATTGTTGCCTTTAAATTGTTTAATTTCCCTTTATTCAAATAATTTAGGAAAGAAAATCGAGGATTTGAAATAAGTCCTTTGTTGGGAAAAACGTACATTTTACGTTTTTTTCATTAAATATCCAGCTTCATATTTATATTTTTCTTATTAGAAATTCTGCACTTATTCGAATCCTATGAACTACATTGGAATTAAAAACGTTCAAATATATCCATAAATAACAAAATGGGCAAAGCCCCCACTAAAATGATTTTAATCCCTCAGCCGAAAACCGTTATTTAAAGTACTATAGTCCCTATGAAATTTTAAATCCAAGGACTTACTAATTATATTGTTACGTAATTTACAAAATCACGTATTTTTCTCTCAACACTTTTATTAAATTAGTTCGTACACAACAACGATTCAATAACTATTTCGATAATAACAACAACTCAATAGCTATTTCGCTTTTTAATCGCTTTTCTTCACTTCGAACTTATCTCTGTGGCTCTCTTCTATCAAAAACTGTCAAACTGTCCAACGCTGTTCCTTATATAGTATTTTGGACGTTTCTAGGTGACTCTCGAAACGTCCAGCAACTCTCGAACCTTCTAGAACGCGTCATAGGTCACGTTCATTCTACTTTCGCAGTCGGCGAATGTCAACGTCATTTAAAAAGACACGTCCGTCACACTGCCCCCTCTCTAGCACTGATCGTCCCGATCAGTTTCATATCAGTTTCTTCCACTGTGTATGAAGCCAACCGGTCGAGGTGTACAACTTTCATCTTCAATTTGGGGCCTCGTTGTATCCTGTACACGACATCGTTTATCCGGGTAATTACTTTGTACGGGCCCTCCCAATTCCGTTGTAATTTAGGACACCTTCCTTTCTTGCGAACTGGGTTATAGAGCCATACACAATCGCCCTCCCTGAATCCAGTGGAATTCGCTGGCTGATCATAGCGGGTCTTCATTCGGTCACTTTCCAATTTTATTCTTGTTCTGACGGCTTCATGGATAGTGTTTAGACACATAATCGTCTGTGGACAGCGAAGAATCTTTAGGTCGGCCAAACATCAGATCAGCAGGTAGTCTTAGTTCTTTCCCGAATAGCACACAGTAAGGAGTCTGTCCAGTAGTCTCGTGTATGGATGTCCTATAGGCCAGAAGGAATAAGGGAATGTGGCGATCCCAGTCGGTCTGATGATCGTTTACGAACATCCTCAGGTTGTTTTCTATAGTCGCATTAAATCGCTCTACCATCCCATCAGACCGAGGATGCAGCGGAGTCGTTCTGGTTTTCTTTATTCCCATCAATTCACATACTCGTTGGAATATTTCTGATTCAAAATTTCGACCCTGGTCAGTGTGAATCTCCATAGGAACTCCATATCGGCTGATCCAGTTGTTTATTATTGCCTCCGCCACGGTGGTTGCACTCTGGTTGCATAGGCTTCGGGCCACTTGCTGAAGTAATCCATCACAACGAGGATGCAGCGGTTGCCATCTTCAGTTCGGGGAAAGGGACCAGCGATATCTATGGCTATTCTTTCGAATGGTGCTCCGACGTTATACTGGTGCATCTTTCCTCGTGTCCTGGTTCTCGGATCTTTGTTGGAAGCACATACTTCGCATTTTATACACCAGTCTTCCACATCCAATCTAGCGTTCACCCAGTAATACCGTTCACGTATTTTCTCTGATGTCTTCTTCACCCCAAAATGTTCAACTCCAGTCCCAGCATGCAGCTCTCTTATTACTTCTTTCGTCTTTTTCTTGGGCAACACAACTTGTAGTCGCTTCTTGGTCCCGTCCGGACTTTCTCAGATTCCCTTAAGGACTTCATTCTCAAGCTTTAACGAATCCCATTGGGCCCAATAACATTTCGTCGTAGTACTCAGGGGGCTTACGTTCGCCCACGTTGGTCGAGGTTGTCCTGTCTCCTTCCATTTCATGATGGGTCCTATGTCATCATCGGTTCGCTGTTCCTCAATCAACACTATGTCTTCCCTATTCTCTTGTCTCTCCACGGTGGTATGTAGGCAGGGACCTTGTTCTAACCCTTCTTTTCGTTCCACAGAAGAACAATGCTTGCAATTCCGTGGGCATGGTCGTCTTGATAAGGCGTCAGCATTACCATGGTGTTTTCCTGGTCGATGTTCAATTTTGAAATTGTACTCTTGTAAACGCCGTAACCATCTAGCCACCTGCCCTTCAGGGTTTCGGAACTACAGCAACCATTTAAGAGAAGAGTGGTCAGTTCTTAGCAGGAATTCTCACCCATATAGATATTTGTAGAAATGTTCTGCAGTTTTTACCGCGGCCAATAGTTCTCGGCGAGTCACACAATAGTTCTTCTCGGGCTTTGACAGAGTCTTGCTAAAATATGCGATTACTCTATCTTTACCGTCTTGAACTTGGGAACTCGGTGTCGACAATGAATGGTTTTCCAAATTCGGGATAAGTCAAAATCGGGGTGTTAGATAACTTATTTTTCAGAACTTGGAAAGCTTCTTGACAGGTGTTCGTCCAATCAAAAGGCACTCCATTCTCGGTAAGTCTGTGCAAGGGGCGAGTCACATCCGCAAATCCCTTCACGAATTTTCTATAGTACGAACATAGTCCCAAGAAGCTCCTCAATACATGCTGATTTGTTGGTTGCAGCCATTTACGAACTGCCTCGGTCTTGTCAGGATCTGTACCAACGCCTTTACGTGATGTGACATGGTCTAGGTATTTCACTTCACTTCTAAACAACGCACACTTTTAGGGATCTAATTTAAGCTTTGCCGCTGTGAATTTCTGCAATACTCTATTCAGATTAGCGAGATGGTCTTCAAACGTTCGCCCAAACACAATGACGTCATCCAAATGGACCAAGCAGATTTTCCAAGTCAATCCTTGTAAAATTGTCTCCATTAATCTTTTAAAAGTAGCTGGTGCGTTGCATAGGCTGAAGGGCATTACATTGAATTCTAGAGACCGTTCCTCGTAGTAAACGCGGTCTTTTCGTTGTCTTCAGAATGTATTTCGACTTGCCATTATCCGCTCTTTAGGTCCAACGTCGAGAACCATTTGATTTCACTCGACAGACAATCTACGTGTCGTCGATTCGTGGCAAAGGATAGATGTCTTTATGTGTTACTTCGTTCAATCGCCGATAATAAACACAGAGTCTCGTTGATCCGTCCTTCTTACGTACCAAGACGATAGGGGAAGTCCATGGACTTTTCGATATTTCTATTATCCCTTTCTCGCGCATGTCTTTGATTAATGAATCGACTTCTTCTCGTTTGGCCCATGGTACTCGTCTGGGTAGCTGTTTGATTGGTCTTGCATTTCCTGTGTTGATTCGGTGGTACGCTAAATTAGTTCTTCCATAATCGCTGTCATCAATCGCAAAGACGTTCTTGTAAGTTCGAATTAGGTGTTCTAGCTTTCGAGTTTCTTCTTCAGTAAGATGTTCAGTTGCCTTGTTGATTAATTCTTGTAATGCTTGTGGCAGCTTCCCGTTTTCTTCCCTCTGTTCTCTAATTTGGTGCAAATGTTTGATGGCGGTGACTGGTTCTAATGTTCCTATTGGTGTTCCTTTGGTAAGTTTTTGTTCAAAGCCTTTCAGATTGACAACTCTGATTGGAAACGTGATCGAGCCGGTTTGTACCACAGCTCTTCCGACAAGAATAGCCTTCTGCCTCAATTCTTCGTTGTCTTGCTCTATGACTCCAGTCATTTCATAAGGGACATTGTCCTCTAATGTAATTCGGGCGACAGCTTCGGAGTGTTCGGGTAAAACTTGGTCTTCAGCAACGGTAACCCGTAGTGTTCGGTGATCAGTCCCATTCCTTTCAAGTGGCAGTTCTTGATTTCCTATTCGTAAACATTTTGTTCCTATGTCTAGCAGGATTCGGTGTCTTTCCATGAAGTCGAGTCCCAAAATTATGTCATCGGTTGTTGTCGCCTATTTTGACGAACTATGTAAAATTGCCGGAACTCAATTAAAGATTATTCACACACACACACGGATTAACACTTCGCTTTTTTAATGTTTTTATTTACTAACTAAATTTTAAATAAACACCACACATAAAACAAACTTAACAACGAATACTTTAACTACGAAAACTGACTTATAATTAACGGCGAAAATTGAATTTGTTTGAATATGGTATTTACCGAAATTGCAAATATGAAAAACTAATGAAATATATGAGAGACCGAATTGAAGGAAGATTCAAGACGTACTGTTCGAAATGAGAAATAAAAAAATGAGAATTTGGAAATAAGGGAAATGGTAGAAATGTTGTTGGGGTGGAGTTTAAAATAGGATTTTGATCGATAATTGGTGACATCGGGTCGATTGAATGAAGATAGAGATACAGGGGGATGAACAGTGATAGCGGGAATACAAGAAGGGGGTGCTGACCAGTACGTCACTTACAAGCGCGTGAATAGCACGTGATCGGAAAGTTTAAAGCAAGAAATTCACAGAAAAATTAAATAAGGAAATAACTATCATTAAAATTATTTGGGGTCCAATACGCTTACTGACACGTTTTGAATTGCCCTATTAGATATAACAAAGTAAATTCTTCGGACCGATGGTCCGCAACAAAGAATGGTAATACTCCAAAACTTCCCATAATAAAAATAAGACAAAAATAATAAATACTGAATAAACCCGGAGACAAAAAAGTACAGCCGACCGATAATGCCATGCAACATCGGTGATATCGGCCACCAGCACTTGTTGGTATAAGCTTGCGTCTCCAAGACCGATCACCACTTCGCATTCTCCATGAAACGATGTTGTTTCCCCTGTCGCAGTAGTTAAGACAGCATTTATTGTAAACTATTGTTCTTGATGCGCCGGTATCCACTATAAGTTTCAATTTCCTTCCGTCCACAAAATCATCCACAGTAAGTGAATTACCAGTGGTTGTTTTCGACACGGAGATGATGGGCTTGGGGTCGCAAAGTAAGCTTTCGCCCCGTAAGGCCGGCTATTCTTAGTTTCCCTGCTTGCTTCCTTCGGCGGCTGACTTCTGTCTTCTTCCAGATGGACAGCCACTGCTCAAGTGCCCTGTACGTCCACAATTTCAACAGGTAATTTTTCGCTTTCGTTTGGCACAATCGCGTGAAAGATGCCCATATTTGTCGCAAGTCCAACAGCGTGAGCGCTCACTCACCCCTTCCTTCGGTTTTAAAGACATGACTTCTTTCGCTATTTTCATCATTTCTTTTCGAAATATTTCGCCATCGTCTTCAAAATTCAACCCAGCCTGCCAGATTCTAACATGTCCTTTGGATGCTTGTTTGGCTGCTTCATATTCAAGCGCATGCGACAATGCTTCGCCTGCAGTTTCTTGTCGAGACATGCGCAGGGCTTGCTGTATTTCGACATCTCGCACTCCATCGATAAACATTTGGGTGGACAGCTGGTCTGTAAAGTCTTTAGGGGCACTAGGATAAGCCAACCGCACAAGCCTTTCGACGTCCGCTTCGAGACTTTCGCTGCTACGTTGATAGCGACTTTTTAACTGAGCCTGGTACATTTGTTGTAGGTGTTTATCACTATAGCGCATCTCCAATCGGTCCACCAGAATTTGTTTTGCTGCATTTCTGGTATACCTTGCAAAACGTCTAGAGGTTCCCCACGTAGCGCTATGATCAGGGCAGTAGCTTTCTCCATTTCATTCCAATCATTTGCCTTGGAAGCAGCGTCGAATTGTTTGAGATAGACTGACCAAGAGACCTTCCCATCGAATGTTGGTGGTTTTATTCTCGATATTCTTACACTTCCTTCTTCGATTTTGTTTAATTTTGGGTATTCTTGAACATGCAGATTAGCCTTCATTTTGTCTAATTCCTTTTGAAACTTTCTGTGCACGGCCCTTACTTCCTTTAACTCTTCTGGAACTTCCACTCTTACTTCCTTTATCTCTTCTTGAACTCCTACTCTTACTTCTTATAACTGTTCTTTCAAACCTTTTTGCTCAATTTTTATTGTTCTCATATCTTCGATCAATTTCTCTTGGCTTGCCTTAATTTCTTCCTGGCCTGCCTTCATTTCATCCTTGCCTGCTTTAATTTCTTCCTTCATTTCTTCCTGGCCTGCCTTCATTTCTTCTTTCATTTCTTTAAGCATTTCCATAAAAAATTTCATCTGCTCCTCCATGTTTGCTGCTTGACTTCTTGTTACTGGCATAAATCCTTACTTCTGACACCAATGTTACGTAATTTACAAAATCACGTATTTTTCTCTGAACACTTTTATTAAATTAATTCATACACAACAACGATTCTATAACTATTTCGATAACAACAACAACTCAATAGCTTTTTCGTTTTTTAATCGCTTTTCTTCACTTCGAACTTATCTCTGTGACTCTCTTCTATCAAAAACTGTCAAACTGTCCAACGCTGTTCCTTATACAGTATTATGGACGTTTCTAGGTTACGGTAAGGGATTGTTCCTCTGATTAAAACGTCTGAAGTGCTATGCACCACCGAAAAGTGCTATACACCACTGAAGAGTGCTATGCACCACCGAAGAGTGCTATGCACCACCAAGGGGTGTTTTGCTTAGGTTATGGTAAGAAATGGTTATTGCTCTGATTAAAATGTTTGAAGTGCTATGCACCACCGCAAAGTGCTATGCACCACCGAAAAGTGCTATGCACTGAACTGTTTTCAATTAAATGTCCTTTTTCCACATATTTGATTCAATATCTCGAAAAATATAGTACCTGGAATTTTTTAACCATTTTTTTCGTGTTTTTCACGACCAATTACATAACAAAACACATTTGTTTCATACAAATTTTCACTTTGATTTTTCAACTTTCGAACTTCGATAACTCGAAAACCAAGCGAGATATCGAAAAATTTTATTCTTTATTTTCGTTTTATTTTCGCTTGGTGAGCCTAAAAAATTGTGGCGCCCCAGGAATCGTACTCTTGCCATGAATTCTACTATTGTATAAACGGATGTTATGAAGGATTGGAAACAAAAATTTTCCTGGAAATAACCAAAAATAAAAGTTATTTTTAAATGGTTAATTTATCAAAGACCCTGTAGTTCACGATCGGGGTCAGATTGAAGGTCTAGCGCTTTGATTAATTTCCAGGAATCATTTTCATAAAAGCTGTTTACCAAAGGCAAACTCCATGAAGGTATTCAAAGGTTCCGGTATTTATAAGTTCGATGATGCCATTTTTCGGTAAAAGCTAAATTCTAATAACAAGGGTTATTATTAACGACCCTCTTCTGCCTTACGTAATATATTAAAATACTCTATATAAGTATATCAGAAATCTTCAACGTGTCTCATCCTCTCATCCATTGGCGAAAAATTAATTGTAAATGACTGCTTCAGTGTGGTCATTGCAATTGCCTGACTATATTATAAACAGAATGTTTCTTTCAAAAGATTATTGTAATCAAATTAAGTAAGTATCAAAATTTATATCTATGCCATGTGAATATGTTTCCTTAGAACAGAATTTTAAATTTTGAATTGTTTTCATATCTCAGAGGCTGTATACAATACCTGCTGTAAAAATTACATTATCTGATATGTGCATCCAAAAAATCGTAGTGAAGCTTGTAACATTTTCCTAATAGGTAGTACAGAAAAAAAGGTTTTCATCTACACCAATTATAGATTTCTTTTTGATTTTCGATAATGTACGGTAGGTTGTAATGTCAGCATGTGACATTTTATGAATTTATTAATTGGTATTTTCAACAGAAAATACCGTTCATCGGTGCTCTTCAAGGTTACAATCAGTACAAAGACAATTAGTGTATTCACCGTAACTCTTAATTACTGAACTTATTCGAGATGTTCTCTATGTGCCGTTGTATCTCTCATACTATCTGTTCGAGAGGGTTTTCGTCGGCGTGCACTCCGACCCTTTTAGTTTCAGTTGCCAGCTGTGTCCCATTTTCCCACAATGTAGTAGAATAGCTACAATACAACTCCAATTACTACGACTTGGCTCTCTGTTTTATTACCAACTTTCCACTGCATCGATAGCTTCATTCAATTTATTACTTATTAAAAGGCCTCTTTTGACTGCAACAAATTCAATTAAGTCGGCAACGGTCAGAAAAATTTTAAAATTCTTCAGTGCAAAAATAAAACTAATTTAAAGCAGATAATTGAAAAAGTCAT
The DNA here is from genome assembly GCA_029378335.1 of Agrilus mali. Classification (NCBI taxonomy): domain Eukaryota; kingdom Metazoa; phylum Arthropoda; class Insecta; order Coleoptera; family Buprestidae; genus Agrilus; species Agrilus mali. The sequence continues at coordinate 13,235,150 of CM055655.1, read as the reverse complement.
TTATTTTAAATTAAGAAGAAATTATTGTGATGAGCGAATAATAAGCAGAGCGTCATCGATTTAAAGAGTAGGTATTTCTTTGTGGGGTGTTCAGTGTTGGTAATTGCCTATCTATTTGCATTACTTTATTTTTGAAATATGTTGGTCTTACAATTTAAAATTATTGAAAGAAACAAAATAAAAGGATAGAATAGAAATATAATTATAACAAAAGAATATTTACACAATAATGATACAGACTATAACAAATTAAAATATTTGTAGCGAGCTTTTGTAGTCACAGTTTCATAATTTGAGAGAAGTGAAATCTTGCAACTTGAGTTTGAACATTTACCTACTTGTAAATAATAGAATACCAACAACTTTGTAAAATATACTTAATTTAGTGAGCACTGCACTCATAATTTTTAAAACCTATCGTCTCAAATTACTCAGCAAGTTTTATCAAGTTAACGCATCTTCAGTCTGTTTCCCTGCAATAGCAGATATCCCGAGTAACTGAGTCAAAACAGGAGGAGATGGGAAAAACGACGAAAATAAACAAAAATATTTTTACGTTTATTCCATAACGATTTTTTTTTCTGATACAAAAATAGTACCTTGGGAGGAGAAGAGAGGAATTAAAAAGGCTTTCTCTCCAGTTTTTTAGAAAAATGACGTTTTTAAGCTTCATTCTGTTCTAAGGAAGCCTTAACTTAATCAAATCCGACCTGCATAATACATAATCAAATATATAAACAATTTTAGATTTAAAAGTTAAATTTATTTTTTAGGAAAAGAAAGTTTTCTCCTCCCACTTTGCTATTCTCTTCGTCTACCAAAACTGTTTTATTTTGTACTGCATTTTCTTTCATTGAGGAAAATATTTTTCTCCTTTATCTCCTCTTCCACCATCTAGCACTTCCCAAGATATTAAATTTAACTCCTGTAATGTCTACAATAGGTAAGTCTTAATGGGTGACTGATATTTCGTAATAAAAATTTTAGTAGGTTATACATGCAGATTAGTAGGTTATACATACAGATAGCACAAGGGGATACGAAATAGTCAAATTAAAAATAAAAAGGAAAAGTGAAGGTGTTAAGTCATTTTAAATTTGAAATTGCATTTTTTGCTTCCAATTTTAAATATTTCCACCTTACTATTTATTATTACAATTGTTTATTTACGGTTGGATTTTCGGTGTTGATCCCCTGTTCTAATTGAAGAGCTAAAAATGTTTTAAGTAAGATGTCGGTATTGTTGGCTTCTTTTATTCATGAAGCAAATCCATTGGTACTTAATTCGATTATTGACGACCATCGTCTATCGGAAAGTAGTTTTCTAAGGGAGTTGTAATTGAAATCAAAAACAACAAAATAATTTTTCATTTACAACACAAAGTGAATTGCACAGTATACGGGGAAAAGAAATTCAATTAAACCTCCTCCGCCAAGCGACGCTTTAAATTCTGGTGGCGTCAATTTTATTTACTGCTTTGAAATAAAAGTTGATGCGATCTATAAACTTTAATTAGCGGTAAAGACTCTTTTGGACTATGGATTACTACGTTTACGGACTTACGATAAAAGACAGGTTTAAAAAGAGGAATGGAGAAATTAAATAGGAAGACGATAAAGTAAAAAGGAAAACATATAATGAAAATGGCCAAATTAAAAAACAGTTGTTTCATTAACAAAGGGTCGTTTCTTTTACAACCCAACCAATGAGCTGAAACATTATCCAATTTGGCACATAAATTAATTCAAATTGCCTAATTACTTATAAAAAACGCGTAACGCACAGTTCAAGGAAAAAGGTCAACAGCATTGTAAGAATATAAATAATGAACAAGCCTTTCTGCAAGTATCTCACATTACAATATGTATTACAGTATGACATTTCAATGGCATGTCTATCGAGTTAGCATTTTGGAGGTAGAGGATGTCTTTTAAAGGTTCTTCAGCTGAAGAAGTTTTTTAAACCATTGGTCAAATGAGAGTGTTAGCTTGGTCATATTGACCCTTGTTTGTTACTTCACTATCCCACTATCCTTACACACATTAATTTTATTTCCTAGTTAATGCCTACAGAAAGTTCAGTTAGGCCCAGTTCAGCGTCTTGCTACGTTGATCCAATTTATTTTGTGATTTCCATGAATTGTTTAGGAAAATATTGGGACAAAAGTACCAAACATAGAATCTTTAATTACTTGCCTGTCTTATTTTCGCCCGTTTCGTTACTCTTCTCAACCACCACACGTCTATTCCCACGATTCCTAGAAAGGACTTTACGCTGCCCATCCATCAACATTAGTAGCTGTCGTGAATTCTACCATTTGTAGTCGATAATTAATACGTTCTTTCAGGCAATATTTTCTACCAAAGACCTTTTTAAATCTACGTTGGTATCACTACCATTAGTACCTAGTCAGTGGAAATGAAATATTGCAGTTATTAATTAATATATAATAATTGGTAATTAATTTTATCGACCTGTTTAGATCAGAAAATACTTTACGTGATCTTGACCTTGGCAAAACTTATAAGACTGCGTCTCACAATTTCAAAAGAAAAACATGTATAAACTATAGTTGCAGTATATATTCATGGCACCTAAGAATTATAGTTGATATCAGATCGTAGGAGAAAGCTAATTTGCGTCTAACTTTGAAAAGCTTTCCGTCGCGACTGTTGTATAACGAATGATAAATGAGATGCTAAACGGCAAAATCAAAAGCGCTTGCAACGCCTAAAAGTCTAATTTCCATTATAATGGGAATCAGGTGCTTGCACGATTCGGGATTGGCTTCTTCCACTCTCTCTTCTACGACGATTCAGCGAACTCAATACGAAATAGAAAGCCAACCACCTCACTAACATGTATACTACACTTGATAAATAATGTAACAAAACGCGTATAAGAACGTACATGTTAATTATATGAAGATGTGTTCAATTTGAAACATTGGAGAATAAAGGAAATCAATTTCTACCACTTGGTGATTACTTCAAATAAATATTTTTTTCCTGATTTTGAAGTCAAACTGGTTTTTGTGATATCTGTACGATAGTGAAAAATAATAAATTAAATGCTGATTTTTTATGGAATGTTTAGAAGCAGTATTCTTAAGAAAAGAAAAAAACTTATTAACATCTGAGACTATAGAAAATTCGGTTATATCAAAAGATAAATGCAATTTGTTGTTTCCTTAAACAGATAATTTAAAATTCAAATTTCAGTAAACACATGTTGATTTGTAATTTTCTTTGTTTACTCCCTAATAATATTTTGAAGTCTTTGGTTATACAGAGTCGTTATTTATGACAAAATACCTTTAAGTTAAATGCGTGGGCTACGCCCTAATTCTTTTCATAATAAATTTCGGTAGTTCTCGACTGACACGAGCTTTTTTAAACTACAATTCAAAAAATGCACAATTTAGAGCACTGAAATGTGATGAAACGCTCTACGACATAAGAACTTTCCTTAGACTCCAAAACCTTAAAAGCATGTGGATTCTACGATACGATATCCCTGTAACAAAGTTTACTCTGCAAAAACGCTTTGGTTATTAATTAGAGAAAAACTACCTTATAAGTCCCTAAATTATGTTGTAAAATATTTTGAATTTCTAAATTTTCCAAATACTATGGAATAATCAACAAGTAATGAATAAAGAATTAGTGCAAATTTAGAGTGGAAATGTTTTCTTTTTTATTTTAAAAAAATTGTACCCACCTTTCGCTCTAAATTGTGGTCTTTATCAAGATAATCTATATTTTAAAAGCTCTTGATTGTAATTACGGCTAAAATGTTATTTTAAGAGTATACTGCTTTACTACATGAACATATATATAATTGCATTTTAACCACCAAAAATTTGAAACGTCACGTTATAATTTGGAAACCTCCAGTACCTATAGGTATTTCATAATCTCATGAGCCTTATTCCACTTCACGTGAAATTTTGAAGCAGCTCTTTATATGTTGCGGAATTGGTTTTTATTTATATAAACAACTACACTTTTATTTAAACAAACAGTTCAATATTCAAAAAATATTTATCCATCATAAACAACCGTTTCTAAGATATTGTCCCCAGGTAACGCGGATTACGAATGCCCCGCGCTTTTCGTCGTACAGCGGGTGTTGTCCTCGGGTCTTCCCGGAACAACCATGTTGATTACATTCGGCCATGCTATTGTCTCCCACGTCCTCGTGGAGTAATTCCGTTTGGGCATGATCTGAAATGTAGGTACAACAAATGTTCATTTAAACGGTGAAATGACCAGATGGTTAGTGATTTAGGTAATAATTTTTAAAAGATGCCTGTAACATATTAATAACATATTAATAACATATTATTATTAACATATTAATCTTAATTTATAAAACATGCATGTTTAACCTAAGGATCCTGAACTAACTTTATAGTTACATGCTTTGTAAGATTCAATTTATAGAGTCAGATTCCTCGTCGGATTCTGAGCTCACTCCAACACTAAAGGGCTTTAACTTATCAAGAGATACGATTCCCTTGTATCTTCTCTTCGACCGAGAAGATCCCTTTAGGTCTTCAACAACAAAGCGATCGTACTGCAGTACCTTATTTATTACGTATGGGCCGCTGTACTTTGGCAAGAGTTTCTTGCTTTGACCCTGATTACTCGTAGTGTACGTACGTACCAAAACTTGATCGCCCTCTTTGTACTTTGGTGCCTTAGTACGATGAGCGTCAAACACGGCTTTCTGTTTGTCTTGTTTACTTTTTATTACTGATTCAGCTTCTGATCTTATTTTGCTGAAGTTCCTTTTTTCTGCAGTCTCAACCGATACCTCGTTGGCTAGAATTGAATTTGCCACACCTCGTGGGGAGAAGCCAAACATTAATTCGTAGGGAGATTTTTTTGTGGATGAGTTCGTCGTCGAATTCAACCCCCATCGCACCGTTGGGATGGCGTCGTCCCATCTTTCTTCGTCTTCTATACAAGCAGACAATGAGGCTAATATGGTACGGTTGTATCGTTCAACCTGACCGTTTGCTCTTGGTGTGGCTGTAGCGTTCAACACATGCTTTATGTTCAGCTGCTTACAGTATTCTTCGAACTGCTTGCTCGTATAGCAGCTACCTCGGTCAGAAATTATTCTTCTTGGGACACCGAAGTTGTCCAGAATGTTGTTCAAAAATATAATGAGAGGTCGAGTTTTGGTTGAGGAGACTGCTTTCATAAAAACGAACTTAGTAAACGCATCCACAACAACTATCAGATACATGTTTTTCTTCTTCGACTTAACGAAAGGACCTAGGTGGTCTACATGCAAGGTGTCAAGAGGACAAGCTGTCTTTTCGATTGGATGCAGATACCCCGGTTTCTTTCCGCTTGGTTCCTTATTGTAAAGGCAAGGTAAGCAACACGATATATACTTCTTTACGTATCGTCTCATGCCCGGGAACCAATATAATTTGGAAATTGCTGATAACGTTTTGTCAACGGCGAGATGACCACTTTCATCGTGGAAATGTAAGACAACTTGCCTCCTTGCTGCTTTGGGTACCACCCATTTTTTTTCTTTGTCAGTTTTTCTATATAGTCGACTGTTTTCGAGGCAAAAATTCTGATGAATTTCTCTTTCTTCTGAGTCCGTTGGCTGTTTGTTAAGAGTCTCAATCAGATATTTACATCTGTCGTCAGTCATTTGCACGCTCAAAACCCAGTCTTCGTTGTTGATGTTGACAGTATTCACTGATACTTCTGATGGCTCTACTGGATTTCGGCTTAGCGCGTCGGCATGAGTCATGCGATACCCTGGCCGATATTCTACGTCGAATGTATATTCTTGTATGCTAAGCCACCACCTACCAATTCGTGGGATTAAATCTCTTTTTAATAACGTGGTGCGCAAAGCGTTACAGTCTGTAACTACTTTGAATTGGATACCAATAAGATAGATCCGGAAAGCCTTTAGAGCATAAACCACTGCCATGGTCTCCAGTTCATAGGAGTGGTATCTCTGTTCTTCTTTTGTGGTTTGCTTAGAATGATACATTACTGGTTTAAGCGTGTCGTCCTTTTGTCTCTGAAGAAGTATTCCACCAACACCCCATTTCGACGCGTCTGTGTGCACTTCGGTTTTCAACTCGGGATCGTAGATAGCTAGTAAGGGTCGAGTTGTCAATTTCGCTTTAAGGGTATCGAAGGCTATGCTTTGTTGGTCTCCCCAAGCGAAAACTACGTCTTTTTTGGTTAGCATCGTCAAGGGTTTTGCTATCGTTGCAAAGTCCTTAACGTATTTCCTAAAATAGCTTGCTAATCCTAGAAATTGGCGGATTGACCTAACGTCTTTTGGGATAGGAAATTTCTTCACTGCTTCTGTCTTGTCCTGTCCGGGTTGAACTCCATTTCCACTTATTTCGTGTCCTAAATACTCAACCTTTTCCATAAAGAATTTACATTTTGAAAGCCGCAAAGTGAGACCTGCTTCTTGGAGGGAAGTGAAAACTTGGCGTAGAGTAAGAATGCCGCTCGAAAAGTCTTTTGATGGTAAGAGAATATCGTCCATGTAAGCAAGCGCCTTTCCATACCGGAGACTTCCAAGAACTTTATTTATGGTTCGTTGAAATATGGCTGGGGCGTTGCACAATCCAAATGGGACTCGAAGGTACTCATAGTGACCATCGGGAGTGATGAACGCTGTTTTCGGAACGGACGCTTCGTCAAGTTCCAACTGATGATAGCCGCTTGCCAGGTCGAGGCTGGTGAAGAAGTTGCATCCCTGTAGTTTCTCCAAACATTCATCAACACGAGGTAGAGGGAATCTATCCTTGATCGTCTTCGCATTAAGGGCTCGATAGTCAACGCACATTCGTTGTTCGCCATTTTTCTTTTTTCCAAGTAGGATGGGGCTCGCATATGGGGAGTCCGATTCGCGTATTATATTGTTAGAAAGTAAATCATCAACAATATTTCTTACAACTTGCCTTTCATTATAAGAAAGTCGATATGGCCGATAAACGACTGGTCGATCGTCATTTAAGTGGATCGTCATTTTTATAACACTTGATTTACCTAGTTGAGCGGTATTTTGAGCAAAGCATATACGGAATTCATTTATTAAATTTACTAACTGATTTTTTTCTGTTGGTTTTAAATTTTCATTAAAAATTATATCATTTCCACAAAACCCGTTGTTGTCTTGTTTTGAGACATGCAATGACAAACAAGGTGAAGATACTTCTTTAAAACAAATTACTGACCTAGCTAAAACTCTTTCAGTACTTACTTCGATATTTTGATTGGAAAAATTTGTAACCCTTACATGACCGTTTCGTCCATTTGTTATGCAGTTCTCTAACACGTGTTCTTTGCCGGGGAGGTGACGATATCCACCTTGGACGTAAACATCACCATTGAAAACGTCTCGTGAGGTAACAACTATTAGAGCACTTGTTCTTGGTGCAATAACCGTCGATGCCTTGGCCCATAACGGAATTTTGCCTGGTCTGACGTTCTGAAAGATGTTATCGTCTGAGGGAACAATTCGGACTGTTTCACCGCATACAATCATGGCTACGTCGTTGTGGTTTAGGAATGTTTGACCAACCAGTACAGGAATCTGTTGAGCTGAATTTGGAACCACTAAAGCTTCAACTTCCGCTTCAATACGATCTATCTTTAGCTGTATTGTTGTTTTACCCAAAGCTTCAATAGTGCACCCTCCATATCCCATTATCGAAGTTCTGCTAGTGTTTAGTTGCAATTTCAAGGAACGGGAAAGTTCTTCCTTTATAAGAACTGCTCCACATCCAGAGTCTACATAAGCTTGCGTGAGTTTTCCGTTCACCCAGCAATCAAAGAAATATTTTTCATTAGACAGAAAATCGTTTTTCTCGATAACGTGATTTTTCACTTGTCGTCGACAGTCTTTTGCTAAATGGCCTAACCTTTTACAATTGACGCATTCAATTTTTGGTTTAGGGCATTTGTTTGAAAAATGTCCTGTTTCTTTGCAGTTGTAGCATCGTTGCGTGTGGTTACTTGGTTTGGCTTTCTTTACCGGAACTTCTCCTAATCGATCGGTTATTGGACGACGAAAACCTTTGTCTCCTGTCGTACGTGGTTCTCTTTCAATGATTTTTTCCGGTTTCAGGGTTGACAAATACTCTGCGTATAGGGCGTCAGGTGTCTCGTACCTGCCTGCCATTGCTGCTGCCTGTATATTCGTGTCTTTAATGCCGTCTATGATACAAGACACGGCTTTTCTTCCTGTAATATCGCACGCGCTCACAAGTTCCATTTTATCGAAGTAATAACGAGACCACGATTCTGTAGGTGTCTTGACTCTGTCTACAAGATTACGTAAAGTGGTCGCGAAGTCTTGATGGTCGGGAAAAGATTTAAGTAACAATTCTTTCCACTGTGCCCATGTCAACTGATAGGACGCTAAATTATCATACCATCGTCGTGCTAGGCCACCAAGTCGGCTCTGCATATAATATATGGTCGTTTGCTCGTCCCATTGGTTTATTTCACCTAACTGTTCAATTTTTTCAATCCATTTGATAGAACTCATGTTTGGGTTTCCGGGTATAAACTCAGGGATACATTCCGGCTTGGCATAAAATCGGCCCCTTTCAGGTTTAGTTTGATGCTTAATCAATTTTTCCACCAAAAGTTCCAATCTACTCACTTTGTCAATAAGCGGTGGTGTATATGAGCGTTTGTTCGATTTTTCACTGTTCAAATTTTTATGTTGTCGTTTTCTAGTATTTCGTTTGTAATTACCATTCGAGGAATTCGAAGAAGTTGAGCTCGTTGACGATTCGGACGATGATCGTGTTCGTCTCATTTTAATTTTCAATGTTTGATAAGTCTGTGCAACGTTGTACGTTATTTAAACACAAGAACACTAGTCCTATCCCACCGCTGCTTTCTATAAACAACTACACTTTTATTTAAACAAACAGTTCAATATTCAAAAAATATTTATCCATCATAAACAACCGTTTCTAAGATATTGTCCCCAGGTAACGCGGATTACGAATGCCCCGCGCTTTTCGTCGTACAGCGGGTGTTGTCCTCGGGTCTTCCCGGAACAACCATGTTGATTACATTTACCTCATTGTAGAGTAATTTTATGAATTCCCTTTAAAGATAGCCTCCTTTTATACCATTTTATAAATGTGAAGTTTAAAGAACACTAATTACCAAATTGTATCGAAAACATGTACATGTACACTTACTTTCAAAGAATAATTTTCGGATTGTATAATTCCATTATTACATTGAGTTCAATGGGCCCGGAGAGCTGTTCCCGTCGCAAGTCCCGACAACGGCGACTCATTTACAACTCACTGGTGACAAATGGCTTCCGGAAAATGATATGCACCTAGCTTTGGTTTCCGGATCGCGTAACGCACTACCTGATCACATTATGAGTGGTACCTAATCGTGGCAATTTATGTGTCATGAATACCGAACATAAGACGATTACGCGGTACAAAAGAGCAAAACTGTATAAATTGCTCTAATAATAATTCATGTCTTATAATAGCCTTAGATACTATTACCCACAAATCAGAAAGTGTTTGTCAAGACATTGTTTTGCAGCTTTCAATTTGTTGTCGCAAAGGAACAGAAGGACACTGTAAGGAAAAGCACGAAATAATTTGCTATTCTTGGATTTATATCTTTTAAAAAAATACTGAACCAAAACGTCTTCACAAAATATTTATTAAAAATATTGCTGTTGTAGTTGTTACAAAATCCAAATAAATTTACCCAGCTAGGTAAAAAGGTGTTTTGTTTTTCAACAAACTTTAATAAAACTCAAATCAAGCTTTTCTATATAAACTGATTAGTGGTTGTGCTTGAATGTCTTCGAATGGTATATAATTTTGTTATAAAAGGAACTAAAAGTAATTGTATGTAATTTGAACAATTCAGAAACAATAGTGTAAATACAAAAATATAACCCATGTTTTTAGAGCAAGAAAGGAAAACAGTAAGTGAAGAAACAGTCACAATAAATGTAAATTTAGTAAGAAGGAGAACAAACAAGGAAATATCGCAATTGCTGAATAAAGAAGACATCGTTCAGCTTATAGAAAAGAACAAGGAGTAAGATGGCTGAGAGCATAAGATAAATGTGGGGCGAAAACAGAATACTACCCAATAAAAAGAAAATCCATAAGAAGACTTAGAACTAGATCGTTGTATGAGGTAGAAGAAAACTCAAGAGGAGTGAAGATTAAGAGCTGGCAACTAATATCAATAGATAGGAAAAAATGAAAAGAAGTGGCGAAGAGGGTGAAAGAAGAAAAATAAAACACCAAGTATAACGGGAAATTGAAAAAATAAGGGACTAATCCAACCTAATAAGATTTTGGAAACAGACAGAATGTCGCAATCTAGTGATATTTAGTGCTACTTTCTTCTAGGTTTTAAGAACTGTATATGTATGTTTCGTTTTATGGTTTTACTAGATCCAATTTTTAATATTATTATCGTTTTCAATTGAAACATTCATCTGAATAGTTTACAATTAAATATACATCTAAACAGTCAGAGAAAACCTGCAACATATTATTTATCAGAAAATCTTTCAAATTAAAATTTTAAGTATTGATATATTAATGTGCAATATGTGATTACAATAAATACATAGTATCCTATTATAATACTTCAACGTGAAGTGAATTTCTAAGGAAATGTCATCTTAAAAAAGAAACCTACTGGTACAGTTTTAATAAGTCTCTATTTATGAAAGGATAACTATCTTATTACTTTGAAAAGACAAACTAACTAAATAAATCATTTTGATAATAATAAAAAAAAAAAAGCTTATATTGTCTATATGAGACTACAATATGTGATGTAGAATTTTATAATATTGCCTACAGATTCGTTAGTGTATCTAGTGTACGTGTTCGGCGTTATTCCCCTGTATTTAGTTTGATGAACGTGGGTTTGTGTTACACATGCTATTCTTGGTGTTTATTGAAATAAAAAAGGACGAGAAAGGGATAATTAGGAAATATTTTTGTACAACGAGTTGGAACAACTAATCATTTCTAATAACACAGCTAACGAAGGAGATAATAATAACTTTTTTAGTAACTTGAATTGTGTTTGCAGTCGGTTTTTTGTAAAACATTTTAGAATAATATAAACAAGAAATAAAACTGCTTTTTTGTTTAACACTGGAATTTATTAATTTCCCTACAAACAAACAAAATCAAAAAAGCAGTTTTATTTCTTGTCTAAAGCTTTTTTAGTGTTTGTTGCTGAAATTGCTGTTTCTTTTAATATTTTTTATATTGCATTTGGCGAAATTCATTTTTTTTATATCAATATACAATAAAATAATTATATAGATATTTAAATATTTTATTTACTCCCTTGTTTCATTTTCACATTCGAAAAGAAAAAAAAATGAAACTAAATGAACACGTAATAAATTAAACGCGTAAGATTTTTCTTTTAAATGCCCTATTTTCAATTTAATTCTACGACATGATTAAATTGAAATGGTATATAAAAAGATAAACATTTTAAAAAGTTCATCTAATCTGATTGAATTATTACTATTTAAAATATTATTATTTTTTTAATTCTATAATAATTTTTTCTAAGTGAATAGTTAAAAATTTTCTTTCTAAGTATTAACTAAATTAATCAGGAAGATTATGCAAAATATGTTGAAGACAGACATAGTTACTGAAGTTTCGACATAACACTTCAAACTCATTGTTTAAAACTATTTGATTATTGGCAATTCTTTTTCCAATATGAAAGCATTGGGTCGAACTTTTATTGATCAAGTGCCAATACGTTACTCAACTTTATTAAAAGAAAAACTCGTACGAAAGTTTTCCTTCAACTTGTGTTGTTCAAGTGAAATTGGTCATCTAATCTTGACTGGTAGATCACGCCACTAAATTCAATTTTGCGGGTAAATACTAATGCCTAATAATAATAACAAAATTTATTTGCAATCTCCATTCAAATCCTGCAATTCTCATCTGATCACGTAAACCTAATAAAGATGACTAAAACAAAGGGATGATACATATAGCGCTGGGGCACTTGTTGCCCAAATCCAATTTATACAAGGCAATCTATCAATGCAAACTGTTGGTTACAGCTGCGGCTAGGCATATTCACCCTAAATCAACCGTGTTGTGTTCACATATGGACGGCTAAGAGATTCTCTCTGTGTGTGTTAACATTTCAGACGGATCTCGATTGAACTTCAATTACAATTAACACTAAATTTAACGTTGCATTAATGAATGAACAATGTAATCGCTTAAGTACATACATAAGAATACCACATATCACGAACAACAGTTAGGATGCCATTATCAACAACACTATCAATAACAATTAATAACACATTTATTTCTCTTAACGTACATTAGTTATACTTTGTGGTAGGTAATATGGAATTAGTAGGCATTAAGTCTTGATATAAGTATGTTAAGAAAAGTGCAGGACGACACTCAACTAAAGCATACACCATACAAATGTATTCACTTCCATGATTTTTTTAACCCCAGAAAGATAATCATATAGGTACTAGTGTAAAAGATAATCATACGTCTGTCAGACATGTTAGTTGATTATGGTTTTTTGTTAAGCCTATGTACTTTTTATCGTGCGTTATAGGTTTAAATGAATGTTTATATCCCTATAATTGGAAATGAAATGAACTTTTAGCAAAAAAAAAAAATTTGGATAATTACAAACAAAAACCGTAAACTCCTCGCACTCGCTTTCACACTCTGAAGCCGATTCCTCTTCAGACTGATTTAAGTACGTAGATATATTTATTCCCTTATAGCTAATCAAAATTAATATTACCTACATACAGTTTTAGGGCTTCTCTTTGTTAGGATCACTTGTAGTATGTTCCCTTGTTCGTCTGACACAACCAATTTTAAGTAAATTGAACTTTGATACACATATCAACCCAAATACAAATGCATAAGGTCCACAGATGAATTTTGAATATGAAGTTCTATTTTTGGGGAGCGGGGCAAGGTGAACAATAAAACAAAAACAGCAAATTGCACCGTGTGATATATCAAATGAAAGGGCTTGTTGTAAGAATCTCAAAATTATCTTCTCTTTTAATTTTCAAATAAATTGTTTTAAAGTTATTTAAGAAGAAATACGAAAATTGACCATTATTTAAGAGCATCTATAGTTATGGTTTTAACTTTGTGACAATCCATAATTACAAGATGAATAAAATCAAATAAAACACAACTTTGCAGAATATATTATTCATGTTAAATGTAGGAGATAAGATACAAAATTCCAAGAACGTAAAATAATTACTTCTTGGTGACTATGTCGATGATGTCATTGTAGGATTTAAAGGTTCAAACAGACAAATAGATAATTTCTTGAATTATTTACCTACTTTGCATAATAAGATTAAATTCACGGTCGAAATAGAATACGACAATAGTATCTTATTGTTAGATTTAAAACTAATCAAAATAAACACCAGGATAGAATTTCATATCTTTATCATCAAAAAACCCAATAATCCATAAGTTAGCAGCATTTAATTCTATGATAAATAGAGCAATTACCATCCCACTATCAAAAACAGTCTTTAATAAAGAAATTTGTGTAATAAAAGAAATAAGGAAGAATATTGGTTATAATGATAAACTAATAGATAAATTGTTAAATAAAAAATTGTATAAACAAGCAATAGGTAGAATGTACCCTAGGATAAGAGATAAGAATGTACAATATAGGACACTAACATATTTTAGTAGTATTACAGAAAACATCGCAAATATAATAAAAAAAGATCTAGACGATATAAGAATAGCAATTAAGCCACATGCAAAATTAAGCAATCTCATATTTAACACTAAAGATAAGATAGAAAAAAATGGACAAATCAGGGGTTGTAACGTTTTCTTTATGAAAAATCCCGTTACGAAAATTTTAATTTATTTCTATTCAGTTTGTATTGGTCTTGGTTCAGTTGTGTTGATTTCTTCTCAATTTTGATTGACCTTCCATCTTATCATCAAGGCTAACAACTTTTGCGCAGGACTACGCGTTCGATGGAAAGATCGTTGAATTTTTCCTTTCGGTGCTCGAGGCTTTTTCCTCGATCCTTGGTGTCGACAAGATGTGTGTGTGTCTGTTTTTCTGTTCGTGTTTTGTGCTTCACGTTGTCTTTATGTGAACCTCTTAATTTTTCAAGAACCACCACTGCTCTACCCGGAGCATAATAAATTTTCTTTGGTTTGACAAAGTGGCGCCCGAGCATTTTCTTAAATTCAATTAATTTCATTTGTTTATTAACTAACTATTATTATTTCAAACCAATAAGAAATAGTAATGTTAAAGGGTATATAAACTGGAATGTAAACTTCGTAATGGTGTGTATTTGGGTCAAACTGATATAAAATTTAAAACAAGGCTAAAAGACCATAAAAGAGCAATTAGACTAAAAAATGGTTCCTCAACATTTGCGGAACACATCATTGAAAATAACCATAAATTTGATAATATTATAACATAGTCATTAGAAATTTTTAAATACAATAAATTAAAAAACGTGAATTTACCAAATGACCAGATAGACATTAAATACAAACCACTTTTCAAATGTGCAATCCCAAAAAAGTAACAATTAACCCCCGCCCTCAGATTAAGTTGTATTGTAGGTATAAATAAAAAAAATAAATAAAATATCTTTATTGTAGCATCAGCTAGTATATAACATCCAAAAATACAATATTCTTATATCTATTTTGTTTAACTTAGTTGTATAGTGTTAATTTTACCTCAACTATTAATTTTCGTACAATAGCATTTTGATTTCTCTTTTGAAACTTTCAATGTTACGAGGTTTGAGGTGTTCATGGAGAGAGTTGTAATCTTTTACTCCATTGTAAAAAATGGAGTTTTGGGCTAAAGTTTTATTATGTTTTTCTAAATATATATTGTTCCTATTTCTAGTATTGTAAGAATGAATGTCTGCATTTATTTTAATAAGTGCATTTAAGTAATGAGGCATAGTTCCTTTCATTATTTTGTGGATGAAAACAAGAACATTATATTTAATTAACTTACTTATACTAATCCAACCTAGTCTAATAAGTATTTCTTTAATTGGTGTAAATTTACTACAATTTAATATTGCACGCATTGCTCTATTTTGGATTACCTGCATCCTATTGATATCTTTAGCATCACACATGTATAGAATTGTCGATACATAATTGAAATGTGGAAGAACTATTGCATTATAAACTGTCTTTTTAGTATTTACTTCTACTAATTATTCCAACTTTCTTAGCAACTTTTTTACATACATAGTTTGCATATTCAGTCCATTTTAACTCACTAGTAATTATTACTCCTAAATATTTAACATTATTTACTACTTCAATAATACTATTATCAATTATTATATCACACTTGTAACTTTTTATCTTATCTGTAGCACTTTTTGTCCCTATTATCATCGCCTTACATTTATCCGTATTTAACTTGAGTTTATTAAATCTTAACCAATTACTAATTATCTTCATTTCATCGTTTAGTACATTAATTAATTCAGTGATGTTATCTCCTTGTATGTAAAAAATTGCATCATCTGCAAATAGGTGACATTTAGTCCTTTTAGTATTGGTAGTTAGGTCGTTTACATATAGCAGAAAAAGCAAGGGCCCCAATATGCTTCCTTGTGGTACCCCTATGTCCGTATTAATTTCTTTGGAACAAGTATTATTGCATGTCAGACGCCACCCGACCATCGAGAAGAACACTTCCAAGTCAACGTCGTCTCCACTGAAGATGCTCGGCGCAGTTCCGAGCGAAACGTTTGGAAGCAACAGTAATTCAACTAGACCACGGCTTACTAGCCCGGAAAATAATTTGTATTCATTAGACTCCGGCCGTGAAAGCCTTCGCTTGTATATTAAAGTATTATTGCACTTAGTTCTTTGTTTTCTATTGGTAAGGTAACTATGAAACAATTCTAGACAGGTGTCCCGAATTCCATACCCCTCTAGCTTTTGTAGTAATATTTGTCTGTCCACTGTTTCAAATGCTTTTTTAAAATCTAAAAAAAGAACAGCAACTACTTCATCGTTATCCATAGCCATTTTCCATTCATTTATTATAAATTGCAGAGCAGTCCAGGGTATGAAATGACGAGCAACAGCGCCACATAAGTTTGCCCTACATGAACTACAGATATTTTTTAAATTGCTGAAATCGGTATTACCGACATACATACAACAGAGAAATTTCCCGTTGCTTGGAAACGTTAAGTTAAACCGTTTGTTGCCTGGTTTGTGGCGTTACATTCAATCACAACAAACTTTGTTAAAAGTGTTTGTCGCGTGTTTGTTGCAGTTTGTTGTGTTTGGTTTGTGATAATTATTTTTATCTATCCTGAAAGTAAGTAATGTATTAAGTCCTCCAATAATGCTTTATAGTAAGTAATTATATTCTGAAATAGTGCTTGTTAGAAACTTTGAATCAAAACTAATTAAATTAATCGGTAGTCATCATTTATTGATCTGCTGTTGATACTATTGCAGATATTGAAAAAATGAAAATACACCCAAGAATATGCTGCGTCGAAGGATGTGGGAAAATTACCCCAAGGTAATAATGCAATGATGTTCAGTATACAAGAGAATACATTTATTTGTTGTAATTCTTGTAGGTACAAGTTTCCCAAACAACCCCTTTTGCAACGTGTATGGGTGGAAAGGGTGTTTTCTGTCCCATACAATGATACAACATTGCCCAGCAGTTTACACAACTATGGGGTGTGTGGCAGGCATTTCCACCCTATATGCAAAATGATAAATGGGAACCTGCGACGCCATGCAGTGCCAAGTGTGTATTTACCTTGTAAGCATTTCAATGACTAAATACGTTAAACGTTCAAATTGGGTTTTATTTGATGATAACATAATTACTCTTTGTATATTTATTAACTATTTTAATTAATTGATGTTTTGCTATTTACTCGTGTATTGTACTAATTGTACTTATTGCTGCATTTATGCTTTGTTAATAAATTTGTTAATATTATATTTGTTTTTCTTTCAATTTCCAATGAAAACAATTAATAAATTTTGGTTTAATTTTGAAATGCGCGCCTTAAATTTTGCTTCATAGTTTTAAGTATAGATGGCGCAAATTATTGAAAGTTTTCTTTACCATTTCCATTTATATATATTGAAGGTATCGTCTTATTAATGTAGGGCAAACAACGGATGGCGCTGAGTGTCGTCCAAAAATTCCGAGAGTCGTGCATCTATTTGAGTAGTCTATGGAGCAGTCTCACAACTATAACCGTTCCGAAAGCCAGATTGGAATGGCATGATTAAATTGTTATCGGTTATATATTTTATTAACTGTTCATACACAGTCCTTTCTAATATTTTTTCGATAGCTGGTAACATATTAATTGGACGAAGTTCTTCAGCCTTAGTTTTATTTTGTACCTTTTTTATAGGAACTATTGTTGATATTTTAAGTTTGTCAGGTACTATTCCCTTTTCTAAGGAGGTATTAATAATATTTTTTAACTTATCTTCTAATATATCATAAAATTGTTTTATGAATACCATGTCCATCTTATCTGGACTCGATTTATTCTTTAGATTTATCACAATGCTGCTTAGTTCCGTTTTATCTAGCAAATTAAAGTTTTTAATAGAGCATTTAATCTTATTTACTGATCCTGTAATAATTGTATAATTTGTGTCAGGTACATCAATAGAATTTGCGATATTGATTATACTATCGATAAAATAAGCATTAGGATTTTCACTGATATCTTTATCTTCTGTATACATTTTATTATTAACCGTCACTTTTTGTATTTTATACTCTTGTTTGTTTGCAATTATGTTTTTTAATGTTTTCCACATCTTTTCTTGGTCATACCTATGTTCATCGATATTATTCTCGAAGAAAGTTCTCTTTGCATTTCTAATTATACTAACTAAATTGTTTCTTATTTTTGTATGGTTTTTCCACATTTTATTACCTCCTAATAACTTAAATTTCTCATATGCTGTATTTTTATCTTTAATGGCTTTTCTTACATCTTCATTAAACCACCGCTTTGGTATGCCTTTACATATTATTTCTATTTCAGGCATATATTTATCCATAATTTTATTTGTTTCGTTATAAAAAATTTCAAATTTTGCATTGATGTCATTACTTCTAAAATTAAATGTAGTATTTGCTAATTCAGTTTTGCATTTATCATGCTCTTCTAATTTGGATCTAACTATGATTTTCCTAAATTGACAACTGGATTTATGCATTTTGATTTTAAGTTTTATAATTTCATGGTCCGATATAATATATTTATTTTGGATTTAACATGATGTATTGTAATAATCGTTTGTGAAAACCAAATCTATAATGGTTCGTGAGACTTCAGTAATTCTGGTATAATTTTTTACAATTTGTATTAGGCCTATATCATTAGCAATTTGTTTCAGTCTTTTAACGTAACTGTTACCATCATCGGCCCAATTTAGATTAAAATCACCCATTATGATAACAATATTTTCATTTCTACAAATTCCTCAAAAAAAATTAAAAATTCTGTATGACTCGCGTTTGGAGAGTGGTACAATCCACTAATTATGTAAGTTATTCCATCTATTCTCACTACTAACGTTAATAACCAGTAATTCAATTCTTTTTGATATATATTTGTAACTTTAAACTCCACTTCATTCTTAACATACATAATTACTCCACCTGTATATCTACTAGATGAATCTACTCGCACTAAGGTGAAGCCTTCTATATTTAACTCACAATCATCAATTTCTGCAGTCACATGGGTTTCTGTAAGACATATTATTGCAGGTTTTATATCACTTATAAAATTTAAAATTTCATCTTTATTTTTTAACACACTCCTAGCATTAAAACAACAAACCAGGAAATTGACCCCTATTAATTGCTATTTATCATTTTCCAATGACCACTTGTTGCTTTGTTATTTTATCTGTCTTTTAAATACTACGCAGTTTTTGTCAAATGTAGAGTGATTTACATCCAATTCCAAGTTAAATTTTCTATTAATACCTAAACAATTTGCGCATTTAACACCCTTACTGCAGTTACTTTCATGTTTCTCTTCTCCACATTTATTGCAAATTTCTTTGTTTTTGCATACTGCTGCTTTATGATTGAAACCGTAGCATTTGTAGCATCTAAATATATTAACATGGGGATATACCCTACAAATACTCCACTGTATTGTGACAGATGTGTCATTCTGACGTTGACAAGCGCCGACTACGAAAATTGTGTGGAAGTAACCTATGACGCGTTCCAGAAAGTCCGAGAGTTGCTGGACGTTTCGAGAGTTGCCTAGAAACGTCCATAAGACTATATAAGGAACAGCGTTGGACAGTTTGACAGTATTTGATAGAAGAGAGCGACAGATATAAGCGAGAAGAGAAGAAAAGCGATTGACGAGCGAAATAGTTATAGAGTTGTTGTTGTTATTGAGATAGATATTGAATCGTTGTTATGTTATAGAGTTAATTTAATAAAAAGTGTTGTGAGAAAAATACGTGAAATTGTAAATTACGTACGTAACAGTATTTTTAAACGTGCTTCTTGAATTATTTTGTCTACCGTTTGTATATTATCACACTCAGCAATTGCCATGAAGTCATTATTTCTTGTCTTCTTCATTACTTCCACAATTATTTGTGTATTATCATTACATAAAAAATTGTTTTGTTTTTTAAGGCATTCCACAAGGTTTTCTTTATTTATTTCCTCTTTGATTCCCACAATTTTTATTTTTGGTTTCATACCACTAGGAAGTTTGGTGCTTATTTGGTTGGCTAGTTTTGACTGTACCTCTGTAATTAATTATTCTTTATCTTCTTTACTACTACACACTATAGCCACCCTATCATCTTTAAAATATTTAATACTCTCTATACCAGTTTGTAGATATACAGGATCCACTTTCTTTTTTATTGATTGCTTAATTTTATCCACCGTAGTTTTCTTTCCAGGTTTACCTTGTAAGATAACCGTTTGTTCTGTTTTACTTTTTAACACTGTTGCATATGATTTCTTATCACTATCTGCACATATAATGTTTCTATTTCCCCATTCGTGATGCTTGCTAATTAATAGTTTTTTAATACTTTCGATATCGTTTTTTATTTTACTATAATCAGTGTCCTCTTTGTTCTTGACCTCATAACAGTTTATACAAAACCATTTGATACCTTTGCATTCATTAATAACGGTATACTGGACTTCGTTTATATTTGCACAGTGCAAATGAAACCATCCTAAACATTTTCCCTCACATCCAACTACTCTCCGTCAAAATCAATTCCACACTTACAACAACGCTTATCCGCGTCCACACTTGTCGCCATGTTGTCTTTTAAGGTGTAAGTAACATTAGCAAGTACTGTTGATAATGACTTTGTTAGTTGAAACCAGTCCAGTCAGAAATAAATAATAAGTTATAAATGAGTGACACTGCAAAGTTGTGTTTTATTTGATTTTATCCATCCTGTAATTATTTAGAAGCTTTCTATGTCGTGCTGGGACCAGTCAAAACTCCTTTTCACATTAATTCAGATAGGTCCCCAACTATTGACACTTTTCTGGTTACATAGAATCCCTTAAACAAAGCAAGCTGCTAACCCATTAAATGGTTAGTATTTGGAAATATCTAAAAACAATTCATTGATGCCCTTGAAATTCTATTTTTAAAAATCGTAGTCAAGTCATTATAATTATCTTCCATGTGAACTGAGTGTCCCGTAGGGAGGCTTTTCCATTATGCAGCAAAGCTATTTTTAGACAATTCAATGAATATGTGCCATTCTGGTGAATAATATTCCATTTCAAAGGATATCATTACAAAAAACCAGATCGCTCTTTAGATAAAAATTCTTTTAGTAAATTCTTTCTTTCGAAATACAATAATAGGCCCGCCTCCATGCGACCTTCCTCTTAACGCTAAAAGTACTTTATCGACCACCTCCTACCACTGCCTTCTTCAATTGTTCTTCATTTTCTTTTTATTTATTGTCAAGTTCAGTTATAACTGACAGAATTATTGTGAGATGTCTTGAATTTAAGGCCATTCTTAAAATAAGGAACAGAATACAAAATTTACGTTAATAGAATATAGGTGTATACGTTAAATATAAAAAAAATACGAGATGAAATTTTGTTCGTGTTTACAAAGTTAAATTCTAAAAGAAAATGTAGAAAAATCGTGCATTGTTTCACTTGCAGACTTTTGAAATTATTCTGTTACGGCAAATTTTCCTATAGTTCCATATAACTAAAAATTCATTTCTTAAGAGACATGTTCAATATACATATATTTAATTACAATACTGAATGTTAAATTACCTAACACTTTTCATGAGGCATGGAGATGTTGAACAGAAATTTACCTCTCATCCTCAATCTATGTTATAATGTTTTATTCACTGCAGCAATTTTTCTATAGTAATACGTGCCACTGACAATTTATCAAACTTAGTTGAGCGATGAAATTGCATGTTCCTCGTATGTAGGAGCGTCGTAACAAAATGTTACAGTGAAAGATGGCGTTGCATGGACAACCAAAATTACCATTTATCTTTATGCAAACGGATTCTCTAGACTACTACACAGGAACGAAATTTGTACGGAAACAAATTTTTCTCATGCTCATACATCCCTTCCCAAAGCCTAGGGTTATATATAGATACATATTGTGTTCATATGTATATACAAATCTTATACGTGTCTGTGTGTGTGTATATTATGGTGTTTATGTGCCAGGTTCCAAAAATTTTGCACAGTGGCATTTTGCAGTGGTTGTACTCTACAAAATGGTTAGTGGTGCTACATTCGTAGATTTATTATTTAAAAAATTAGAAAATCTAAACAGCGCTGTACGAATAGCACAATCCTTTTATAGTAAAAATCATATTATATACATACATATTTTCAAATATCTATAAAGATATAGTTTGACTCTCTCCCGAAGGTTCCGTACCTTGCTAAAGGTATAATTTAGTAAAAGGGTTTTATAAAAATAATAAGAAAAAACACGTCCTCTCACACATTTCAACTGAAAACATAAATTAGAAGATGGTTGAGGTTGTTACTGGGTTAAATTCCATTACTTTCATAAGAAATAAAACACAAAAGGTTTACTGAATTCTACTATATTGTTAATTATGTAAACATAACAGCTATTTCGGTATGAGTACCTTCTTTGGATGTCACTTACAACTAGATTGTACAGATGAAGTGGACTTATTATTTCTACATATTTGGAAAGTCCTTAAATGCTAATTCGATAACAATTCGGGAAATTCTAGTTAGAAAATATAAAAACTACATTCTAGATAATGTAATAATTGAAAACTAGCAACAATACCCGGCGTTTCTCGGGTAAGAATATTGTCACGAGTACTTGCCAATTATGTTGGTGTGAGCCTAATTAACGAACACCTTCCCTGAACAGATAATGAATATTCCCGGCTTTCCTGAAACATCTAGAAAACTCCAGATGAGATCAATGGGACAACAATTGGATTACGAGAAGGCTGTAGAATTCCCTAGAAAGAAGCTGAAAAGACTATATAAGGCGAGACGGCTCGCACTGAGTTAGTTGACAGTCGACAGCTGATGTTTACAAGCGAATGGGAAGCGATCGATAGGCAAACCATAGGCGATAGAATTCATAGAGTGCGATAGATAGTGTCTACGTTAACGGCGATTGGAAGAGACTTTTAGTGAAATAAACTGTGTAGACTTGTTTATAACTGTAGTGTAGTCAAAATTAATTTTAGTTATTAATAAATTCGTTGTTCTGTTTTGTTAATTGTGTTTTCCGTGACTGAACATGTCACAATATATTACACGTTTGATGAAACATTCTAGAATATTCGCGAATTTAGAACTATTCAGAACATCCCATAATGATTCAAAACATTTTCTAACTTTTTTTAACACTCTGAAACATTCTTGAACGATCTTCAAAATTCTGGAACATATCGCTATTGAAAATTAAAGGTTATAAGTATTTTTTAATGCCAAATCATAAAAATATTTAAAAAAATGTCCAAAAAATAAAAAAGGTAGGGGTGGACAACCCTTATCACTGAGGGTATGAAAAATAGATAGTAGCCGATTCTCAAACCTACTGAATATGCATATAAAATTTCATAAAATCGGTCAAACCGTTTGGGAGGAGTATGGTTACTAACATTGTGACACAAGAACCTTATATATTAGATAATATGAATAAATAACAACACTATGAAATTACATTATAACATTTACGAAATTAGTAGAATGAAGAAGAAATTGTTTTTTTTTTCGAGTCTATTTATCTGTAATGATTCTAAAAGGTTCTACTTCATTCCATTTTTGATCAATGTAATAATTCAAACTTTTCGCCATTAATTATCTTCTACAAAAATTATCCTTTTGTTCTTTTGTACGTTTCTCAAAAGGTCTGCCAATCTGGCCAATACAAACCTTACTACATGAACCACAAGTACTTAATTAAAAGGTTTAAAATTTATTGTCATTCAAATTGACTGGGTAAAAGCAAATTATTGGCCTTGAAGGAAAAATTCAAGGATTTTTGTGGGAATTCCCATTAGCCAAGCAGAACTGGAATAAACTGGAATTAACCACCAGCTTCTCCTGCCATTTTTCATGTTTGTAGTGAGAATGTGGGAAGTGTTAACCGCAATTCCACATCCTCTGCCACTGTCCGATAATGGCTGAACTTAGTCGCCTCATCTTTGGTTGTCACGTTTTACTAGTAGAAATTACTGGCCGCGACACCCAAAGGATATTCTCCTTCTGAGAA
Organism: Agrilus mali; assembly: GCA_029378335.1. Classification (NCBI taxonomy): domain Eukaryota; kingdom Metazoa; phylum Arthropoda; class Insecta; order Coleoptera; family Buprestidae; genus Agrilus; species Agrilus mali. The sequence continues at coordinate 13,211,263 of CM055655.1, read as the reverse complement.
ACTTCCTTAGAAGCGTAAGCGTAAGCGAAGTCTAAAAAAGCCTAAAATCGATTATAATTAATAAGTAAAATAGACAGCAGTCTAAAATTAAGCATAATATAAGGAGAAAAAAATAAGTGTGAAATAAAAAAGTAGTTTTAATTTTTTCTTCTTACATTTTTTTAAATATTATTCACAAAAAAACCAATAGAAGTTTTTGGAAAGTAATTCTACATCTCAAAAATAGAGTACGCATAACACACTTGGAACGAAATGAAAAATTAAATTAGAAATGTACACAGGTTCTATGCAAATATTCATTCAGTTAATAATAGCAAATTAAAATCCTGAAAGTTATTGGTTATTAGAAAAACTAAGTAAGTATGTACCATAACAACTATTTAAGGGTTTTGCGCTTAAGAAAATAAGCTAATAAAGTGGGTTGACTGTACTGACTTTGATGTCGTTTTCGTTCTCTCGTCAGACTCCTTTGATCAATGTAAATTTAATTGAATGAAACCTTACTACCGAATTCATGAAAACTCTATTGTTCCAAACAAGGGAATTTAATCGCGGGTTACACCAATGCTTTTTTAATATTGGTGGATTAAATTTTGTAAATCTGTATTTACTTTTTCTTAAAACTTACAGATTCTGAGAATGAAATGTGAACATCGTAAATTTTTGTTTACTTAATATTTTCGCAATGTAGTATAGTTTTCATTTTCTGATGTACCTATATAATAGTAGACACATTTTGCAAAAAAAACTAATCTGTTGTAAAATTGTATGATTTAGCAAGGCTAAAATCTTCAAAGCCATCATTGTACGTCTTCACCTAAAGAAGCCACAGTGTGGTAAATAATCACAGTGATCAATAAATTTCGTTTTAAAACTTAAACTGTCTTTTATCGCGTTACTTATTATATCATGAAGTTTCAATAAGTAGATGCCTCAATTAAATACAGTAGAACCTCGATAAGATAAAAACCAAGGAAAACGTTAAATAATTTGAGTTAAGGAGGTTTTTACTTACTAAGGGTTTAAGTTAAGGAGTTTTTATTAGTTTATATTTTTACTTACAGAGGTCCGTTTATGAGCGTTGCTTAGGAATTATAGAGATAGACGACCTAGGTTAAATGCAAATTAAACTTTACGTAAAAGAGGTTTTGGACTCCGAGGGAAAGAGAACACAAAATTTTATGAATTTATAGAGGTTTTTACGTTGTGGAGGTATAAGTTATCAAGGTTCTACTGTATTATATTCAAAGCTACAAATGCAAATAAGGTGAATTTATTTCTATAAAAAAATAGAGTTAATGTTCTGAAATATAGAGCTAATGATGAAAAAATTATAACGAATGTAATAAAAATTAACCAAAACGATTATTTAGCGTTTCCTGAAAAAACGCGAAGATTTAGCTTATGAACACCCTCATACCAATCGATAGGTAATTAAAAACTACGTCTCCTGGTATGTTAAAAAATATGGCGTTCCATTTAAATGAATCAAGTTACCACCCCTTAAAGTTCTCACTTAAGTAGTATTAATTTTTGGACACCCTGTATAAGATGACGAGTGTATTATTATTGGGATATAAAATATTATCTATTGTTACACTTCATTGTAAATTTCGCTTACATAAGTTAAATAGGTACTTCTTAAGTATTTGAAACATGAAAATTAGGTTAGATTTTGATAAAATTCAAATTATTTAAAAAACCTTAAGGTTTAGGTATTATAAACCTTATCAAAACAGACACTTATTTGGATCGAATAATCCAAAAATGTAATAATATACAGGGGGTTCCATTTAAAAAAACATAACTTATACTTTTAGGGCATTTGGAACCCCCTGTATAATATGAAAATAATTTTAAAAGGTAACCATAATAGACCCCTAGGCTTTCTTCAGTTTCCTTTTAGTAGTCGTGAGAATGGATGATTAATGGAAGAGGAAAAATTATCGAATTGAAAACAGAAAAGGAAAATAGTAATTGGGTTACTGTTTATATACATAATACATATTTAATTTTGAAAGAAAGACAAAATATTTGCAAAATTATCATTTTCCTTCTCAGTTTCATATTAATAAAATAGGTACTCATTTAAAAGTGTCCTTAGATTTTATCCAGATTTTTGGATTGTCTAAAATGACAAAGGGAAACACGTTTGTTCCAAGTAATTTAAGCTAAATATTTGAAATAAGTTGAGATTAAATTAATAAGGAAACGCGTTTCATCCTCGCATTACCTGCTCTAAAATAAGTGGAAACAGAAAACAAAAAAGAGGCACTAGAATAAAACGAGATCTCCATCTGAAATATCTACGCTAAATTTTCATTCGTAGTTTGATACGAATATTCTTTTGCTATTGTTTTTGGTAGTACCTACATACCCTGCTTTATTATTCTCAACACTAAAATTACAGGTAACTGAACCAACTGGGTCGCAGTAGATGATTGATAGTTAAAAAAAAATATTTATTTTTTTTAATATGTGTTAGAAAAAAGTCTATGACGGTTATTCTGCAGATGTGTTTAAAAATATTTATGGTTCTTTAGCTATCCAACAAGGTATAACAAGCTAGGGTATTATCAGAAACCTTAAAAAAAAAAAAAATTATTGAGCCGTCACGGGACGCCTGGCAGATGTGAAACATCGAATGAAATAAAATGATGACGGTTTGTTTATTCATTTAACGTTTATTTTCATTAAATATAAAAATTTTCAATTCAAAAATTTATTTCAAGTTGCTACCACTTGTTTAATTCTTTTACTCAGTGACCAGTAATTGTAACAGTCGATATTACCTCTGACGGTATTAATGTGACAATTGGTCGATGAGAACTGAAGTATGTTTTCAATTTAAGTAAAACACAGGTTATGTGTACTATAAAACAACACAGCTAAGCTGATTGTAAGTAGGAAGAGAATCGCACACTACTCCGCATAGACTGTATAGAGTGTATATATATATATGTACACCATCGTATCGCGTGGCGAGCGTCGCGAAAAGAATCGCCACGCATTGCCATGGCAACGATCAGGTTAACCCGCGGCTATAGATGTTCCACATCAAAACTTTGATAAAATGCTTCCAGATAGTAGTAAAAAATAACGGCATTTAAGCGTTAAATTTATCACTTGAGTCAGAAAACGATTCAAATAAGTACAAAGTAACGTTTATTACTCTTTCCAAAGACAGTTTACAATGTATGTTCCACATGTCCGCCTCTGTTTCGCACACATATTCTCATTCGGTGTCTTAGGCACTTATCACTACACCAGTTGTTAACCCTCTTCTCATTTCGTTTGCCGCATCGATAATTTTCTGCCTCAAAACATTAACAGATGTAACTGGATTAGCTAAAACAAATCAATTAGAGGTACAAAACATAAAAAAATGCACAATAGGCCGAAAAATCTGCGATTTTCATAAAAAAAAACTTAAAAGTCCAATAACTTGAAAACAGTTAAGTTTGGGATACGGTCTTTCCAAGTTAAATCAGTCAAAAATGAAGGAAACTAAACTACAACCTCTTAAAGGATCTAGATCGACTTAACCTGTAACCCTGTATAGGTAACTACGGTATCATATTAATGTAAAACTGGATCAAATTTCTTTTTGTAGATAGAGGGCATTAAAATTTTAAATTCAGAAAAAGAATCTCGTTAGTATACGGACATAGAGATTAGACAAGACGAAGATAAATGCGCTCAAGTTTTATACAATTACCTTGAAATTGGCAGTTTCATTTGCTCGTCAATTATATTTAGTGAGAAAAGTTTTCTTAAAAACGATCAGCCAGTTCACAGTTTGGTACTTTAGTAGTGCGCCATAGAAATTTTAACTTCCTGTTATTATAAAAAAAGTAGAAAAGGAGACTGTGGTAAATGAATAAACAACTAAAATAGGACACCCCAAATTACCACTAATTAATTTAAAACGCGGACACGTGTTTCGCCCACTTCAAACGTGGGCATTATCAACGCTAGACTATACTTACCGTTCAATTAAGTTCCATTTTTGTACGGTAGAATTAAATGAAAATTTTACCAAACCTATAAATTCATAACATGGTGTGCACAAGATGAATACAATATAAATATGTCCACAGAGATTTACAGGAAGAACTTCGGATTAGATCCAACTAGATTCTCAACCAGCCAAACATATTTGACTACCGAAAGGTGGTTCGATCGATGTTGATTAGAAGTTTTAGGTGCCAGGAGTAGGTATTAATTTATTCAGCTCCGTAGCCAAGAACCTTGCCAGGGCGACCAGATCGAATTGCGATATGCACTTCGCAAATTCGTTGAGTACGTACAGACAGTTCATTGCTGAATCAGTTGTAGTGGGAACTTTCAGTACACACTCCACCTTTAGCCTTTACCCGTAACAAGTAATTTGAGCATTCATTAAAGTTCTCGTTCCCTTATTCGATTTAGCGATATACGTAGGTATATGCATAACTCCCTTCGGCCTAGTTACATACATATTTATTATTTGCTTTTTATGACGTATTTGGGATAGATATTATGAACATGGAATACTGTGAATTTCAATCGAAAATTATTGATGCACCGCAATTGCGATATAATTGCTCGATTAAATGCTTATTGTGGATATTTTTGATAAGTGTGGTTTAGATTGATTACTCTTTCTGTATTTGTTAATTTAAGTGCCAACTAATAAATAATTTAAGATTAAATCAGAATATGGTAATTTTTCAGTTTGACCTCTAGTACCTATATGACTCACGAACCAGTTCTTATCCTCTCCAAACAGCTGCAGCTTATGCGATATATAACTAGGTTTTTCGTGAAAACTAAAATCTGAGGAGCAGCTCATAACTAAAGAAACATCAATATTGAAAACAGTCATGACCGTTATTTTTAAATTTTTCCATTATGTATAGAATTCAATTATGTGGAATAGTATATAATAACACTAATTTCGCCATTATTTAATTCTCTATATCATGGTTTAGTTAGAAAAATGCAATTATAGCTACGTTCACTATTTGAAATGTTTGTTTGCTTCTGATAAAATTGTTTTCGCTATACAGTAGATTCTTTGAAATCTAACAGTTTGTACTGTTCCTTATGTTAATTAATAAGGAACTTATTGCGGAATGCATTACTGTAACAAAATTAGTTCTAGGTAAATAATTCCTTTTATAAACATATAGAAGGAATAGCTTAAGGGAAATCTGTACCACCTTTTACAGCTGACATTTTTATGAGCCGTTTCGAGAGCGATTTAAGCCACCTACAGTATTTCCCTCGAGTATGGCTAAAATATTAGACGATATTTTAGCAATTTTCGATTTAAAAACTCAAGAATTTCTTAACAAAAATTAAATTCAAGATTCCCTTCTATGAAAATTACCATTCAAATAAAAAAAGATGGATGGCTTCCCTTTTTGGATGCTTTGGTTATAATAAATTATAACTATTCGTACCATTAAAAGTACTGCTACAGATAACGGATATAATTATCGTGTAATATTATTGATAAATTAGTCGATAGGATTATATTTACGAATCTAATTTCAAGATCATATACATTTCAAGAAAACGTCAGCAAATTCAAGAATATCACCATACTGTACGAGCAAAGATTTATTCGTGAATTCGCTATTTTTATAAACTTGATTTTCTATTTGCATTTAGTTCAAGTTCTGGTTCTTTTGAATTATTTATCGGTAACCCTGAAAGGTTAAGATTCATTTTCTGTAGGTAAGACTGTAATAAGAAACATGTTCGATAAACAAGACGCTCTGTTTATTTTACGTTTGAAGGGCATTTAGCACATGACTGGTTTGGTGGAATAGAAAAATTTAATGCTGTCCAACATATTCTAATTAAAAATCATAGAATCAATATTGACATCGTTAAATTAATTGAAGAAATTAAAAACAATTTGTTATTGAAAAGTGCTTTTGACGTTTAGTAACGTATTTTGGCGTTGGGATGTGAGCTATTTCTTTTATTCTACAACACAAGTTATCTATTCTTCTAGATACTGCAGTGTTGATTTACCTATATTAAAAATCAAAATTGGCCACATTTAATGAAGTTACAGTTTCAGTACTTATGGGACAAAATACACGCCTAAAAAAATAGCAATTTTACATAAAACAAAAGTTCATGGGAAAACTGAGGACTACAATGCTTAAATCAAAAATTAATGGAATGTAGAAAAAAATTCAACGGAAAAAAAACTCCTAAGAAGCATATGCGCGGAGACTAAAATAGAAATGGCAAATTTACCGTTAATAAATTGGTAAATCTCAGTTTTGAACACAAAAGATTGTAAGTTATTATTTGGATTTGCTTGTAAAATAAAAGTGCGAGTCGGACTCGTGCACGAAGGATTCCGTACTATCAAGCTAATATTATAAAGGCTAAGGTTTGTGAGTGTGTATGTTTGTTACTTCTTCACGTCTAAACGGCTAGAGCGATTTTAATAAAATTTGGTATAGAGTTAGCTAACACCATGGATTAACACATAGGCTACGTTTTACTGCGGGAAAAATCTTATTCCTATAGGAAAATCGATGAAAATGAATTCGCGGAATATTATAAATGCGAAAGTAACTCTGTCTGTATGCTACACAATCTCGCCTAAAATTTACTTCACCGATTTAAATGAAATTTGGTACAGAGATAGTCTAGAGCCTGAGAAAGGACATAGGCTACTTTTTAATGAAAAAAAAAAAAAGCTATAAGGAGTTGAAATGGGAAACTTTGTGCGGGAATTCCGTAATTTTTAAAGATAGAAGTCTAAAACTTATTTTTTAGGCTTTTGATTAGATATAAATAAATACGACATTAAATGTTTGTAAAAATTTTACCCTAAAGGGGATAAAATTAGCTGATGAAAGTTTTTGTGTAATGACGTCGTCCAAAAAGGCTTACGGCCCAGAAAATTAAAATATCAAGTGTAAAATGTTATAGACGTTTTGTTTATTTGGCTTAATAAAAGTAGTTGAATACTAAGCTATAAAAACTATTTTAAACTATAATTAAACTATATTAATCTATAATATTATAAATGCGAAAGTAACTGTCTGTCTGTGTGTTACGGAATCACGCCCAAACTACTGAACCGATTTAAATGCGAATTTGGTACACAGATAGATAAGTAGATATAAAGCTAAAGGCTTGAAACTTATTTTTTAGGCTTTTGATTAGACATAAATACGACATTTTAAGTTTGTAAAAATTTTACCCTAAAAATTAATAAATACAATTAAAATTAAAAAATAAAATAAGGAATGAAAGTTTTTGTGTAATGACGTCGGCAAGAAGGCTTACGGCCCGAAAAATAAAATATAGAAGAAAAAAATTTTAAATGCTGCCGAAAGTCACTATTCCACGCGGACGAAGTCGCGGGCATAGCTAGTTATCTATAAAGACGCCAAAATAAATATTGTTCTATTCTGTTTTTTATTATTTATTGTTATAGCAGTAACAGAAATACATCATCTGAGAAAATTTCAATTGTATAACTATCACGGTTCATGAGATACAGCCTGGTGACAGACAGACAGACAGCGGAGTCTTAGTAATAGGGTCCCGTTTTACCCTTGGGTACGCAACCCTTAAAATTGTTATTAAACAAATTCTAGCAGAAACAGAACGATCAATCAATCTACAAATAAAATTCGCGAATCTATTCTCAATTTAGCTTACAGTTAGCTCATTTTACGTCTGTCTTAGTTCTGTTTCATTGATTTCTTCTTTAATTTGATCATCGTTCGTCCTATCATCAATGAAAACAAGTTTTGCGTCTGACTTTGCGATGGATCGAAGGATGGATCGATTTTTCCGTTCCGTTATCGACGTCTTCTTCCTCGGTCCTTTAACTTAACTACACATGTTGTGTTCCCCGCCGCTTTATGATTGGAGTTTTTTCTGAAAATGAATGTTGACATCACAATTTTTCATAATTTAAACTATTTGCTTTTTCAAGTCTATAAATTTCAGTTTGGTATCTTGCACAGCGTGAATACGTTACGTTTGTTGTGTGCATTTCATGTTTTGACTACCGACTAGCGACTAGCCCTCTTTTCCCTCCATCGCCTTAAAACTTTTTTGTAATACATTTGGATTGCATCTTCACTAGCTCCAATTTTTATGTTTATTTAAGCTTTTTTGTTTGTTTTTTAGGCAATGTTTTAATAAATACGTCTTTCATGCTTCAAACCACATTTAAAGGGTAGGTTCCAGACAGACTGTAGGCGTTGAGAGTGCGGGGTAAGGGTACAAAACAAAACAAGGTCAACTGTCTACTCGGCCAGATGTATGATTTGAAGGCTGGAAAGTCTCCCCAATTCTATCCTGAAATCTATCTGGAAATTAACCACAGCCGTATCGCCTTCACTGGCTTCATTAGGAACTTCCTTTAACACCATCTATCTGGGACAACATCTCTACAATTCAGAAAAAACCTAAATAATACATTGAGCATCAACCCCGTTCCTTCATTCGTGCAGACCCTTTGTCACACATAAGTTGGGGCTTGGATACATTTTGTAAGTTTTTTTGTTTTTTCTTCAAATTCATTGTGATTTTTTTAATGAGAACTTCAATTAAAAACTATTTTATTTTAATAACTAATTCTTGTTTTACATAACAGTAAGTAATTACGTAAAAAGCAAAAGAAATTTGCCTAAACGAAACAGGAATAAGTCACACGAACTTATATTACCAAGAGACATCCAAACATTTATTCGGAACACAAAATCCAAAACAGTATTTTCCATAGATAATAGAATAATGAGTACCTCATAACAAATTATCAGTAAATATTAAAGACAGTTTCATTTCACAGATTGATCAAAGGTATGCCTTTTTAACTCTCTAAGGATACGAGTGTAATTAACGAACTTTGATTCAGAATCTCTTCTAATTTACCTGATCAGTTACAAACCTAGTGGTTTCACAGTAACCTCAAATAAATAATGGATAATAACCCTTTAAATATTTTTCGCACGCTTCTTTAAAAAAAGAACTTTTTATATAGTTTTTCGATTATTGTATTACAAAACTCTTTGTCAAATTTTCTGATAGCTTTCTGAATAATTACTTGCATTTTACGTGAGTAAAATAAACTAAACAACCACATGTTTTTTTTTTTGGTCTGCTTAATTTCTGGTGGTGTTCTGTAGTTTCTCACACAAGGGGTGTAATAATCATAAATACTCTTCAGCTGACGTGAGACCTGTTCTCGTTTAGGTAAAATTTTTGTTACTTGTCTCGTAGATCGATTTCCTGTGGGAATTTTTCTTACATGCGGCGTGGGTTCGATTGGTTTTGATGACGTGTTACAGGGAGTCTTTAAAAGGGCTGCGACGTGATTTTTAAGGCATTGAATTCAATTCTGATTCAGATTTCAACAATCATATTCAATTCAATTCAATTCATTTCAAATTCGGATACAGATCCAACAATCATATTCATCTCCATTCGTATTCAAATTCAGAGATTATAAGTTGTTTTGTGTCTTTATTTGTATTTTGTGTGTTTGTGTATTTTCTTTGTTTTAAGTTTTGTTTCAAATTAGATTAAGTACTTACATTTCTAACAAGTATGATAATTATTGTATTATTTTAAATTAATATTATTTCTTTTATCATTTTTATAATTTTAATTGTTTCAAATTTAATTTCACTGTTTATTATTTTCTTTTATATTTATTTATAATATTGTTCAATTGTTTATAAATTTTCAAAATAATTTCAATTTAGGTAAATCTCACTAAATAAATAATTTACATTTTTTTTTTAGTTAATTTCAATTCAGGTAAATCTTACTAACTTAAATAAATTATATTTTTAAAATTATTTCACTTAAAAGGTTTTTCGGGCTTAACATTAATATTTCATTTTTCAAATTATAATAATTTGTGTATATTTTCGAAAGGGGTAAAACATTTTGTGGTTGAATCTAAGTATGAAATGCCTTGTTGTGAGTACTAATATTTTCTCCCGTGTGGACGTTGATGGGAGTATAACAGGGGCTTTTGTTATATTAAGAATTTATTTACCAACAATAGATTAGATAAAGCATGCAAAGAAACATTAGTCGTGTAGCCCGATGCGTTCCAACGATCAACGTTATCTGGATTGCTTCCATGCAGGACTCCAGACCCCTAAATTAACTAACAAATATGTTTTTGGTTTTAAAATGTGCAGCTGTTTGTAGCAATTGAATTTCAAATTGTGTCAAAATTAATCACATTAGGAAATTATAATAAAATTTGGGTGTTTTACGTTTTGTGAAATTTTCATGTTCTAAATTTTATTACACAAATTATTTTTCATTTTTGTTGAGCCTGAGAACTACAAAATTTGAATTTATCTTTTTCAAGTTGTTTTGATTTCATTTTATTTGAGAATTTTTAATTATATTTACAACAACTTCTTATGGATTATTTTACATACATTTTATTTGTTTTTTGTTTTATTTTGTTTTTACCTTTTTATGTATTTTTGTGTGCCCTGATTTATATGTGTTTGATTGAATTTTCTTATCGATTGATTATTTTTATGTGCATTTTATTTTGTGTTGGTTTTACTCTGCAATTACATGTTCTACTTGAATCTATTTTTTTACATTGGATATTTTTGATTTACATGTGTTACACTGGAACTTATTTTTATCTGGTGTAGAGTTCCCGCTTTATATTCCTTTTATCTAAAATAAAATCCAGAAACAGTAACTATAGTGCCATCTAGAGTCGTCACTTTGAATTCAGATTTCCAATCCGGGAGTTTCCCGATGTTTCGCGGAAATTTTGCTATAGTTGTTTAACCCGACTGGGGCCCCTTTGCTGATATTGTACGACCATGTCACGCGATTCCTTATCTCTTTTCCGCGGCGTGAAGAAATGTCCAGGTATTCCCATGTACTTGTTATTTAGAATGAGTAAGCACAAAAGGAATTTAGGGGGACGCGGGGGGGGGGGCTGCGAACGATAAGAGCTGGACAAGGGAAAATTTCGGGGACATTCGAATTTGAACCACACTCGTGACAAGAAAAAAATAAGTAAAATTTTGGATGCTGTAAAAAAGGAAAAATAATTATATTGTGATTTGATTTGTGAAAGAAGGTAAATATCTTTTGTCTTTGTAATTTTTAATTTTTAAAATCATTTTTTTAATTGCAAATAGATTTTCTTTGTTAATTTTTTTTAATTGCATGGACAGTATTTCAGTTTAATTTCCATTTAAATCTTAATCCTTTTTGTAGTTTTTATTATATTCAATTTTGTTTGTTCCTTGAAGTAAGTACATATTTTTTTTTATGAAAGTATATAAGTTCTTATGTACAAGTCACTAGGCGTTGGCTACGATGGTGTTATGTATTTTATTAATTTTTTTTTCTAAAGGAGTTCAATCTTTAATTTGTTTAGATTATTAAGGTGATTTCTTTAATTTCAGATATGATTATATATTTTTTTGTGTATTCTTTCATTTTACGTAATGTCGCGTACTGTGTGGTGATTCATTCTTCTCATTGTCCAATATACATTTTAGAGACGCCTCGAAGCGAATCTCGACTTTAACGTGCCTAGAAACACAACTTCGATCAATGCTAAGAATTTATCACTGAACTTGTATAGTTTAATTAAACCGATTTCCTTCTTATATTTTTGTTTTGACAAAGATTTCACCTTACATAACAAAGATTGAAACGTGATCATTTTGATAGATTTTACCAACACCTAGTGGTCTTTTTGATTATTTTGTCTTTCTATATACACAAATTACATGTTCGTATTATTAGAATTAAACAGTTTAAGGGGAAATTGAATAACAACATTGTAGCGACCAGGGAATGTACGAGTATGCGATAACAACTTGTCTGCATGTACTTCTTATCGCTAACATGCTTACGGCGTAGACACCGCACACGGTACTTTTGTTGTTATCAACTTACAAGACGTAAATCATTCTCCAGCGACAAGTAACAAGTTTAATTCTGGAATCATCGACAATATTCTAAGGCAAGTGGCTTTGGACCGGGATGCCAAAGAGAAGACAGCGTTTTCCATTGGAACGGGGCTGTGGCAGTTCAAGGTGATGCCGTTCGGGTTGTGCAACGCACCAGCCACCTTTGAGCGACTGATGGAAACAGTCTTGGTTGGCTTAATTGGTAAGACTTGCCTGGTATACCTCGACGACATCATTGTGGTCGGAAAGAACTTCAACGACCACCTGAAAAATTTGGAGGAAGTTCTCCGAAGACTCCGTGATGTCCACCTAAAACTAAGCCCCAAGAAATGTCAGCTGTTCCAAGAGACCGTCAACTAAATGGCTACTGAATTTTAAGAACCTCGAGCGCCAAGTAGCCAGATGGATAGAGAAGCTGAAGAATACGACTTTGACATAGAACACCGAGTGGGAAGTAGCCATAGAACCGCCGACGCTTTATCCGGAAGACCTTGCCCGGATAATTGTAAACACTGTCAACGCTTCGAGGAACATGAAGAGGTTAGGAGGATAACTATCCTGGACGAGCAGTGGCAGCCCGACAATATTAAGGCAGAAAAACATTCCGACGTGGTCCTAAAGATGTTCCTGGATTGGAAGAAAGAAGGCAGAAGACCAACCTGGCAGGAGGTGGCTGCCAAGTCAACAGAAATAAAATCGTTGTGGGCTCAATGGGATTCCATTGAGGAAGATGATGGTCTCCTGAAGCGCGTCGTTGAGAATCAAGATGGCACAGAAAGCAGACGTCAGCTGGTGATACCGAGAAGCTTGGTAAAAGAAGTCATGCAATGCCTCCATGACGCCCCTTCGGGAGGACATTTTGGCGTAAAGAAGACCCTTGGCAAAGTACGAGAACGATTTTACTGGGTCAACTGCAAGAAGGACGTGGAAGATTGGTGTAGAAAGTGTACGACGTGCGTCGCTAGTAAGGGACCTCCGAAGCGACAGCGTGCTCCTATGCGGCAGTACAACGTCGGCAGCCCATTTGAGAGAATTGCAATCGATGTTGTAGTAGCAATGGACTACTTCACGAAGTAGGTTGAAGCGTACGCCCTTCCAAACCAGACGGCAACTACAGTGGCGGAAACGCTCGTGAAAGAGTTAATCAGCCGATTCGGACAACCACTGGAGCTGCATTCCGACCAAGGACGGAATTTCGAGTCAGCCATATTCCAGGACATCTGTAAAATATTGCGCATTCATAAAACTCAACCTACAGCCCTACATCCCCAATCAGACGGCATGGTAGAACGAATGAACAGGACCATTAACAAGTACCTGTCCAAAATGGTCTCCAAACATCAACGAGACTGGGATCGTTATCTGCCATTGTTCCTTTTGGCATACCGATCTTCCGTACATGAAACCACTGGACAAACACCAGCCAGGGTACTGTTCGGTCGAGAGCTACGACTACCATGCGATTTGAAGTTCGGATGCAAACCTGGCGAAGACATGGCTGGAGATGACTACGTCAGTAAACTCCGAAGACGACTAGATGACATGAATGACGACATACGTTCCCATATGCAGATAGCCAGTGACCGGATGAAGGACGCATATGACATTAAGGCCACTGATGGAGGATTTCAGGAAGGAGATTTGGTGTGGCTTTATAATCCCAAGCGTCAAAGAGGTCTCTCGCCGAAGCTGTAACAAGATTGGGACGACCCGTATAAAGTTATCAAACGAATCAATGACGTAATCTACCGAATTAGACGTACCCCCAATGGAAAACCAAGAGTAGTCCACTTCAACCGACTGGCTCCATATGCTGGGGACAACCACGAGGAAGCTCGAGTTAGAGTTGTGCAGACTCGATCACCAGAGCCCCAGTACGAAGAATTTATGGCCGAACAGAGCTTATACCGTAAAGCCCGATTTGGAGTCACTACCGAAGTTCAGCAGGAATTATTCGCCGTCCCGAAGGAATACTCGCTGGCCCATTGTGTGGCAAGGGATTTGGACATGAGCCGTGAAATTGCCAAGGTCTTCCGGAAGATGGTTGGGCGACCACCGATGCTACTCGACCAAGTCAAAGATGGAAGAAAAGTATTACAGTTACTCGATGGGACGCGATCCATCTTCTATCTAGTCACCAAAAGCAAGTCGTCGGAGAAGCCTGCCTACCACTTCTTATGGGACTCCCTGATAGAGCTAAGAGAGCGGTTGCTGCACGCTAACATCCTGAAGCTAGCAATACCGAGGATCGGATGTGGACTCGATGGGCTGGATTGGAGGGTGGTCAGAAACATGCTGGAGGTTTTGTTCCGATACACTGGAATAGAAATCTTGGTGTGCGCCGGAGATCCACGACGAGGACCATCACCATTGAAGACCGTTGACTGCCATTTCCACCTGACAACTGGATGCCGAAGCGAATCCACCTGCAAGTACCTGCATGATCCTCTGAAGGAACGGCAGAATGTGATCCGGGACGAATTACCCTTAAGGAGGGGGTGGTGTAGCGACCAGTGAAACAGTGCGTGTGTGCGATAACAATTTTTGGCATGTACTTGTTATCGCTAACATGCTTACGGCGTAGACACCGCACACGGTACTTTCCGTGTTATCTACTTACAAGATGTAAATCATTCTCCGACGACAAGTAACAAGTTCAATTCTGGAATAATCGAGGACTTTCTAATTAATGCTCATCATTCGGGAATACTTAGGATTTCTTCTGAATTCCCGTCTAGAAAGTTCGAAAGGTGTATATATAGTGATCATCTTTGGACCGAAAAACAGTTAGTTGCAGAAAGCATCAGTGCGCGAATTAAAACCGATAATAGACAAAGTGATATAAATCAATTGTATATAAGTGAGTTGTTGTGATATAAATGGTAGTTCTAAGTTAGCGTTTAAGTGTTATAAATAGTGTTAAATAAATAAGTGTTTAAATAAATAGTTTAACCAGAAAATTCGTTACAATATTGTGACGGACGTAGCCTATGCAATCCCTAACCAGGATGCAACCACCGTGGCGAAGGCAATAATAAACAACTGGATTGGCCGATATGGAGTTCCTATGGAGACACACTGGCCAGGGCCGAAATTTTGGATCAGAGATATTCTAACGAGTGAGTGAAATAATGGGAATAAGGAAAACTTGAACGACTCCGTTGCATCCTCGGTCTGATGGCATGATAGAGCGATTTAATGCTACTATAGAAAACAACCTAAGGATGTTCGTCAACGATCATCAGACCGACTGGGATCGCCACATTCCCTTATTCCTTCTGGCCTATTGGACGTCCATACACGAGACTACTGGGCAGACCCCTTCCTGTGTGCTATTCGGGAAAGAACTGAGATTACCTGCTGATCTGATGTTTTGCCGACCTGAAGATTCTTCGCTGTCCACGGACGATTATGTGTCTAAACTACGCGAGCGGCTAAACGACATCCATAAAGCCGTCAGAACAAGAATAAAATTCGAAAGTGACCGAATGAAGACCCGCTACGATCAGCGAGCGAATTCCACTGGATTCAGGAAGGGCGATCGTGTATGGCTCTATAACCCAGTTCGCAAGAAAGGAAGGTGCCCTAAATTACAACGGAATTGGGAGGGCCCGTACAAAGTGATTACCCGGATGAACGATGTCGTCTACAGGATACAACGAGGCCCCAAATCGAAGATGAAAGTTGTACTCCTCGACCGGTTGGCTCCATACACAGTGGAAGAAACTGATCGGGACGATCAGCGCTGGAGGGGGAGGCAGTGTGACGGACGTGGCGTTTTGGATGAAATTGACATGCGCCGACTGCGAAAATTGAGTGGATTTTGCCTATGTCGCGTTCCAGAAGGTTCGAGAGTTGCTGGAAGTTTCGAGAATCATCTAGCAAAGTCCGTAACACTATATAAGGAACAGCGGTGGACAGTTTGACAGTTTTTGATAGAAGAGTGACAGATATACGTTGGAAGTGAAGAAAAAGCGATTATGAGGCGAAGTAGTTAGTGAGTTATTGGTTTTTGGTGTACGAAATAATTAATAAAAAGTGATATATAAATTACGTAACGATATTTATGGTGACAATATTAAGGGAAAATATTCCTTACAGCAACTTTTAAGAAATGCACCATGTTTATATTATTTTTTTAAATAACAATCCCAAGACCACCAAATTTGGTTTTATATAAGTAGAAAATTTTTTCAATTGTTATTTTGGTTTCCACCATCAGATAGTGTTAAAATGAAATTAATCCAGTTAAGTGAGAATAAAAGATAAGGGGGTTGAAGTGGAAGAGATGAAGTAAAATCGATTTACCCATTAGGAAAAGTTTGTAAGTGACAAAATTCTATCATAATAGTAATAAGATCCGTATTAAAAAACAAAAAATACCTCGAGTGGAATTCTCTTCTCTTATATTGAAACAATTATTTAAGCAAATTTAGAAATATTATAAACAAATAAGTTATTAATATACTGTTACGAGTACTTGCCAATTAAGTTGGTGTGAGCACAATTAATGAACATCTTCCCTGATTACATAAGGAATATTCTCGGCTTTCCTGACACATCTAGAAAACACCAGCAAAGATCAATGGGAAAACAATTGGATTACTAGACGGCTGTAGAATACCCTAGAAAAAGGCTGAGAAGACTATAAAAGGCGGACGAGACACTCACACCGAGATAGTTGACAGTTGACAGTGGACAGCTGATGTTTGGAAGCGATCGATAGGCGATACAGGCGAACCATTGAGGCGATAGAGTTCATAGAGAGCGATAGATAGTGTCTACCGGAACGGCGATTAAAGGAGACTTTTAGTGAAATAAATTGTGCAGACTTGTTTATAACTGTAGTGTAGTCAAATTAACTTTAGTACTTAAATAAATTCGTTGTTTTCTTTTGTTTTGTTAATTGTGTTTTCTGTGACCGAACACGTCACATTTGGTGTCAGGAGTGGGATAATAAAGGAATTGAAGATTCCCGAAGAAAGTTAGTGCGACAGATCGTAGGAGAGATCCGAAGTGAAGAAGTATTTTGAAGCCTTATTCCAGTAACAAGAAAACAATCAACAATAATGGAAGAACAAATAAAGGCTTTAATGGAAATGATGAAGGCAATGAAGGCAGGACAGGAAGAAAAGAAGGCAGGCCACGAAGAAATGAAGGAAAAACTGGAATGTGGACAGGAAGAATTGAAGAATAAAATGGAAGCTAGACAAGAAAGAATAGAATGTGGACAGGAAGAATTGAAGAATAAAATGGAAGCTGGACAGGACGAAATGAAATTAGCACAAGAAGAAATGAAGGAAGAAATTAAAGCAAGCAAAGAAGAAATTAAGGCAGTTCAAGAGAAATTGGTCGAAGATATAAGGACAATAAAAATTGAGCAAGAAGGATTAAAGGAAGAGTTAGAGGAAGTACGACAAGAATTGGAGACGAGACAAGAGAAGCTAAGAGATGAATTGAAAGAAGTACAAGAGGAAGTAGAGAAGATGCGACAGAAGGTCGAGAACACAAGACCGGCTAGAGAAGTAAAGTCCGAAGACGCTGCGAAAGCAATTAGAATTAAACCACCGACTTTCGACGGAAAAGTTTGCTGGTCTGTGTACAAACGACAGTTAGAGGCAGCAGTAGAAGCAAACAACTGGAACGATTTTAAGAAAGCAACGGCGCTGGTCATAGCTCTGCGAGGAGAAGCATTGGACGTTCTTCAAGGTATTCCAGAGCGCCAACAACGGGACTTCTCTGCGCTGCTAGAGCGACTTGAAATGAGATATGGCGACAAACATTTGCAACAAGTGTACCAGACTCAACTGAAGTGTCGCAATCAGAAGACATCAGAAAATCTACAGGAGTTCGAGGCCGATGTGGAACGTCTAGTTAGATTGGCATATCCTACCGCTCCGCAGGACTTCGCAGACCAGCTAGCAGTCCAAACATTCGTCGATGGCGTGAGGGACACCGACTTACAGCAAGTTCTTCGTTTGGCCCGCCATAAGACTGCGAGTGACGCACTGGCGCACGTCTTAGAATTCGAAACTGCAAAACAAGCTTCCAAGGGCCTCGTGCGTGTACGCCAAACAGCTGTTGAACACGACGAATTCAAGAATGAAGTCACAAGGCTGATTAAAGAATGCGTCGAAACTGTCAAGAAGACTACCATCAACGACAAGAGAGAATCGGCCAAATGTTGGGAATGCGGGAAGGTCGGTCACTTTTCCCCAGACTGTGGCCAAAATAAAGGAAGACCAAGGTGCTGGGAATATGGAAAGCGCGGACATTTACAGCTAGACTGCCCTAAACGCCACGAATGCGTTGAAACTGTGAAAAGAACTACAATCGATGACAGAAGAGGATCGGCCAGATGTTGGCAATGTGGGAAGGTCGGTCATTTTTCCCGAGACTGCGGACAAAACAAAGGAAGACCAAGGTGCTGGGCTGGTGGAAAGCACGGACATTTAGAGCGAAACTATCCGGCCGAGGAACGCCGTGCGGATCAACAGCGGCTACAAGTATACGACTTCAGCATCGAGCATCGTGCTGGAAAACAACATAGTAACGCTGATGCCCTCTTGCGAAGACCATGCTCGAAGAACTGCAAACATTGCATGGCCGCCGAAAAGAAGGAACCAGTCAACTTGACAAGGATCTGTCAGACGATGGTGGAACCTGAAGAACACTGGCAGAACGAAGACCTGGCGAAAGACCAAGATACCGACGAAGACATTAAACCGATACTGCGGTGGAAAAAGGCAGGAACAGCATGACCTACCTGGGCAGATGTTAGTAGTACGAGTACCATCACGAAGAGCTATTGGGCCTTATGGGATTCGCTCATCGTCGAGAATGGGGTACTAAAAAGAGTGTGGGAAAGCCCTGACGGAACTAAAATTCGACATCAAGTAGTTCTCCCGAAGAACAGAGTCAACGAGGTGCTGACAGAAGTCCATGGAGGTGTTGGTGGAGGACACTTCGGAGTAACAAAGACGTTGGAGAAGGTGCGAGAGCGATTTTATTGGCTAAAGTGTAGAAGAGACGTCGAAAATTGGTGTAGGAGGTGTCCAACGTGTGCGACAGCGAAGGGACCTCAGACTCGAAGCCGAGGGCGAATGAAACAGTACAATGTTGGTGCCCCATTTGAGAGAATAGCTCTGGATGTAGCAGGACCATTCCCAACAACAACTTCTGGCAATAAGTACATCTTGGTAGTGATGAACTATTTTAGCAAATGGCCCGAAGTGTACGCAATCCCAAACCAAGAAGCTACTACGGTCGCTGGAATGCTGGTGAACCAATGGATCAGTCGGTATGGAGTTCCGATGGAGATCCACTCTGACCAGGGACGGAACTTCGAATCCACGGTATTCCGGGAAGTCTGTGAGCTGCTAGGAGTACAGAAAACTAGGACCACTCCATTACATCCACAATCTGACGGAATGGTCGAACGGTTTAACGCGACGCTGGAAACCAATTTGAAAATGGTTGTCAACGATCACCAGACAGACTGGGACCAGCACATACCTTTGTTCCTGTTGGCCTATCGAAGTGCGGTTCATGAGACCACCGGCAGAACACCAGCCAGCATTTTATTTGGAAGAGAGCTGAAGTTACCTATAGACATCCGGTTTGGACACCCAGAAGATCGGCGACCTTCGGCTACCGACTACGCACAGCAACTAGAAGAACGACTCGATACCATCCACAGAGCCGTTCGTAACAAAATCCAAGTAGGAAGTGACCACATGAAGACCAGGTACGACCGGAGAGCCAACAGCACAGGATTCAGAGAAGGGGACCAGGTGTGGCTTTACAATCCTGTCCGTCGAAAAGGACGCTCACCGAAGCTACAGCGAGCCTGGGAACGACCTTACACTGTGGTCAGAAGGCTGAATGACGTGGTCTACCGTATTCAGAGAGGACCAAAGGCCAAGATGAAAGTTGTACACTTGGACCGCTTGGCGTCCTTCAAAGGTCAAGACATTGATCGGGACGATCAATTCTAAGAAGGGGGCAATGTTACGAGTACTTGCCAATTAAGTTGGTGTGAGCATAATTAATGAACATCTTCCCTGATTACATAAGGAATATTCTCGGTTTTCCTGACACATCTAGAAAACATCAGCAAAGATCAATGGGAAAACAATTGGATTACTAGACGGCTGTAGAATACCCTAGAAAAAGGCTGAGAAGACTATAAAAGGCGGACGAGACACTCACACCGAGATAGTTGACAGTTGACAGTGGACAGCTGATGTTTGGAAGCGATCGATAGGCGATACAGGCGAACCATAGAGGCGATAGAGTTCATAGAGAGCGATAGATAGTGTCTACCGGAACGGCGATTAAAGGAGACTTTTAGTGAAATAAATTGTGCAGACTTGTTTATAACTGTAGCGTAGTCAAATTAACTTTAGTACTTAAATAAATTCGTTGTTTTGTTTTGTTAATTGTGTTTTCTGTGACCGAACACGTCACAATACGTTTGTATACGAAGAATGTACTGAAAGAAAAACAGTGTTTTTCTGTGTTTTGACTATGGAATGGAATTTTACTTAAAGATTTAAATATTTTTGAGATCTATCCCATTATTAATGAACATAAGGATATTGAATCTCTTTCCTTTTTTTTGTTAAAAGTTTTACGGCAATTTTGGAAATGTTGGTCTTATTATTCAATTGATTTTCATCTTTACATAGGTAAATATTAATAATTAAGTAAATACCTATTATCCCAATAAATGTTAGAGTATGAAAAAATTTTTAATTTCTTTAATAATGTGTTATTTTTGAATGAAAATAAAAAGCCAGAGCGCATTTAGTTATTTTCACAATTTCCTTTTGAAATTTACATAGCGCCGCACATGAAATGTAAAAGTAAAAGAAAATGTTTGACTTTACAACTTCAGTTTACATGATTCTTCGATTTCAATTTCCATTCCATAAATATATGTACTTCTGTAACGGAGGTTATGCAAGAGAACGTCTTTATTTAACTACGTTAGATATTTCCAGTAAAAATACGTGAACAGGATTTTATTCTGATAGATATGGAATTGCACACATCGTAACTTTTACACATGTTAAACCTAGATGTGTTTTAATGCATGGAACACAAAGTAAATCAATAAATCGAAACTGATGTTACCTATTTGAAGTATATATGGTCATCATTATGCTCATACTTTTCCAAAATAATATTTCCTTTCAGTTATTGTTCATTTCATTTTTAAATATGCAACGTGTCGATTTTACGAAACAAGGAACCGCCACACCGAAATGCAACATGATTGCACGGCAAAAGTGGGCAGTGACAAACTTGCAAAATTCCGTTTGGGGGTAAAAGGGCACTATGTGGGTCAGTATAAAAGAATTAGTTTGCACAGTAAGTATTAGGAAATAGAAGAATAAGAGTAGAGGTGAGAAAAATCAAGCAAGCGAGTCAGAAGGGTTAGGGGGATGTATCATTAAAATAAACCATAACAATTCCGCTTATTCGTGACAATATTGAGAAAAATTATATATTTATATAAACATAATGCTAATTTATTGCCTAGCATTTGCAATTCAGAATTGCTCTTAATTTAATCAGTTTATTTAGAATTTATACCTACACCGACCTGCGCTATAAAAATATACATTGAGCTTTAAGAATTGAGTATTCTTTTAGGTACCTACCTAATAAGAAGAAAACAAAGCTAAATGTCAGTAATGTTTGGAACTGGCTGCTATGTTCTTAGGCGTTAGTACAGTTTCGTTTAACAGATTAACAGAAACTTTCGAGAATAAGTACTGTGACGTGTTCGGTCACAGAAAACACAATTAACAAAACAAAACAACGAGTTTATTTAATTACTAAAATTAATTTGACTACACTACAGTTATGAACAAGTCCGCACAATTTATTTCACTAAAAGTCACTTTTTAATCGCCGTTCCGGTAGACACTATTTATCGCTCTCTATGAACACTATCGCCTCTATGGTTCGCCTGTATCGCCTATCGATCGCTTTGCATCAGCTGTTACTGTAAACTGTCAACTGACCCGGTGTGAGTGTCTCGTCCGCTTTTATAGTCTTCTCAGCCTTTTTCTAGGGTATTCTACAGCCGTCTAGTAATTCAATTGTTTTCCCATTGATCTTTGCTGGTGTTTTCTAGATGTATCAGGAAAGCCGAGAATATTCCTTATGTAATCAGGGAAGATGTTCATTAATTATGCTCACACCAACTTAATTGGCAAGTACTCGTAACACTGCCCCCTTCTTAGAATTGATCGTCCCGATCAATGTCTTGACCTTTGTAGGGCGCCAGGCGGTCCAAGTGTACAACTTTCATCTTGGCCTTTGGTCCTCTCTGAATACGGTAGACCACGTCATTCAGCCTTCTGACCACAGTGTAAGGTCCTTCCCATGGTCGCTATAGCTTCGGTGAGCGTCCTTTCCGACGGACAGGATTGTAAAGCCACACCTGGTCCCCTTCTCTGAATCCTGTGCTGTTGGCTCTCCGGTCGTACCTGGTCTTCATGCGGTCACTCCCTACTTGGATTTTGTTACGAACGGCTCTATGGATGGTATCGAGTCGTTCCTCTAGCTGCTGTGCGTAGTCGGTAGCCGAAGGTCGCCGATCTTCTGGGTGTCCAAACCGGATGTCCATCGGTAACTTCAGCTCTCTTCCAAATAAAATGCTGGCTGGTGTTCTGCCGGTGGTCTCGTGAACCGCACTTCGATAGGCCAACAGGAACAAAGGTATATGCTGGTCCCAGTCTGTCTGATGATCGTTAACAACCATTTTCAAATTGGTTTCTAGCGTCGCGTTAAACCGTTCGACCATTCCGTCAGATTGTGGATGTAATGGAGTGGTCCTAGTTTTCTGTACTCCTAGCAGCTCACAGACTTCCCGGAATACTGCGGATTCAAAGTTCCGTCCCTGGTCAGAGTGGATCTCCAACGGAACTCCATACCGGCTGATCCATTGGTTGACCAACATTCCAGCGACCGTAGTAGCTTCTTGATTTGGGATTGCGTACACTTCGGGCCATTTGCTAAAATAGTCCATCACTACCAAGATGTACTTATTGCCAGCAGCTGTTGTTGGGAATGGTTCTGCTACGTCCAGAGCTATTCTCTCAAATGGGGCACCAACATTGTACTGTTTCATTCGCCCTCGGCTTCGAGTCTGAGGTCCCTTGGCTGACGCACACGTTGGGCACTTCCTACACCAATTTTCGACGTCTCTTCTACACTTTAGCCAATAGAATTGCTCTCGCACCTTCTCCAACGTCTTTGTTACTCCGAAGTGTCCTCCACCAACACCTCCATGGACTTCTGTCAGCACCTCATTGACTCTGTTCTTCGGGAGAACTACTTGATGTCGAATTTTAGTTCCGTCAGGGCTTTCCCACACTCTTTTTAGTACCCCATTCTCGACGATGAGCGAATCCCATAAGGCCCAATAGCTCTTCGTGATGGTACTCGTACTACTAACATCTGCCCAGGTAGGTCGTGCTGTTCCTGCCTTTTTCCACCGCAGTATCGGTTTAGTGTCTTCGTCGTTATCTTGGTCTTTCGCCAGGTCTTCGTTCTGCCAGTGTTCTTCAGGTTCCACCATCGTCTGACAGATCCTTGCCAAGTTGACTGGTTCCTTCTTTTCGGCGGCCATGCAATGTTTGCAGTTCTTCGAGCATGGTCTTCGCGAGAGGGCATCAGCGTTACCATGTTGTTTTCCAGCACGATGCTCGATGCTGAACTCGTATACTTGTAGCCGCTGTTGATCCGCACGGCGTTCCTCGACCGGATAGTTTCGCTTTAAATGTCCGTGTTTTCCACTTTCCCAGCACCTTGGTCTTCCTTTGTTTTGTCCACAGTCTCGGGAAAAATGACCGACCTTCCCACATTGCCAACATCTGGCCGATTCTCTTCTGTCATCGATTGTAGTTCTTTTCACAGTTTCGACGCATTTGTGGCGTTTAGGGCAGTCTAGCTGTAAATGTCCGTGCTTTCCATATTCCCAGCACCTTGGTCTTCCTTTATTTTGGCCACAGTCTCGGGAAAAGTGACCGACCTTCCCGCATTCCCAACATTTGGCCGATTCTCTCTTGTCGTTGATGGTAGTCTTCTTGACAGTTTCGACGCATTCTTTAATCAGCCTCGTAACTTCATTTTTGTATTCGTCGTCTTCAACAGCTGTTTGGCGTACACGCACGTGGCCCTTGGAAGCTTGTTTAGCAGCTTCGAATTCTAAGGCGTGCGCCAGTGCGTCACTCGCAGTCTTATGGCGGGCCAAACGGAGAACTTGCTGTAAGTCGGTGTCCCTCACGCCATCGACGAATGTTTGGACTGCTAGCTGGTCTGCGAAGTCCTGCGGAGCGGTAGGATAGGCCAATCTAACTAGACGTTCCACATCGGCCTCGAACTCCTGTAGATTTTCTGATGTCCTCTGATTGCGACACTTTAGTTGGGTTTGGTACACTTGTTGTAAATGTTTGTCGCCATATCTCATTTCAAGTCGCTCTAGCAGCGCAGAGAAGTCCCGTTGTTGGCGCTCTGGAATACCTTGAAGGACATCCAATGCTTCTCCTCGCAGGGCTATGACCAGCGCCGTTGCTTTCTCAAAATCGTTCCAGTTGTTTGCTTCTGCCGCTGCCTCGAACTGTCGTTTGTATACAGACCAGCAAACTTTTCCGTCGAAAGTCGGTGGTTTAATTCTAATCGTCTTGGCAGTGTCTTCGGACTTTACTTCACTTGCCGGTTTTGTGTTCTCGAACTTCTGTCTCATCTTCTCTACTTCCTTTTGTACTTCTTCTTTCAACTCATCTCTTAGTTTTTCTTGTCGTATCTCCAATTCTTGTCGTACTTCCTGTAACTCTTCTTTTAATCCTTCTTGCTCAATTTTTATTGTCCTTATGTCTTCGACCAATTTCATTTGAACTGCCTTAATTTCTTCTTTGCTTGCTTTAATTTCTTCCTTCATTTCTTCTTGGGCTAATTTCATTTCGTCCTGTCCAGCTTCCATTTTATTCTTCAATTCTTCCTGGCCTGCCTTCACTTCTTCCTTCATTTCTTCCTGGCCTGCCTTCATTTCTGTTTTCATTTCCTTCATCATTTCCATTAAAGCCTTTATTTGTTCTTCCATTATCGCTGATTGTTTTCTTGTTACTGGCATAAGGCTTCAAAATTCTTCTTCACTTCGGATCTCTCCTACGATCTGTCGCGCTAACTTTCTTCGGGAATCTTCAATTCCCTTACTATCCCACTCCTGACACCAAATGTGACGTGTTCGGTCACAGAAAACACAATTAACAAAACAAAACAACGAGTTTATTTAATTACTAAAATTAATTTGACTACACTACAGTTATGAACAAGTCCGCACAATTTATTTCACTAAAAGTCACTTTTTAATCGCCGTTCCGGTAGACACTATTTATCGCTCTCTATGAACACTATCGCCTCTATGGTTCGCCTGTATCGCCTATCGATCGCTTTGCATCAGCTGTTACTGTAAACTGTCAACTGACCCGGTGTGAGTGTCTCGTCCGCTTTTATAGTCTTCTCAGCCTTTTTCTAGGGTATTCTACAGCCGTCTAGTAATTCAATTGTTTTCCCATTGATCTTTGCTGGTGTTTTCTAGATGTATCAGGAAAGCCGAGAATATTCCTTATGTAATCAGGGAAGATGTTCATTAATTATGCTCACACCAACTTAATTGGCAAGTACTCGTAACAGTACTATTAAAACTTTCAACTTGCGTTAAAATTAGTTTTATTAGTTTAAAGTCAAATTTCTTTGTTAGATTGGAATAGATTGAGACAACATTTTCAAAAGGAAATATCAGGCTTTGAAGCAATTCTGCCATTTTCCCTCATACACATTTATTATTACTTTATGCCATTCTATATTTTAAGGTGCAGGTAGCAGGATTGAAAAAATATGAATTATTATAAATATAAGTAAAAATTAAAGATTGATCAGTGATTATGAATAGTACAGGAAGCATTTTTGTATATTTTTAGGCAGAAAAAGAAAGACTTAGTAGCACAAATCTTTTGCGTTTACTTTAAATTAGTATATAAAGTAAATTTGTTTCTAGAAAGATGGTGTGCTACACAAAATTAGTATTCATAACAGCAACTCACATCATAACCAACCAGAGAGGAGTAAACTGGGATTATCAGAAACTTCGGGAATTATAGAAGTTCACTTAACCCCCGAATTTAAGATTAGTTTAATTCTGAAGTACTTAATTACACCGAAGACTAACATTAACCATATTAAGGGGTTAAATATTGATTGACCAAAGAACAAAATTATTATAATTTACTTTTTTATACTTTTATTTTCATTTTTTATTAAGTTTAATACAAGGACAACTGCGTAAAAATATTAATAAACATCAAACAAAAATTTAAAATTAATTTTGTTTTTTTTTTTATTTAAAAGAAAAGTATTTTAACTGTTAATGTACTTATTTAACCATGTACTGGGCAAATGTTTCAAACTAGTCGGTCTTTTTAAAACGAAAATTTAAATTGTCATTAGGATGATGCTACATGTGTAGGACAAACGTAGAAGTTAGTTAAATATACGGTTAAAAGAATATACGGACAACATAGAAATACACAAGTACAATATATACAAAAATACGGAATACAAAACAAACCAAAGGAAGTCTTTTAGTACGTACTAAAAAGCTCAAACCTCAACACCAAAACACGAAACTGAACGTCTGAAGTATTTTTTGGTAACAAAGTTGCCTTCTTCAGTGACTGCGGTTCTACAACTCTGCCAGTTTCCAATTATTTAGAAAAATCACGCTGTTGATAGCACCTTAAAAACTATATTTTATTGGTAACTTTACCCCTGAGTTAAATTGAAAACAGGAATAACTAATAAACTCGTCCATGTTTTACATTTATCTTTATTAAAATCCTTTGATAATTCTCTATAAATAAATAAAATAATCAAAACTTTACACTGGCTAGACTCTTTTGACATTTAGTGCAAAATGTAAAATGCGAATATTTTCCTGATAAATTATTTTACGCACAGGTAGACCCCTAAATATGTATTTTTATAGAAAAGATTTAAATTCAGCGATTGTAGGTACATCCAATTACAGAATTTTGCTGGAAATATTGATTACGTTACCAATTCAAAAACACCGAAACGGAAAGGCGTGGGTAAAATACAAAAAGGAAAAACCGCAGGTAGAAAGAACTTTCCTATTCTTCGAAAAAGTCCACTTCAAACATTCAATATTCACGTGAAGGGCAGAAACATCACCCACTGTAGGAACTTCTAAGGTAAAAGCAGAGCTTTTATTGAGACTACAAATATAGAACGTATGATGTTCATATACCTTTATATTTAAGTGGGAGCAGACATGAAAAAATTGGTTCATGTGGTAAGTACTTGCACTACCTTTTTTAGATCGCAACTAACTACCTATTAATGGATTGTTAGTTAGGTTAATATTTCTTTAACGTTTAGGCAAAAAGTGTCGTTCTCTCTTTAAAATTAATTATTATACATTTCTGATATCTAAACAGTTACCAAATATTTCACAGTTATATTTAGAAACTGGTGAATAAAATCGAAATCGTTCTTACACATATGCCGAATGTTGACAGATGGTTGACAGGTTTAAACTGTGGGTTATATTCAGGCCTATTCTGTAACTCCAAATCGAATAGAGATGCTTGAAATCGAATAGAAGTGGTGGGGTAGAATAGAAATTGTACGGAATCGGTATTCTGTAACTCCTCGAATCGAAATGTAAAGTCGACCATCGAAATATGACATTTCGACTGCATGGAAGCTGTCGAAATCGTTATTTCGATGGTGGAAAGCTCTTCGCACATGCGCCTACTGCTTAAAATGGTTCTTAAGGCAGTGTGAATTTCTCTACCTGCTAAGGGTTTCACTGGACATCTGGTTTACCCTTGGGTACGTCACTCTCAATTCTCAGTATTCAACACAAATTTGCTTTATTAGTTCGGTTATGTTAAAGTAACCAACTGTCAGATGGTTACTAAGGCCCATATTCGCATGAAAAATGCAGTGTTGCCGCGTTTTCCACCTGACGTCTTGTAGAAATCATGAATTTCGATTGTCGCGTCGTCTACTTTAGTTACAGAATACCAAAAATCGACGTTGAAAGACGCAGTAGAAGTGGGTACATTACGATCTCTCCACATCTCGATTCGATGCCTACATTTCTATTGAGTTACAGAATAGGCCTGGTTATATGGAGAATGAGTTGACGTACAAAAAGTAAAATAGTATTTTTGCAATTATTATTGTATGACAATGATGTTGTCAGAAAAAATGTTTCAGTTACAATATATTGCACGATCCTAAATGTACAAATAACTCACAAGAAAGAAAAACTATTAGGCAAGGTGTGTACCATCATAATGACAGAAAATGTCAAATGTGACAACCAGTCTTAACCTAAACCCTTTTCGTTTATTATATCGAAATACCTTACGAATGATATACGGAATACATTGTAATTTATTTATTTATTTATTTAATTTTTTTAATTTATTTATTAATGATATGACAGCAGCGTATTGCTGATTTACATATTTTTGGCGTCGGCTCAATATAATTCAATATATCTATTTCATTTCACAATACCTCCAAATATATCATTTCATAGGCTAGATTTGTACAGTTATAAATTGTGTATTATGTATTATCACGTATCACACAGGAGCTGGCTAAGCTTGTCTCTAAAAGGAGCCAGGCTTTGGTAATTCACGCAGTCGGGGGGGAGACCATTCTAAGCGTTAACTGCTCTGTTTGTTAGGAAGTGTGAGCGAGCGTTCGTCCTTTTTTTCTCCTTCCTTAGCTTATGGTCGTGTCCCCTTAGCCCACGGGAGGCAGCTCTAGTGAACAGGCGGGTGAAACATTCCACGTTGTGCAGCTTGTTCATAATCTTGTAGACCTCCACTAGGTCGAGGTATTTTCTCCTGGTTTGTAGCGTCGGTAGTCCAAATGATGTTCGTCTTTCATCGTAGGTCTTTTGTCGTAAATCAGGGATCAGTTTTGTGAGTCTTCTCTGAACCTTTTCAAGATGTGTGATGTCTTTTTTGTAGTAAGGCGACCACACAACAGACGCGTACTCCAGGATCGGCCTGACGTAGGTCTTGATGTCCGTGGTCACCAGGTCCTTTCCCAGGGTACTGAAGGCTTTGGTGATTAGGTAGGCAGTTTTGTTCGCTTTTTTGGTAACGACTGCAACTTGCTGGTCCCATTTCATCTCTTCCGTGATGATTATACCTAGGTCTGTGTGTGACGGAGTTGGTAGCAGCCGGGTTGCGTTTAGCTGGTATTGGGTCCGGGGGTTGTTTTTACCCAGATGTAGTACCCTGCATTTGGATTCGTTGAGTAGAATCAGCCACTTTTTTAACCAGTCCGCTACTTGATTCAAGTCATCTTGAAGAAGCTGGTGAGACGTGACAGGATTTGCAAACAGTTTCGTGTGGTCGGCGAAGAGGTTCCACTGGGTTTTGAGGTTTCTACCGAGGACGCTGGTGTACATTATAAACAGTAGGGGCCCTAAGACCGAACCTTGCGGCACACCACTGAAGACTTGTCTGGGCCTGGAGTAGGTGTCGCCCAGCCTGACCTGAAAAGTTCTATTTGACAGATATCCTCTGATCCAGCTCAATAGCCTTCCTCGGATGCCCATGCGAAACAGTTTCCACAGCAGTCTTTCATGCGGGACCTTATCAAAGGCTTTAGCGTAGTCGAGATATATCACGTCCATCGGTTTGCCCTCATCGAGTGCTTTTGTCCAGGTATCCAGCGCAGACAATAGGTTTGTCGTTGTTGAGCGGCCTGGCATAAAGCCATGTTGCTGGGGTGGGATCAAGTTGCGCCTGGAGATAAACTCCTGGATTTTCCGGACCACGATTCGTTCCATCGCCTTTCCCACATGGCTTGTAAGACTAATAGGTCGATAATTTAGCGGGTCTAGTTTGTCTCCATTTTTGAAGACCGGTATGACGATTGCGTTTGTCCAGGACGTTGGTAGGGTGCCTGTTGCCATTGAGCTGTCAAAAATGGTCTTGAGCAAGGGGGATAACTGTTATTCAGGACTGCGGTTGGTATCTCGTCAGGTCCTAGAGATTTGTCAGCGCTCATACCACGGAGCACCTGGCCAATTTCAACGATGTCGAAGCTTACGTTGTCCAGCTTCTCGGGGGAGTTTTCATCGTAGCCATTCCCGTTCTCATTGAACTCGCTCTCAATCGTGTAGACACTTTGGAATTCTTGGGCAAAGATCTCGGCCACCCCTTCTGTTGATGTAACCGTTTCACCCTTTCGGTTCCTGAGTAGTCTAGGTGTGTCTGACCTGGAGACTGTCTGGCGCCTGATGTGGGAATAAAACTGCTTACCACCTTTTGTAATTATTTCATTCTCGTAGGTCCTCCTGGCACGAACTAGGGTGGTGAGACGGTTAGTGATGCCTCTGTACTTCCTATGATCATCTTCTCTTCCTAAGAAGCTACATCTGGTCCACAGTCTCCTTCTCTTCCTTGCCAGTCTCCTGATCTCGAGGTTTATCCAGGGTTTGCTTGGGTTTATTTTTGTGAGTTTAAGCGGGGTGTGTTTCCGGAGTAATGCCTTTACGTATGTCTCAAATTCATCGCATTGGTCTTGCGTTGAGTTTATCTCAGCAGGAAAGGACCTCGTCCTCAGGTCCATGAGCAGTTGGTGTTTGAGTGCCTCGAAGTTTGTCTTGTGGTAGTTGAGCAGGTTTGGGATCTGTCTGGCTTTGTTTCCAGTCAGGCCCACCACCGTTTGTATACTTGTCAGGATAACGGCATGGTCGCTAAGCCCTACATTAGAGCTCATCTGTGGGGGGGTTAAGAAGTTTTCATCGTTGGTCATTATGAGGTCAAGTAAGGATGGCCTTTGTCCCTCTCTAAGCCTAGTGTACTGTGTGACCAGTTGGGTAAGATTTGTGTCTCAAGAGTACAAAAAATATCTAACGCTAAATTATAATACTTTAAGGGTAAAAGGTGGGGTAGGTTACAATTTATGGAGGATGAGCGGGGAGTTTGTAGGTACAGAGTTCTTTCTGGTTGTTTACTATATTGATATTATTATGAATAGCTTTCTTAATCTCTATATTCTTATATTCCTATGTAAAATTTTTGTTTGATTTATATTAATATTATGGTTATTTAAGGTACAGTGCTCTGCTATACCTGTTTTGCAGTCTTTTTTGTTTATAGAATATTTATGTTCATTGGTACGTTTTTTAATGGAACGGCCACTTTGACCTATGTAAGTTGCATCGCAGGTATCACAAAACACTTGATAAATCCCAGTTGTCTCTAGAGGATCTCTATTTCCTTTATTATTGATGAATACTGAAGCTAGGTTGATGTTATTTGTTTCAATAATTTTACATTCAGAACATTTTTGTATTTTATATTTAACGCGCTTAATTTATCAATAAAACGAATGCTTGCGAATTTATGATTCTGAATATCGTTGTTACTGCTATCGTTATATAATTTTCTTGTAATTTTCTTTTTAAGTTTTTTGTTCAAAATCTTGTCTATTAATTTGTGTGTAGGTATAACCAAACCTTAGTGCTATGGATTGGATTTTATCGAGCATTTATAGAATGTTGTCGTTTAATGAATCATAAATGATTGCAAGTCTTGTCAAAAGGCTATGCAGTATGAAATTTGTACAGAATTAAAGCACTCCAAGCTTAATTAACTTGATTTATCCTTTTTATCTCTATTCTAAAAATTAATTTTCCATATAAACCTGGAAAATTCCAAATATTAAATACGATTTCTTTTATGAACATTTATTTCTGTAATTATCAGTGCTTATGCAGTATATAAAAGCAGTAAACTTACATAACGGTCTAGTTTACCACTATATTTTAGATCCAAATGCACATTAGCGGCAGAATTATCAAAATCATAAAGAAAGATCCATGAAATCGGTTCTTTTTGTAATATCTGCGGTTTTAAGTAAAATTCTATAACCACCTGCAGTCAATATCACATAATAACAAAAACACATAAATGGGATGTAAATTACCTTTTTTTTTTGCTTACGAGTAATTTGATACCTGAAGCCTAGTCATTTCGATTGTAATGCGCTTTTAATCTTGATCCGTTTAGTTGAGAGGGAAGGCAGGCCGTGATTTATTAAGAGTCCTTAGGGAAAATGCTACTAAGAAGGCAGACACCGCATTGTGATACTGAAATATTTGACGTGCTTTGTACTGCTCAGGAATAGGTCGAAAGAACGACGAGAATGTGCAGTCACCGCCAGGCGGTAACAACCGTTTATATTACGAAATTCTCATTGAACTGCCATTGAACATTAGTGATTACTTACACTAAGTAGCAGTTGGGAAGTTTTCATTAACTTTTAATTGATAAATCACCGAAGGAGACTCAGAAGTAATCACATTTTTCGTTTAATTACAGTGGCGTTCTTAAAGTACCTTTCGCCTGGCAAAGTCAATAAAAATTACTTATTAACAGCATATTTCAAAGGACAATACTGCTACAGTATTTGCACAAAATTATTCTTTTGTGCTCATTTTCTCGATTATTAATTTCCTGATTGTTTTGCAGCAGATCCGTTAAACAATTATGAAACTCGAAATAAAGCTCTGCTGTTTTACAAAAACCTTGAGTTAGGCAATTTTATTTCATTAAATTAAAAAAAAAAACGTGGAACTTGGCAGAACTATGTAATGCCAACATGTGTGTTGAACATCATCTCCGTTTAGAGTGTTGAACTAACCTCGTAAGTACTAATGGGGTGTTCCCCCTGCACCCTGCACTTGTGTTAAAAGATAATAGAAGTAAAATAAAAACAAACTTTCACAAGAATTTATTAATTTCAACAATTGTTTCGATAAATTAATATATTAATAAATTCCTGTGAAAGTTTGTTTGTATTTTGCTTGTATTATGAACACCTTTCACCAAGTAAAATCCAATTCCATTTCATCATTGTTAAAAGATATATAGAAGTGCAATGTTTGTGGTGGGGGTATTGCACTTCTTATAAGTATTGTTCTTGGGGATGCCCAGAGACTTTCTTCTCCACTAAAACAAAAAAAAAAATGCGCAGACACACCTCGACTGTTTGTTAACTCAATGTCAGCTCTCATTATTCCATTGAAATTTAACTGCTCATAAGATTTCGAAATACCTCAACAATTTGTTATTCATTTTTGACATGAATGGAAGTTCAGGGCAGAAAACCGTTACCATTAATTTCGGCTGAAACGCCATCGTGGTTATTCTTCCCTTGGATAAACTTATGAAAGTCCAAGAATTGATTTAAATAGCTACAAAAATCCACTTTTGCACAAATTAATGTAAGTTTTGGTTCGATTTATTATCTAATTGTTTAGTAAAGTTAGTTTGGCCCAATAGTCGCACTGCTTTTATTTTGCCCCAGGTTCAGGGCCAATTCTTACACGTTTGGGGTACGTTGTTGCGGTAGATGAATTAATAGGTTAAACCAACAACGATAGATAAAACAAAATTGAATATTTATTTTTAAACGTTATAAACAAAACAAACATTTTAGATAATTTTGTTTTAAACGTAACATCGCATTACATTGGTAGTAAGTTTTTTTTTTTGTAGTTTCTCATTCTAAAAAGGAAACAATATAATATAACAACGACTATTCTTAGTGCAACTTTTGTGAAACTGCATGATTAAATCACAATACGAAATAAAACAACGGTACCGTTTCACTATTTATTTTTTGTCTAACTTGACAAATTTGTGTCGGTGCAATCCGGCCATTAACAAGAGCAACAGATGATTAGGTTTAAATCCCTACCTTATCACTATTTATGTATTCAAAAGTTGAAGAGAAGGAGAGGAGTATTGTAAGTAGTTAATTCGATTTGGTTGTTTACTAAATGAGTATTGTTGAAAACGGTTTTTTTGGTTTCCAAATTTACTAACATAGAGTTTTCTAGATTTAGGAATATTACTACGTAAAGGTTTGAAATAATTAGTATCTAAAGAGTGATTGTGTGTGATGCAGTGCTCGGCCATTCCACTCGAATGTAAATAATTTAATTTTAAGCAAAGCAGACAAAGGGAACACTTTTGTAATATAATAATAATAACTCTTGGTTACCTTCTAAAACTTTTAAACTAAAAAACTTAAACCCGTCAGCCCCGGTTTTGTATGGACTTCCGAAAATTCACAAAGAAAACAATCCTTTGAGGCCGGTCGTTGCATATATATCAACGCTCCGACCTATAAATTAGCAAAATTCGTTAATAAAATATTATTAGAAAACCTTTCTTGTTTTTAACCATTTAGTGTTAAAAATTCTTTAAATCTAATTGACAAACTTAAGAATGTAGTTTTGCCCAAGAAATGTGTTCTTGTTTCGTTCGACGTAAATAGTATATTCACGTCTACAGGTGCCTGTTTCTGAACTTATCAATATTTTAAAACATGATATATTTCAAAAAAGTTTTCAAATCCGGTCCGCAGTAATAACTTGGTCTCTTTAATAGAAATTTGCCTAGAACAAAATTATTGCACGCTTAATGGTATGTTTTACCGACAATTAGATTGACTCCCTATGGGGTCTCCTCTAATGCCAGTGTTAGCCGAGGTGTTAATGACACATTTTGAAGATAAACTTTTTAATTTGGGAAACCCCTTAATAAATCTAGTTCATACTTGGCACATATTATATGTAGGATTCTTTAGAAAATCAATACGCATTTTTCCCGCCATAGTCAGCGTTTTCGAAGATGCGGGGAAAAAATCAATAAAGAC
This sequence comes from Agrilus mali, assembly GCA_029378335.1. Classification (NCBI taxonomy): domain Eukaryota; kingdom Metazoa; phylum Arthropoda; class Insecta; order Coleoptera; family Buprestidae; genus Agrilus; species Agrilus mali. The sequence continues at coordinate 13,176,509 of CM055655.1, read as the reverse complement.
ACGTTTATACTTGGCGCGAAAGGGTTACGCGGCGGTCAGTCGGAGAATTAATTAAGAACCATGATGACGTTATTTTAAAGACGAAAGACGTATTTTTGAAGACGATATTTATTATTAAAACATTTTAATAGAAGACTGTATTTAGTTATTTAGTTTACAAAGTGTTCATTAACTCGTTTTACTTTCTTTTCGTTACCGTTATTTCTTTTTGTTGTATTTTGTGTTAAATATATTCGTTTCCTGAACGACTCGGGACTTCATTGAACTACTCCTAGACAAACATATACATAAAAAACCTACATTTTGGGGACTCCACCGAGATTGGAATAGCGGATAGGAATAAAATATTGGAATAACGGATTCTTTGGAACAGCAGACTGGCACAGCGAATTGGAAAAGCAGATTGTAAAACAGTTTAGAAGGAAGGCACAATAGAAGATAGATTGAAGAAGAAGATCAAAAAGCAGAGTGAAACACAAATTCAAGGACAGATTTGAGGGAACAGATGCAGATGAAGGGAACTCAATGAGATCGAGTACCAAGTTATCAATTACGGCAGATACAGGCACAAATCGTTCGTACAGACTTTAGAGTGTTATTTTTTTCAATGGCATTAAGGTAAGATGCATGTTGATTATTTAAACTTAAGAAGCAGACAACAAATTTAAAAAAATAACTAACTAAAGTTATATTTTGCTGACTATTACTTCATTATAAATTGGAAATTGTTCATTTTATTTTGTGTATTAATGACATTATCTGTTTGTCGAATGCAGAGTTTTTTGCAGCGTATTGTGCAAGTTATTATTTTGTGTTTCGCCTCATAGTACTTACATTGTTTAATTATTTGATTGAGATATTATTTCTTGTAGTCTTAAAGTATACTATCGTAGTTTATAAGTTGATTTGTTAACAAATTTGTTGTTACGTATAAAGTATGTCTTCCCTAAACGATTTCGAAAAAATCAAGTATAACATAGCTCACAGTCAATTGAAGGGAGTTAAAGCTTTACATCTAGTAGCATATGAACACGAAGCACTACCTCGTATGACTCATAAACGATTAGGCGAATTTTCTGGTTTTCAATTGGATAAAAATTCGAAAGAGTATAAAAATAAATTGGAATTCGTTAAACGCAAATAAATATTCCCGACTTAGTTTCTATTTGCAACATATAGACTTAAACTACCAAGGTTCTTCTGATAGCTCAGCAACTCGAATTTGCTCCTTCATGAGTAATTTAGAAATAGACGAAATAGACGATGCTGACGAAGAACAGCAAGAAGACGAGGAAGACGGTGAAGAACAAGAAGACGACGGCCAAGATGATTCAGACGAAGAGAACGAAAATTTAGAAGCTTTAAAAACAAGATCGAAGAAAAAACCTGAGCAAGAAAAAGCTGAATCTATTGCACTCACGTTCAGAGATATAGAAGATATTATTAGACCATTCGATGGCAAGTCTGATTACACTATCAGCAAATAGATACAAGATTTTGAGGAAATTGCAAGTATAACAAAATGGAACGATCTACAGAAGTTAATTTTTGCTAAGAAATCATTAAAAGGATTAGCTAAACTCTTCACACAATCTGAAAGAGGAATTAAGTCATGGTCCGTGTTAAATAAGAAATTAACAGCGGAATTCGAGGTAAAGATCAGTAGTACACAAGTGTACAAGTTACTCCTCTCATGAATGAAGAAAAGAGAAGAATCTTTGCAAGAATATTTTCTAGTTATGAGAGAGATAGGTAGCAGAGCAAATATAGAAAATGATGTAATAATGCGGTGTATTATAGATGACATCACAGATGATCCTGCGAATAAAACTATTTTATATGGAGCAAAAAGCTTCTCTGAGTTTAAAGAAAAAATTAGAATTTATGAACAGATAAAATCAGGAAGATGTAATACGAAAAATAATGACGACAAACAACGAGATGGAAAGCGAAAGGGAAACTCCTTTTCAGCAAAACCGACACTGTTATGTTACAATTATGGAACTAAAGGGCATAAATCCGACAACTGCCCAGACAAGAGTAAAGGGATCAAATGTTTTGGCTGTAATGAGTTTGGCCATGTAGCGACAAAGTGTCCCAGGAAAAAAGAAACAAAAGCCACAGTAAATAACCATTGAAGTAGCACCCAAAAACGGAGTTAGATTAGATATTAATGGTGTTCAGTTAACAGCTTTATTGGATACAGGTAGCGATATTTCTGCTATCCGAGAAGATATATTCAACGAATATTTCTCAGGAATTACTTTACATAAAGATATAATATCCATAAGAGGGATAGGTCCAATTACAATAAACACATTGGGATCTTTCTCCGAAACTGCCAAGGTGAATGAAGAAAAAGCTACATTAAAGTTTCACATTATCCCTGCAGATGCATCTAGTTTCAAGGCAATAATAGGAAACGATGTGTTGCCTCAAGTCATAACAAGCGCATAATTTTTTATAGCATATTGCAATAGATGAAAATGATGGTAAGGAAGAACAAATGTTTGAACATATTGAGAATGACCAATGTCGTAAAGTGGTTAAGGAACTAGTAAACACTTACAATCCCAAGCAAACAAGAACTACTGATATCAAGATGAATATATTGCTTAAAAACGATGAACCTATTTATCAAAGTCCTCGCAGATTGGCTATATCAGAGAAAGAGATCGTGGAAAAACAAATAAAGGAATGGACAGAAGAAGGCACAATAAGACCGAGTTCGTCTGACTACGCAAGCCCGATACTGCTTGTGAAAAAGAGAGACGGATCTACCAGAATATGCTGTGATTTTCGCAAGTTAAATAAAAACACAATTAAAGATCGTTTTCCACTTCCACTAATCGAGGACGTTTTGGATCAATTAGAAGGTGCTAAATTCTTCAGTACCATAGACTTGAAAATGGTTTCTTCCATGTGCCTGTTGCAGAGAACAGTATTAAGTATACATCATTTGTCACACCCTGTGGACAATATGAATTTAAAAGCGTTCCTTTGGTCTTTGCAATAGTCTTGCCGTTTTTCAAAGATATATTTCTCATATTTTTCGAGATTTAACCAGACAAAATATTATGATGTATTACATGGATGATTTGATTGTGCTAAGTAAGGACGAAAACGAAGGACTAGAAAGATTGAAGATAGTTCTTCAAGTTGCTAAAGAATATGGTCTAGATCTCAAAAAATAAAAATGCCAGTTTTTAAAAAAGAAGGTAGAATTTTTGGGCTTTATTATAGAGAATGGAAAAGTACAGCCATCTAATGAGAAAACTCTAGCTATCAGGTCCTAAACCCACGACGGTTAAACAAGTTCAATCCTTTCTTGAACTTACTGGCTACTTTAGGAAGTTTATTTCTTACTACAGTGTCATAGCAAAGCCACTTAGCGACCATTTGAGAAAAGGCAATCGTTTTTAGTTTGAAATACAAGAAAAGAAATCATTTGCTAAGTTGAAAGAACTTTTAACAACTAAACCTGTGTTGAGACTATATAAACAAGGAAATGACATTGAATTGCATACTGATGCAAGCCAGCAAGGTTATGGAGCTTGCTTGATGCTATCGGATGACGACAATAAATTTCACCCCATTTATTTCATGAGAAAGAAAACAACGCCTGCAGAAGAAAAATATAGCTCGTATGAGTTGGAAGTGCTCGCTGTTGTTCAAGCCGTTAAAAAGTTTAGAGTTTACCTTCTGGGTCTAAAATTTCGGATAGTAACTGATTGTGCCGCATTTCAACGCACAATGGATAAAAAAGACCTCACAACTAGGGTAGCGCGTTGGGCTTTACTTTTGGAAGAGTACACATATGAAATTGTGCATAGAAAAAGTACTCAAATGGCGCACGTCGATACACTCAGCAGATATCCAGTTACCTTAATGAGTATGACTCAAGATATTTCTGATGAGAACGGAATTGTGAAACGTATGCAAATTGCTCAAGGAAAAGATGAATATTTACAAACAATAAGAAAAATCCTAGAAAACGAAGAAACCTATGACGGATATTTTATCCAGAACGATTTACTTTACAGGTATGAATATGGCAAAGACTTACTAGTAGTTCCTAAAGCGATGCAATCAGAGATCGTGAGAAAAGCGCATGAAAAAAAGGAAGAGATTGTTAAAAGGGAATTTCAGATTCCTAATCTAAAGAAGAGAATACAGGATTGTATAAGAAATTGCATTCCATGTATTCTAGGTAACAAAAAAGGTGGTAAAAAAGAAGGATGGTTACACCCAATCCCTAAAATAGAAGGACCCCTAAATACTTACCATGTGGATCACCTAGGACCACTAGCTAGTACGAATAAGAATGACCGACACATATTCGTTGTTATAGACGATTTCACGAAATTTACGTGGTTATACCCTACAAAATCAACCACATCGAAAGAAGTTGTTGATTGTTTAAAGAGAAGCAACAAATTTTTGGTAATCCAGTAAGGATTATAAGCGACCGAGGCACAGCCTTTACAGGTCAGGAATTTCAGGTATTCTGTTCAGAAGAAGGTATCAAACACATATTAACTACTACGAGTGTCCCATGAAGCAACGGAGAAGTGGAACGAGTACACCGTGTTGTTATACCAATCTTAGCCAAACTTATTTTACAAGATCCTACAAAGTGGTATAAATTCGTTGACAGTGTGCAGAGAAGTTTGAATTGTACGATACAAAGGAGTATACAGACTTCTCTATTTGAACTATTGGTTGGAGTGATGATAAGAAATAAAGAGGACGTTTTAATTTATAAATTGTTGGAAGCTGAAATAGTTAAAGAATTCGACGAAAGACGAGAACAAGGAAGAGACGAAAGTAGACGACAATTATTCAAAATTCAAGAAGAAAATAGACGTACGTACAACCTACGAAGAAGAAAACCTAACCCATACAAGGAAGGTGATTTAGTCGCCATAAAGCGTACTCGGGACTTCATTGAACTACTCCTAGACAAACATATATAAAAAAACTACATATATGTAGACGATATCTTTTGCTATTAAGGAGGTCAGTTGACTACTACTCTAGTTTTAGACCATAAATCCTAAAAAAAAATTTCAAGTCGAATATTATAATACTTTATAATAGTAAAAAATGTTTATTTTTAGTTTTATTAAAGATTATACAATTTTGATATTTTAAATCATGCTCAAGAAATATAAAGTAATTTAATTGACTTTAGATGTAAATAGCTGTGAAAACGTTTCACAACGTCGCGTATTGTCGGTAAACAACATTCCATTTAAGTGTTATACCCTAACCTATAGTCTTCTGTCATAATCGATATAATTTTATATAACGCATGCAGTACATCGAGTTGCGACGTTGTCAAATCGACATGGCGGCAAAGCTACGATACGAGTTCCCTATTTTTAGACTCTTTATTCACAAATTATATTAAAAAGACATCGTCAAGGTACATTTTTTTTTTCGATAAATTAAAAATATAAATATTAGTTTATAAATATGATTATTTTCCCAGCTGATATCTAGTTTGTGAGTATATTAAATAGAGGAATTTAGTTTAGATTGTGACCATATACCATACAGCACCGTGTATTTCTGACGATATTCAAAGTTGAATATATTGTTAAATAGTTCGATAAGATATCCTAAAGTTTTTCTAGAATCATTCTACATGACTAAAAGAATGACATATTTTAAATTCATAGCTTTATCTAATGTTGCAATGTTCAACTGACCTTAAACACAAACGCAAATAACTTCAACAAATATATTTAATATAACTCGACAATTGTTTCGGCTAGGCAGCCATTCTCAAGGGTACAACCGATACTAATTCTAAGTATGTACATCACAGTTTATATAGATAATACTACCCCCAAACAAGCTATAAGTTCAAAATAAGTGGGGTGTTTAGATAACACAATTCTTTTTGATTATTCACAATATTTTTCTTTTTGGTCGTAGCTTTTTTAATTTCTAAAAATTCAAGGAGAGTTAGCTTTCGGCTTTTTTGTTGACAATGTAGTAATTTAAGATTATTAATGTTAATGTTGTGACTTTTTTGGATACAATGTTCTGTTATACCCGTAGTCTCTTTTTTGTTTCTTATGCTGGCTAGATGTTCTTTAAAACGGGTTTCTAGAGAACGACCGGTCTGTCCTATGTAGATCGCATCGCACTCTTGGCAATTCAATTGGTAAACTCCACTTTTATGTTTGTTATCCGATTTTTTACTTTTATTATTAATTAACACGGTGCCTATATTGAATTTATTGATTTCTGTAGCAGTAACATTAAATTTGTTTAAATATTTTTTTATTTTGTAGCTCGAATTTTTTATGTAGTTAATTGAACAGAAATTATTATCAGAGTTGGGGACCTTTTTATCGTAAAAATAAAGCATGTTTTGAGTCTTTTTGCGTGTTTTTTGAACTAATAACTTGTCAATTATATTTAAGTCATAACCATTATTTTTTGCAATATGTTTTATTATATTTAGTTCAGAAAGAAAGTCATGTTTCTCAAGAGGGATGTTAACTAACCTGTGTAGAAGACTGTGAAAAGTAGACATTTTTATGTTAAAAGATTGATATGAATCGGCAGGTATTACTATATCTGTTGTGGTGGGTTTTCTAAAGATTTTATATTCAAGTTTATTATTTTTATGAGAGATGTTTAGATCAAGGAAATTAAGTTGTTTATCTGATTCGATTTCCATTGTAAACATAATGTTTTTATTTAGTGAATTTAAAATGTTTAGAAAATTTTGTAATTGTCCCTGAGTCCCCGACCAAACGCAAAGGATGTCATCAACATAACGACAATAGAAATCAATACATTTCGTGTACTGCGAAAATTTGTTGTTGTTAAATAAATTACATTCTGTGGTCCATTTAAATATCGGAAAGTACCGGAGATAAAGGTGACCCCATGGGGAGCCCTTCTCGTTGGATGTAGTATTTGCCAAATTTACTCAAAACATGCTTTATTTTTACGATAAAAAGGTCCCCAACTCTGATAATAATTTCTGTTCAATTAACTACATAAAAAATTCGAGCTACAAAATAAAAACTATTTAAACAAATTTAATGTTACTGCTACAGAAATCAATAAATTCAATATAGGCACCGTGTTAATTAATAATAAAAGTAAAAAATCGGATAACAAACATAAAAGTGGAGTTTACCAATTGAATTGCCAAGAGTGCGATGCGATCTACATAGGACAGACCGGTCGTTCTCTAGAAACCCGTTTTAAAGAACATCTAGCCAGCATAAGAAACAAAAAAGAGACTACGGGTATAACAGAACATTGTATCCAAAAAAGTCACAACATTAACATTAATAATCTTAAATTACTACATTGTCAACAAAAAAGCCGAAAGCTAACTCTCCTTGAATTTTTAGAAATTAAAAAAGCTACGACCAAAAAGAAAAATATTGTGAATAATCAAAAAGAATTGTGTTATCTAAACACCCCACTTATTTTGAACTTATAGCTTGTTTGGGGGTAGTATTATCTATATAAACTGTGATGTACTTACTTAGAATTACTCTTGAGAATGGCTGCCTAGCCGAAACAATTGTCGAGTTATATTAAATATATTTGTTGAAGTTATTTGTGTTTGTGTTTAATATTAAATATGCTTCATCACCCTTGCACCGTTAAAAGTTTAGATATCTTTTGCGTTTGGAAAGGTACCGAACGACAGTTAGATAGATATTGAATTGAGTTGGCATTTACTTCGTGATTGTTAATTATAATCAAAAATATAATTAAAACACTAACTTTGTTTAAAAACTTCAAACACGAATAACCTCTTTTTTTTAAATGGCACCTACCATTTTTTATTTTTAGTGAGTCTATTGAGAAGGCAATGAAATACCGCAAGTTTTGTTTGTTTTGGATGTGCGGAATTTGAGGGTATTATTGTGTCTGCAGTGGTAGGTCAACAAAAAATATTAAATTTGAACCTGTTTGTGTGTTTTGATAAGGATATATCCAGGAAATTAATGCCATTATTTACCTCTTTCTCTATTGTATATGAAATATTATTATTTAAAGCAATCAAAAGTATTAAGAAATTATCTAACTGTCAAAAATATAATTAAAACACTAACTTTGTTTTTTCTATCACTTTATTTTGCACAGATTGCGACTATAGTTTCGGCAACACAGTTGCCATTATCAAGCGATTCTTGTGAATGAACATAAACAGGTAGAAAACTTGTATTTAAACTTAAAATTGGTTTGGGCATACCCATTGTAAATCCCTATCGTAAATATCTAAACGTGTTGAACAAAATAAAATGGTATAAATGTAGTTGTTCATTTAACAAATAATTTTTGGAAATAATAATGGCTTAATACACTTCTACTGCTTCTAAAATGTTCAATTTAAAACCTTTATTCGTAATAAGTATGATTTGTAGATTATCTATAGGTGGAAATTTATGATCTGAGTCAAAGAAATGGTTTACGAAATTTAAATTAGTTATTTGTAACTTATCAGAACGGAAATTTTCATCATAACGGACTTTAAAAGATCTACCTGTTTGACCTAGGTAAAAGACATCACATTCTGAACATTTTAATTTATACACTCTAGTTTTATCGTATTTGTTAGTAGTATCTTTGGAATTAAAAAATAAGTTTCTTAAAGTTGTATTTGGTTTAAAACTGACTATAATATTATTGTTGTAAACTATATTAGCAATTTTTGTGGAGATTTTTCCAAAATATGTGAGGGTTAGATATTTCCGGTTATTATCTTTTATGTATGGGTACATACTGTGACATGTGAACTTAAATTGTTTTTTATTAAGAAGTTTCTGGATTATGTTACTATTGAAACCGTTGTTTTTTGCTATTTTTGTTATGGTATTAATTTCCTGTTTTAATTTTTCGGGGGAAAGTGAAATCGAGAGAGCTCTATGAATCATGGTGTTATATGCCGCAAGTTTTTGGTTTCTGCGGTGGTTTGAATCGTTATGAATTGTTACGTCAGTAAATGTAGGTTTTCTAAAGATGTCAAAACTAATTGCATTATTTGTACGTTCTAGTGTTAAATCTAAAAAGTTTATTTTACATTGAGTTTCTTTTTCAAGAGTAAATTTGATATTCGGGTGAACTGAATTAATAAAATTAAGAAATGATTGCAATTGCCTCTGCGTACCTACAAAGCATGCTATGATGTCATCGACATAACGATGCCAGAACTTTATGTGTTTCGCGGTTATACCTGACTCCATGATTTTATTATAAAAAAATTATTATCATATTGACAGTAGTTTTGACTGAGTACCAGTTCAAATGCGTTAAGAAGCTCAATTTTTAGAGTATTATCACAATTCGTATGTTTAAGGATGTTTTTATTTAACGGCAAGCATTCTTTTATTGGGATGTTAGGGTTAGGGTCTTTGTTTGTCATATCTAATTCTGTTTTTATAAAATCATTCATTTTGTTATGGTAGTCAATTTTAGACATTATAACCAGAGCATTAGATGTATCTGCCTTAGTAAAAATCAAATTATTATCTTTGATTTTGTTTTTTATTGATTTAATATTGGCTTGGAGTTGAATGTTGTAATTTTGGCTGTTTGCTCAGTCAATGAATACCTGCTCTCCTAAACTTTATGGACATTAAAAATCACAAAAATACGCGCCTATACGACCTGTCGTCTCGTTTGTAAATAGTCCAGTTCATAAATTAGCTAATAAAATTAACAATATCCTTAAACATTTGAATTGTGATAATACTCTAAAAATTGAGCTTCTTAACGCATTTGAACTGATACTCAGTCAAAACTACTGTCAATATGATAATAAATTTTTTATACAAAAAACAGTATAAGCTATGGGCTCCTCTCTTAGCCCCCTATTAGCCAACATATTCATGGAACATATAGAAAATAAAATCATGTAGTCAGATATAACCGCGAAACACATAAAGTTCTGGCATCGTTATGTCGATGACATCATAGCATGCTTTGTAGGTACGCAGAGGGAATTGCAATCATTTCTTAATTTTATTAATTCAGTTCACCCGAATATCAAATTTACTCTTAAAAAAGAAATTCAATGTAAAATTAACTTTTTAGATTTACCACTAGAACGTACAAATAATACAATTAGCTTTGACATCTTTAGAAAATCTACATTTACTGACGTAACAATTCATAACGATTCAAACCACCGCAGAAACCAAAAACTTGCGGCTTATAACACCATGATTCATAGAGCTCTCTCGATTTCACTTTCCCCCGAAAAATTAAAACAGGAAATTAATACCATAACAAAAATAGCAAAAAACAACGATTTCAATAGTAACATAATCCAGAAACTTCTTAATAAAAAACAATTTAAGTTCACATGTCACAGTATGTACCCATACATAAAAGATAATAACCGGAAATATCTAACCCTCACATATTTTGGAAAAATCTCCACAAAAATTGCTAATATAGTTTACAACAATAATATTATAGTCAGTTTTAAACCAAATACAACTTTAAGAAACTTATTTTTTAATTCCCAAGATACTACTAACAAATACGATAAAACTAGAGTGTATAAATTAAAATGTTCAGAATGTGATGTCTTTTACCTAGGTCAAACAGGTAGATCTTTTAAAGTCCGTTATGATGAACATTTCCGTTCTTATAAGTTACAAAAAACTAATTCAAATTTCGTAAACCATTTCTTTGACTCAGATCATAAATTTCCACCTATAGATAATCTACAAATCATACTTATTACGAATAAAGGTTTTAAATTGAATATTTTAGAAGCAGTAGAACTGTATTAAGCCAATATTATTTCCAAAAATAATTTGTTAAATGAACAACTAGATTTATACCATTCTATTTTGTTCAACACGTTTAGATATTTACGATAAGGATTTACAATGGGTATTCCCAAACCAATTTTAAGTTTAAATACAAGTATATTATCAATTGATATATTCGTCGGATTTTGTTTACTTTTGAGAAAGGTATAATTATACCGAAACAATTGTAGAGTTGTAATAAATAAATTATTCTGAAACATTTAAAAGTGCTTCTTTTTTCTTAATTTACGTATTAAATACAAGTTTTCTACCTGTTTATGTTCATTCACAAGAAGCGCTTGATAATGGCAACTGTGTTACCGAAACTATAGTCGCAATCTGTGCAAAATAAAGTGATAGAAAAAACAATGTTAGTGTTTTAATTATATTTTTGACAGATAATTTATTAATACTTTTGATTGCTTTAAATAATAATATTTCATATATAATAGAGAAAGAGGTAAATAACGGCATTAATTTCCTGGATATATCCTTATCAAAAGACACAAACACGTTCAAATTTAATATTTTACGTTGACCTACCACTACAGACACAATAATACCCTCAAATTCCGCAAACCCAAAACCAACAAAACTTGCGGTATTTCATTGCCTTCTCAATAGACTCACTAAAAATAAAAAATGGTAGGTGCCATTTGAAAAAACGAGGTTATTCGTGTTTGAAGTTTTTAAACTTTGGAATTTAATTTTGATCGCCCTGTATAAATTATTTAGTTCAATTTTGTCAAGGCGCTAGCACTAATATTCAGCTATTACTACTAAAAATTTCAACAGTCTGAGTCGTATTTTGTGGAAGTTATGATTTTTTATAATTTGTGTTGCGGTAGCGATTTTTTTTTTTCTATAAATTAAATGAACTCAGAAACCGATCGTCATAGGTGTACAAATTGGTTATCAAAGTTTCATCGACTTTCAAATCACAACGGTACTATAGAAGTTTTCACTTCAAAAATGATTTTAGTTTCACTTAACAAAATCATTTCAATTTAGAAGAGAACATTGTAATGATTTTATTAATTTTGTATTAGCAGTTTAGATTAGATTAATAGTATGTGGTTATATTTTAATCAGGGGTGTTCTGCGTACCATGTTACAAACCAATTTCTATTTGTTTCTACGGTTTTAGTTTTTTCTTTTTGGTTTTATATAATCGACACAATATAGTTTTTTTACTATCAAGCCCTCTTCGTGGCACCCGAGTTTTAATATACCTTTAACAAAATAATTTTCAATTTAGTGGTCAAATAAAATATATATTAAACTATATATAGTTTATTTTTAACATAGAAAAGTTGAATAAATCCCTACAATGAATATGACAAAAATTAACCTTTGCATTCGAAGAAAATATTTAACAGGCTGTACAAGTATTTACATATACAGGTAGTTTAGAATTTCACAAAAATGCTCATCAAGGAAATTCAGTGTTCATCTCGTTCGTTTACGCTCAACCACAATTATCAGTACAGGCCAAATGAGACAAAAGTTAAAGCATTTCCGATTTGTCGACGAAATCGAAGCGTTGGCATGCTGCATTGCGGCAGGCTGTTCTTCTGAAAATTAAGAAGTAAAAACGATAAGGTTAATAACAGAACATTTTTAATTCTAATACACTGCGTTACTTAAGGCATGCTCAGAATTTTTTCAAGTAGATAGAGTCCACTTATAATAAAAACATACAACATACTCCTTCATTATTTATATTTAATCTATTGACTTAATTGTATATGGGTAATGCGTTATAAATGAAGTTCGTGACGTCTTTAGGGGAAGAGGATTACATATTTAAAAATTAATTTTTCTACGAAAGTAAAAAAAATATAAAGTATTACTGAAATTTTTTAAAACCTTTTTTTATTCTGTATCTGGAACATAATTATTAAGAACTGAGAACAAGAAACAACCAATTTATTAAAATGAGCCTCCCTGAAATCAGAACCCCTTTTACATCATAAGAAATTTTCAAAATATTATTTATTAACAACAACGATAAGACGGCGAAATTATTGGAGAACCGAGCTAAGAGAAGAAAAATAAAGAGAGACAAGGAAGGATCGGTTGCTTTTACTTTGTTTTAAAATTCATGAACTCATGCTACCCGAAATTTCTTCACGATAAAAAAGGCAAATATATTTACATATATATCTACCCATGTTCGTACCATATTTTTATTTACATAACATCTAAAAAATGGTGATCTTTGTTCTAAAAAAATCGTAACATGCGAAGGACTATTCTAATAAGAAGAACAGTCAAAAACATGCTTTAAAAATATAAGAAAAATAGCAAATGCAATTACAATTATTCTTTGACAAATACACCAAATTTTGACATTATCATCTGTAACTTTTTCAGCTGCTTTAACTAATTTATATACTTACAAATTTTTTGTGTGCATATTTATGTACTGATTTTACTAAAATGATAAAAATGTAATATGTTTGATAAAAATCTTGACTTCTGATTAATTATTAAAAATCCCACATAGTCATTTTTCTGTAGTAAAAGGTTCCGATAACGATCTTAAGTGTATTAGGACTTGAACAAGATATTTTTCAATTATAATTGGAAATCTGCAGCCACAAAAAAACTCAAAGGCAAATATGAAAGGAACTGTATATCGGCGGGATTACGTAGTACGAGTACCTAATGTTGGTAATTTGGGATTACTTTATTAAAGCGATGTATTTTGATGTCGGCCTATATAAAGTGAAACGGCTAAAATTATTTTACGTCACTCAAACTTAAATAATGCTCCGTCCAGGAGTCCAGTAGCCCGCCGAAACAGTTTCTATAGGTACTTACAAAATGTTTGAAATGGCTGTTTTTCTGAATAGAAGACGAAAAGTAAACTATTCAAACATTTTCCTATTCCATAGTTGAATGTCATCACATTCATACATGTTAATCGTGATTAATAGGAATTCAATTTTGAATAGTGTAGTTTTTTGAAGGAGAGGGGAATTGTAAGTATAGTTAATTCGATTTGGTTATTTACTAAATTAATATTATTGAAAACGGCTTTTTTGATTTCCAAATTCTCTAACATAGAGAGTTTTCTAGATTTAGGAATATTACTACGTAAAAGTTTGAAATTATTAGTATCTAAAGAGCGATTGTGTGTGATACAGTGCTCGGCCATTCCATTCGAATTACATTTTTTATTTTTTATCGCTGCGGAGTGTTCGGCGATGCGCTTTAAAATTGCTCTTCCCGATTGACCGATATATGTGGCACTCCAATTTTTACAAAAAAATTTGTAGACCCCACATTTATCAGTATCGAGAGTTTTTCCTTTGTGGTTCACCAGCATTGCATCAAGGTTAACAGACATAATAATTGATAATTCACTAAAAGTTTCTCTATATAGAAATGGTGTTCTAACAGTTTTCCAAAATTTCTCCGTGCATGTAAATAGTATTACTGAAATAGACAACATTATACACCAATGTACAAACATTATCAAGGGCGATAAAAGTTCCACCGACTTTAATAAAATTATTGTGAATAACATAACAAATTTACTAGATCTTCTTGATAATGCCGAAGATAACAGTTATAGTAAAAACATACGATTCATAAAGTCACAGATGCAATTACTTACACAATCTAAAAACCACCACAAATTTGAATCAGAAAACCTAATTATCTCATCAATTTTAAATAGTATTTCTCCGCATTGTTATAAGTTCTTAAGACACTCCGCAATACTTACATTGCCGCATCCGAACACTCTAAAAAATTTATGTTCCAACACCAATATTGACCCTTCTTGTTCAAATTTCTTGTCATATATTAGAGAAAAGAAGTCGTCATTGCAGTCTCAAGACCTTTGTGTTACATTGATGTTGGATGAAATTCATATTAAGCCATATTTGGATTACAAAGGGGGAAATTTAATCGGAATGTCTTCAGATCAGTCTTTGGCTACAACTGCTCATACTTTTACGATTCAAAGTATAATGTCAAAATATAAGGACGTAGTGCATATTCATCCAGTACACAAATTAACCGCAGAACCATTATTTGAAATAATTAAACTTATAGTCACAGGTCTTGAACAAATTGGTTTTTCTGTTATTGCAATAGTAACTGATAATAATAGTATTCATAGGAAGGCTGTATCACATTTTGTCAATCCTGCTCAAGTAAGCATTGTTTATCCAAATCCAAACAATCTTAACAAACCATTGTTTTTCTTAAACGATTCAGTTCACATATTCAAATGTATTAGAAATAATTGGATAAATTTAAAAAACCATCGCTTAACGTTTTGTTTCCCAGATTTTGATAATTTTGAAAAGGTTCGATATGCCTCTTTTGAGTCTATAAGGAAATTATATAATATCGAAAATGGAAAATTAATTAAGTATGGATATGGTTTAACTCTAAAGGCATTATGGCCCTCCGTATTGGAAAGACAAAATGTTAAACTCCTTGCTCAGATATTTAATGATAACATACGTAATGCTTTGCTGGAGCTAGGTAAAACTAACAATATCCAAAATTTTGAAGATACTGCCAAATTCATATATATTATACTTACTTGGTGGAAAATTGTTAATGTTAAAACTCCCGTTAAGGGTTGTAGTCTCCGAGATCCTATGCGAACTACCTTAACAAATAGTAACACAGACGAGAAAAGGAAATTTTTACAAAATTTTTTGAAGTGGTTAGATAAATGGGAAGCTATTGATATGGGGGGGCAAACTTACAAAAGAAACTCATTCAGCTTTAAAGTTAACAACATACGGTTTATTGGAATTAACAGAGTACTGTATAAAAGAGTTAAATATGTCATAAATTTCAAACCGATGCTCTAGAGAATAGATTTGGCCAATATGGACAGTTATCTGGTTCTCAGTACCATGTATCCTTGCGACAAATATTTGAATCTGAGAAAAAGTTACGTTTGTTAAGTGTCATGGAACTTTCATTAAAATCTGACACAAACATAACAAAAAATAAAATTAGGATTACTAATTTCAATTGCGACTTTGATTCAGCTTCAAGCTCAACCCCTACAGACACGTCTCAAAACACTACAAGTTTTAATAGCATAGAAGTTTCTGAAAATGATTTTGAGAATCTTAAATCTGATATTCCAGTTTTAACTTTTATTGCGGGTTACGCGTGTCATTCCGTTTTAAAAAAAAATACCTTGTGATAGCTGCAAAGATTTTTTAACTATTTCTAAAGAACTTGTCTTGACCAATGCCGAAATAGTTTCCAATAGTTTAATTTTCAGTAATGATAGAGGGGGGCTAAAATATCCAACTAAAATATGTGTGTGGTTTGTCATGTATTCCTTTATAATATTACAAAAATTATTGTCTAACAAAACATTTCTGGAACTTTCAAATCAGCGGAGTGTCGCTCATAATTTTATAATGAATAAAATTACCCAGCCTGATGAAATTATGTTACAAATGAATCCATGTACACAACATTCTGTAGTTGACTTTTGGGAAAAGATAGTTTTAATTATAATAAATATAACCCTTAACAATTGTTGTAAGTCTGTTAATAACAAAACATTTGAGAGTGCTCGTTTAAAACAAACCGCAAAGAAAAACAGAAAATTGGCTGCCTTAGTTGATAAACCGAAATAAAAATAATATATTCAACATTATAATAGGTATTTAATTCCAACGAAATTATCAATGGTTGCTGCTTTGATTTTGATTATTTATTTATTTGCCCTCGACATTTTGAGACTAAATTTAGAAAAAATTACTTTTTTATAGTTTTCCATTTATAAGTAAAATATGGGAGTAGGGCTACCGGCGAGACCCCCATGATAATAGGTCAACGCACCGACAAAGTGATACCTCAAAGGTGGTGTGGAAATCACAATATTTCGTTTCTTTTTCCATTAAAAGTACTTAATTTTACTATCGCACAACTATGTATCTATATACAACAATTTGGTGTATATATGTATATGTCTTTTAATTTATTCGGAGGTTAAAACATAATTTCAAATCTTATAGTAATCATTTTTATTCAGATCTGCTGTGTTTTGCTTGCATTTGAAGGTATCACTCAGTTACCGGTCACGTCGGTCGGCCCGAACTAGATGACATACCGTCGTTGTGTGGCTTTAATATAGGAAGTGTTGATTGAAGCACATTAACTAAGAAATGGTATATAAACTAAAACTACAACTTTAGGTAAATATTCACTTATCAATATTTGTCTGTGCATAGTATTATTGTTTAAATAATTTCGTGGTACCCTTTGTAAGAAATATTTTTATTCTATATGCTTTAAGTTTCTTTTATATATGTAACTATTCCTGACTATCAATGTTTACAAACAATCGTCGAGAACCAGGTGTATCTATGAAGGCATGAGCCACAATTATATTTAATCATTCATTAGGCATCAGTATAGGCCACCCAAAATTAAGACACACTTATGTGCACATATGATTGCATTTGAAAGAAGGTGACATCATACCTTCGCGCCAGCTATGCAAAACCGGGAGATCCCCTGAAATCCCAAGCGTTGTAATTACCCGTGACGCGTATGATTGCATCATTCAATAGGTCATAGATAAGAGATATATATACTATAGTAGATGTGAAAGTCACGGTTTTCATCACTTAAGAGCGGGGGCGCCAGGGGTTCTAGAAAGTAAAAATCGAACGAGGTGAACGACAAGAGATGGCGCCAAGGGTTTTTAGAAATTTAAAAATTTAATAAGGAGAACGATGGGTTGCATAAGTAAAGAATCTTTCGTTTTAAAACAGATTTACAATTAAATAAGCTTTTGTTTACTAAAATTATGGTCATGTATATACTATATATATACTAATTGGTAGATAATGAAATTTACCTACATGCTGTCGTCGAAGGGAAACCCCAAAATATATATAATAAATAATATATAATATTGATAATATGCATGTTTGGGTGCATTTAAAATTGTTTGAAAGGATCACACAAATTATTGTTTCGGTTTATGAATAAAAATTATTAAAACATGTGAAAAAGTGAAATCAAGTGTCATTAAAAAGAAGAAAAGCAAAGGAAAGAGAAATTGAAAAGGTATGTATAAATAAACGGTACATTTTAAACAATTTTTTTTTTAAAAGATTTCAATAAAAGTGGTAGAAAGGACATTTCGAAAACGTAAATAAGAAGTACTGTGGATACATAAATACGTGTATTTAAAATGAATATAAAATACTTGACGAAATTTTAGAATCAAATAACAGTGATTTTAAAGATTTGATTTGATACAATTTCATTAGTTGTAATTGGATTTGTGTAAAATCGTTAAAAATATTAAAAAGGTATTAGGTACCATGACCCACAAATAGATACCATATAATAATTTTGGGTATTGTTTATACAATGATAGTTATTCTATTTTTGGTTTCTTATTACAATTATTATGTTTTCTATTTGTTTTCATATTTTCCCGTTTTACCACTAAAATCTGTCAAGAAATAAAGAATGAAGTAGAATGCTTTTGAAGGAATTACTTAATTTTACCTTAAGATTATTTGCTCATATACTAAACGATTGAAAGACCAATTGTTAGAGCTGTTGTGAATAATATTCTGTTGATAGCTACATATGTACTTCCGGTCACAACATTCTGGTTTGATAGGTAAATCTTTTACAATATTGAAAGTATGGAGTGAGTATATTTATAGGTATTTATTTGTTTATTTTTTGTTCTTGTTGAGTAGTCGAATTAACTAATGAATAGATATGTATGTACCAGTTTGTCACTTTTTTACTGACAGCAATAAATATTCTTACTTTATCCCCATGTTGGTTCACAATTTCGAATTTTTTTCCAATTATCCCCGTTATCATAGGGTAAGTACCCATATCTGGACATTTACACCATTCGGTATATCGGAACATAACACATCGTTCCATTTAGAATTTAATTTTATATCCGTTTATGCAAAAAAATACAGAATGTTCATTTAAAATAGGAAAGTTATTGTAGATTGCAGTGAAAAGGTGTTGACTTGTAAAAACAGTTTAAGTACTCAATATATACCCCCTATACCTATATGAAGACTATAATTCAGTTCCGAAATTGGTAACTTTTCCGATAAGTTCATGTTATGAAATTTACCTTTAAATAAATAAAAGATTTTCAATGGTGCATTATGATACAGAGTGTTCCATTTAAAATAAGGAAATTAGTGTCAAGTTCCGGTATAAGCGGAAGTACTACACATTTGAAAATATGTTAAAAATGTATATCACGTGCCGTAGTTACCTTATGATTTTTGATAAAATTGTCCCACCATCAATTTTTCAGAAATGGGCCGCTGACTTTCGGTCACCCTGTATCAAATACAAATAGGTATGGAGGTAATTCGGTGCTCAGTAGACATCAGTCATAATATCATTTTATTTTCTTTTATCGTTCGTTGTGTATTTAATATTATTTATAGTATTGTTATCATAATTGTACACCAACACAATTACACGATTGCATATCGTATTTAAGTCATTATGTATTCTACCTAATATACGTTGGAAATTTTACTGAGATCTGTACAACTAATACATAAGAATGTCCTTGTACCTATTATTACCTATCTATACATACATATATATTATATGTGTATATTGCGATATAACTGTCCAATTTCTGCAAAAAAAAAAACAGAAAATATTGTAGTATATGTACTTTCCTGTTTAGCCTTAAAAAAGATATTACTTTTGTAAATTGTAGAATACCAATGAAATTCACCTACATACACCACAAATTTTTTTAACAACTCCTTTAATGTGGATTTTAAAAGTTTGTGGTGAATGGGGGGTAAGTGCTATTAGGTACCTATACCATTACGACATAAAATTAACTACTACGTATTTTTGTTGATATGCTGGAGGTCTCCATAAGACATCAGTGGCTGTCATGCTAGGTCTTCTGGATTTGCATTTGCAATTCCAGTGATTTTTTTTACATATGTTCTATTATATAACACACGGTACATTTTGTGAAGTAATGTACCTACGTAGGTATACCCCTCCTTCGGCAAGTGGATTGTGTATTGATGGAATTGTTAGTAATAACTAATAAGTATAATATGTAACAAAGTATAATATATAGGGATGGTTTATAAGCGCTTTCCTTTATTTATACATGTTATCCGCTTATTTCAGGTGACTATGGAAATCGCAGAGAATCAGTTAGTAATTATAGAACGATCATGTCTACTTCAGCGTACATAACTTCCGGTAAGTAGTCTCTTCTGTACAGTAATTGCATACTGCCGAATTATAGTTATTTTTGTAATAAGTCTGATGCACCTGTACACCAATACAATCATTATTGTTTTTACTCTCAGATATCCCCCTGGAAGGAACGCAAAAGGATTGGACTCTGTGACTGATACTAATACTACATCACCTTCATTGTTTCACTATTACTATTACAACGTCTAATAGCATGCCCGCAAATTTCAGGGTGTTTATCGGTAAATAGTCTTTTTGTAACAGTTATTTATGCCGTATTAATATTTGCTTAATAAGTATGATATAAAATATAGGTATCTAATACTTCTATAACTATGTATATATTTCGTTTTTGTTTTCAGATAGTCCACTGGAAAGAAACCACTTTTCCACTGTTAATATTATTATGACCACTTTTAAGCCTAGGATTTTCTGTAAGTTTGTCGCTATATATTTTCATCTGTAAATGTAATTCTGATATGTCGACAATATTCCTATTTTCCAATTAAATATAAATAGTAATATTTCTTCATGCAAATGAAAATAGTCTATATAAGAGATAATTTCGTTGGGAGATCTACCCCAGTGCGAATCCAATTGTACGCTTGTGTAAAATACAAAAAAAAACAGTATTTGATGAGTACAAATGTAAATACGTTTATTGTATTTCTAGTTATTTCAATATTTCTATTAATACATTTTCTACATATTTAAAGATAAATACAAATACTGAAGTAATTGCAAGACTGATAGTAATGCTGCAGTTTATTATCAAAGCATTGCCAATCTTATTTTTTGTACTGTTAGTACTATGAATTCCGCACAAATACGTTTTATCCGTCCAAATTTATTTACTAGATATACTGTTTAAAAAAGTTATACAAATTTATGTATTTACATGCAAACTTGGTTTTTTATGTTGTATATCAATTTGACTTATATACCACTAGGACAACCAACTGTTTAATTAATATTTTATGGTTCTTTTATTTTGAAACCAAATTCGAAAACGACAATTATTCTACATGTTAATCACACTTGTAAATTATTTTGAAATACAAATACTTACAAATAGTTCTATAGTATTTGTACTTATATTTTAAAAACTTTTCATTGAAATAATACAATATTTTTTGTATTTTATTGGATTTTCCCACTACGTTTTCGTTTCTCTGAATAGTCAAGAATAATTAAATTCAGCAGACAATATTAAATTACATGTGAATTGTCCAATAAATTATTATTAGTAAAATCATTATACAATGTAATTTCTAAATGGAAAGTTATTAGTAAAGCATTTGTATTTGTTTTTAAATACTGCTGATCAAGTATTTTTCACAAGTAGGTATACATTTGCTTTAGAATAATTTTTTAATTAGCCAAGTCATTAAACTTGCCTACATATTACATAATTGCATGAGAACATTTTCCAGAAGTATTTGTATAATAAGCTATTTGTATTTGTTTCCGAATACTCTATAAAGCAAAAGTATTTGTATTTGTATTTAAATACTTATGAACAGTATTTTTGCGAGTCTGATGTTCATGCTTATAAAATATCCAAAATAAATATTACTCGCACAACGTTGTTGTTTTAGAACAGTTCCTTCAGTCATTTAGTTACTAAATATAAAAAAGCCATAAAAATTTTACATGAGAATGTTGTTATCGATACTTCTTCCTATTTATTAATTAGTTTTGCATCTGTTTTTCAATTTGTGGGTAACTTTGATGAAATGACTTAAGCTTTAGGTAATTTGGTATTTCTGTTTAACAAGTACTTTTTACTCCCATATAACTATTATAGAATCTGATTTTGTTAATTTTGTTGTTTATTCGGTATTGTAATTATTTGTTTTATTGTAATAAAAATTTTAATGGATGTTATCTTTTATTTTCTAAAAACACTTAAATGATTAGGTGAAAATTTGTCAAGTCACACACTCTCTTCTTAACTTTTTAAGAAGATTGTTTGTTTCTTGGTAAATTTTCACTTAATCAATAATATAACTTACAAAAATAAAAAAATAAAAAACCCCGCGTTTAAATAGGCGCCTGTAATCTCTACTTTTCATCACTTAAGTGGGAGGGCGCTTCAATCGCCGAAAAAAAGTTTCCAATCTACAATAGTATATATATCTCTTATCTATGCAATAGGTGATCGGTCGCGAACGCGTGAACAGGTGTGTGCTAAAATTGTGGAAAGTGGGGAAATTGTGTTGTGGTTTACAACGAGAGGGTGAGTTCACTGAGCATACCATTTTCTCTAGGCTAATAAATTAGATAATTGTAGAAAAGTATTAAATTTGAGTATAATGACCATTGTTTTATCAATCAGTTATCGATATCAGAAATCATTGCAGTATCTTTGAATGTAATTTTATTCAGCATACTTTTGAGTATAAATAGTAAATCTAAACAGTGGATGCGTTTTGTGTTTTCGTTACGAGGTAGTAGCCGGTGAGGTTCTTGTGCGTTACTTCCCCTGATCCTCGAGTGAACCGGTACTACTCGTCTGTGGCCGAGCTCGAAGAGGGTACCTGGAGCGAGTGGCGGCGCGTTACTTCCCCGTGCACTCACAAGAGGCTCGGTACGCCTATTTATTAGAAAGTGAAATTGAGAAAACACTTCAAAGGGTCTTTTGTGAGATTCTGCCCTTAAGGCCCATTGCACTTTGAAGTAGTTGCTGGGCGCGTTACTTCCCCCAGTGACCAGAATGATATCCACTGCATTGAACTTGAATTAGTTACTGGGCGTGTTACTTCCCCCAATGACCAGAATGATAACGTATTGCATCAGACTATATTGCATTGTATTTGTGCATCACAGTAAAGATTAGATAGCTTAACAATGTAGTAAATGCTTTTGAGAAAGCCAAAGTATTCAGTCACATGTTTTGATCATTTAGAATCAGCGCAGTCATTATACAATTTATGTTGTGTATTTTTCCCTTTAGGCCGGTTGGAGAAATTGGTTGCTCAGGTGATAATTTTTATTTATAGGTAATCTTGTGCTAGCCTGTTCGTAATGACAACCAACGAGAAGTGATCATCCCCGCTCTGACTGACCATGATAGAAACTGGTAATCTATTGATGATATTTACCTGACATAAATTTGGCTGATATACATATACAGTGTGATCAACTTGCTATATACAAAAAAAAGCGTCTTACACCTTGGTATCAATAATTGCAAATGCAGTACATTTCGTTTATAACGACGATGGAAGGACTATTAAATTCCGTCGCCATATCCGGGAGTCGCTATATAAAAAGAAAGAGAGAAAGAATGAAGGAAGGAAATTAGGTGAGAAAAGTCCCCATTAACTGGTTCTTACATTTAACTTTATCAACCTTAACATTTATAAACAATTATTACAACTACTGACTATCTGTGAACGTAAACAAAAGATAAAAAAGTTTTGTGTTTAGACTCGGTCGCAATATCAGTCAGTATGAGATTTCAAGCATCTTAATAATCGTAATTAATTAGTTTATTAAAATTAGTCGCTAAAACCGAAATCGAAGTTACATCCGAAGTCGTTACAGCCAAATTTTCTTCTTAAATTACTCCTTCAATTCAAGGGACTTATGTGTTATGTCGTTATAACCAAAAGGTCGTTACAACCAAAGTCGTTATAAATGAAATCCACTGTAGTTGCAAAGTCGGATTCCC
Organism: Agrilus mali; assembly: GCA_029378335.1. Classification (NCBI taxonomy): domain Eukaryota; kingdom Metazoa; phylum Arthropoda; class Insecta; order Coleoptera; family Buprestidae; genus Agrilus; species Agrilus mali. The sequence goes on along the minus strand of CM055655.1, from coordinate 13,152,785 downwards.
TGTTATTTGTTCGGGTTTATAATGTTAAAAATGTTTAAGGTTCTGTACTAAAATAAAATAAATACCTAAACTAGTTAGAAAATTTAAACAGGTAGAATCAGAAAGTAGTTTTTATCAATTAACTAATCGAAATAATAAATATACTGCACTCATTTAGTTTTAAAAGGAAACCTTCCAGTATTTTTGAGGTTTATGTACATATGGTACATTTTGTCAGGGTAGATTTAAAGGATTAGCTTGAAAAATCCTGGAGGTTTAGAAAATATTTATGACCACCGTCTTCAACTAGCAGCAGTAGCAGTCTTTTCTGATTGTGCACGTAAAATACATTTTATCTGCAAATAGAATTGTGTTCATTTATCTTACATATTCGCAAACCGCTCCGGTTTCTAAGAAATTAATAAATTGTCCAGCTTTCTTTGCAAAGGTTTTCATTTGGTTTTATCGAACAAAATACAGACGTTTGCAGTTAAATGATGCATTATACTGAAAAGAATACAGGCTGACCTCAGTTTCTACATTCGATAAAACAGTTCTTAAAGCAGGATAACTGAATAACTGCAGAACTTGCAGTAAATAAATTCAGAGTGGTTTTATGTCCAAGGAGCAATAAAGACTTCTATAAAGTAAAAGACAAGATCAGAATTTATACAACTGCGATTAATGAAATAAAAATAGCGAATCCTTTATGGGGTATCAACTTTTCTTTTAAAACGCTTCCTTGCGAATTTAACTTCTATTGTGAGAATTCTTTATGTATACATACAGGGTGATTACATGGAACTGGAAATGTATGGGGTGAAAATTTAAAATATGTCAAATATTAGAGGTGTTTTAGATTACTGGTCATGAGGTTTAAGGTTATGTTTCAGTTGTCAGAATGATGTGATATATGTTATAATCTGTTTAAACACGTACATACTAATTGAATTTTCATTTAGGAATATGCATTAGTTGCTCTAACTACATACAACAAATAAAATCACGTTACAAATCACATAAATGTATTATAAATGAGTCAAGTCTGCAACGTTATTTCAGCCACAATTTGAAGATAAGGGTTAAACTAAAAAAAAAAAAAAAAAAATTTTTGACAAAAGCAGCACATGGTGACCAATTTTATTTTCTTGATCTTATGTAAAAACTGATCGAGTTCCCATCCTAGTAGAATAAGAATCTTTTGTTGTTCTATCGGAAGATAATTTGTAGGCACGTGCGTACGGGAATACCCGAATCTATTATATACGAGAGCGGATCAAATATAAACGAGCCTCTTAAAAGAAAATTAAAAAATTAAAATTGAGCGCCGGATAGTTGTTCAAGGCGCATACGGGCGTTAGCAACTTGAAGTGAGGATATAAGGTGACACGGAAACGACTCGTCGTATTGCTGTGTTTGCTTGGTTAGTAACTATCACAATCAGGAAGAAAGAGATGCATAGCAGCGTTGCGCAACGGATTATTATTAATTTTTGAAAACGTGAAACCAGCTGAGATTTTGCGCAAATTGCTAGAACAGTTCGGAAATGAAACGCTTTCGTGGCAACGGGTAAAAGAATTTAACGAAGGGGGTAATCGTGTAAAAAAGTGTAAATCATCCTCGTCGTCCGCGCACCAGCATATCGCCGGTTAACATTGCACGCGTTAGAAACCTTAATAAAGGGAACCACCACGCCACTGTGCTTCACATATCTGTTGAACTCGGCATTAGCTATGGGAGTGCCCACACAATCATAACGAAAAACTGGGGATTCCGAAAAATTTTAGCTCGTTGGATCCCAAAGTTGCTGAGTGAAGATCAAAAAGCTGCTCGAGTTCGCATCGCAGCTTTAACGCAGGCCCAAATCAGTGACATGCACTAGACTCAGTCGGAGCACCATCCATATAGCCCAAACTTATCCCCTTGTGATTTCCACATGTTTGGGTCCCTCAAAGAATCACTAGGAGGCGAGTGATTTCAGACTGTTGAACATGTGAAGGCGTTTGTGCGCAACTGGATGGACCCCCGCCTTGCTTCTTTTTATGAAAACGAGATGAAAAAACTACCAATCCGTTGGGAAAAATGTATAATCAAACAAGGGGTATATGTCGAAAAATAGAGAAATTTGTGTTTTTGTGAAAATTTTCAAAATAAATCTTTTGTGAACGAAGGTTCGTTTATATTTGATCCATCCTCGTAGGTTAAAAAAATACTAAAACGTTATTTATAACATTTCAACTAAAGACTAGACAAAAATTAATCACAGACAATGTTCGTACACTGGCAGCACTGTATGAAAAACCAATTTAATCACTGTTCATAGTAATCAAAATGTCGCAGTGATCTCATATGACATCATATAAGAAACTTTGTGTCGATGTGTGAAATTTCTGTTGTTAGATAGACTTATAATTCCTGCAGTCATGTGGTAAATATCTAAAAATACAATGTTTTATGCTTAATCTTTTCTAAAATAGTTGGCGTAAGTAATCGGAAATTTGTATTGTGTGTGATTATGCGCATGTACGGCAACACCCGCCGCTCCACTAATTTATGAATAGAGAGCAATCTTTAACGAGTAGTCTCTGCTAAAAAAATCGCAAACGCTAGACTATATATTTTGAAAAATTTGTTTTTCTTTTCGTATTTTTCATGTAGATTTTTATATGACGAAGCTTCATTTTTGCAGTGTTGTGGATAACTGCGATAGACGCCTGAATCCGTTTTGAAATTGGTTGATTGACTGATGCCTCAACATTTACGTTCAGAGAAGTCGAGCAAAATTGGAAAACACATTTAAATCGTTCTGCGTTTCAAAATTCACAAAAATTCGAGAACATAAGTGTTTTATGTTGTGGTTGGATTAAAAAATAATAATCTCGTCACAACGGGTGTACTGCTTAACCACATATATAACTCGAAGGACCAGCGTATAAATAAAACACGGAAATGAATATATACCTACATATATTTACACTAATTGAATGTAGATATTTATAATTAATGATTATTAAAAAACTTTCTCAGTTGAGCCTACTGTGGACTCAAAAAATGAATTATTGTTGAGTTGGGAATGTCAAACTTGGAATATTGAAATATGAATATTTGATCGTTTCTTCTTACCAAATTCGCTTGGTCTATAAGGTGGTTTTTTGGGTTGTCCTTTTGGCGAATTTTGTTTGCTGACTCAGTTTGATAATACCGAAAGGCAAAACGATCGTCGCTGCAAAAGAAGCAAACAAAATTCGCCAAATGAAACGAAATATGAATATTAAAAATTGGAATCTGGAAATGTGAATGTTGATCTACTATTTACGCTACCCTTCAAGTGGAAGAGGTCAGGAAACAGAATGGGCTATACTAGATGAGTAATACACACAAAAAAATTAAATGTTGTTCCTAAGTATAAGTAAAATATAAATATCTATAGTGAATGTACAAAGTAGGCAAGAAAGCAGATTTTCGGAAATTCTACATGATAAGAATGGAATGCAAAAGTAAATAAACTTAATCCTATAATATAATATTTACAATAAAACCCTAATGTGGTTTCCTACCTATTTAACACTAATGGCCTATGCTAAATGTTGTAACAACGTATACGTATAAAATTTTATTACTAGCTAATTAGGAAATTTGTAAATATATACAAAGAATCGGCCTTTGCCGAAACAGCAATCACTGTTGTATGTAGGTACTACGTGAAATAACTGCGTAATTAAAAAATAACCGAATATACCGAAATCTATTTCCTCATTGCGGTGAACGAGAGTTAAACTGGACCAATCCGCTGTTTAATAAACAATGCTGAACTTTTTAATGTTCAATCCTAGGTACCTCTCTCTGATCAGAAATAGATATATGCTTATTTATAGCGTTCTAAGAAATATTCAAATGGGTAGTTGAAGAGAAAATTGCTAATCCAAAGTCAATCCGCGTAAGGTAAGTTTATTCGAATCGTTAATATTTACCAACAATTTTAGGTCTTCAATTGGAAAATCGGTTAGTTACTCACCACCACATTTCTCCCTTTCCTCTGGTGTGATATTTGGTAAGATGTGGTCGGACCTTTTCCCCTTCTCTCTCTTTAACTTAAATGTTGTTGGACCCCTGATATATTTAATGAATGATTGTTCCCTATCCCGAACAAATCTTCGCGTAATCAGTAACATTTAGGTATCATGAAGTAATTGGTTGGTCAAATAGATATTGTTTCTAACTATGTGGTGTATACAATTTGCTGCACAATACAAACAACTGGTGTCGTCCTTAAGGGCAAATATGCATATTAAGCTTTCAAGGGCTACAGATACATTTATAAATACAGCAGGGTGCAAATTACTGCAGTGTAAAAGCTAACGAACAAGCCGATATGGTACCTCGTAATGTATGTTCTACCATTAAATATGTGGTTTAATACAGAGATGTACTTGCATGCGGTGAACTAAATGTAAAAGTTTTCATAGATTTACGTGACCTACCTGCCGTAGCGTTTAATACGTGAACATAAATCGAAGATGGTTTTGCATTCGAAGGGCTGCAAGTGTAGTTACCGTTGTGACTCTTATCCACGTCGTGAACTAAGAGAACGCTAGAGGAATGATTGGGAAGAACGGTAACTCCTAAGTCGTAGTTGATCATTCGGCTTTCGTGATACCAGAAAACGTATGTCGGCGGTTCGGTCGAATGTATGAGCGAGCAGACCAATTGGAGGGTAGAACCCGCGTTTAGATGGAGGTCTGGGGCTCCCAAAATCTCCGCAACGACCTCTGAAACAATCGGCACATTTAGAATAGATCGTGTAGAAATTTCCGCAAACAAAAATTACAACAGTGCCAAAGCTACGGAATTCCGAGATGTAGTAATATTGGAGAATGTCTGATCAATTCAAAACATCATCTGAAAAATACTGGTTTTAAATGAACACTTCTGTGATAATATTGTAGTACAAGACACAAATTGATATTTCATTTTCTTCAGAAGCTGAACGCAATTCTTGCTGGTTTATGTTTCCTTCTTTACAAAAGACAACTTAATAAATTAATAAAGCATAAATTATGTGGTGATTACAGTTGGCCATTTCTTGTCCACATTACAGACTTCTTTTCAAGTGGATTAATTATTAATTTGCTACCTACTCTACAATATTTTTTTGCCTTTACTGAATGGACTACATTGCAGCTGTTTCCTTAAAAGAGGTAGGTAATATGAAGGTGAAGCCTTTCCAACATTTAATTAAAAATCCTTTGGATGGTGATTCTTCTCTTCTGATTAATCAAATAAATAATTATAAAAAATAAAATTCAATAAGTCTACCATTGGCTTAACGTTTTAAACAGGTTTCCATTATATTCACTAATGAAGTTATGGTTGCGTGCTCAGAAAACTGACGTTTGATCAGAACTTATTAAAATTTCTGTTGCTGCTTTATGGTTCATGGTCACATTAAATAGTAAAAATACACATACCATTGATTGTGATATATAGTGTTACAAGTAAAGTCGACCGAGATCCTTTAAGAGGTTGTAGTTTCCCTCATTTCTGACTGATTTGACTATGAAAATCCGTATTCAAAAGTTAACCGGTTTCATGTTATTGGACTTTTAAGGTTTTTTATAAAAATTGCTGTTTCTTTTTTTGTCTATTGTCCCATTTTTTTTGTGTTTTGTGCCTCTAATTTATTTATTTTTGCTATTTTTATAATCCAATTATATCTGTTGATGTTTTTAAGCAGAAAATTATCGATGCGGCAAACGAAATAAGAAGAGGATTAACAACTGGTGTAGTGAAAAGTAGCTTAAGACACAGAATGAGACTATGTGTGGGAAACAGAGGCGGACATGTGGAACACACATTATAAACATTCTTTGAAAAGAGTAATAAACGTTATTTTGCACCTATTTGGAATGTTTTATTTTGTTTTCTGACTCTAGTGATAAATTTGACGCTTAAGTACTCTTATTTTTTACTACTATCTGGAAGCATTTTATCAAAGTTTTTTTGTAAGATTTTTGATAATACCCCAGCTTGTTACACATTGTTGGATAGCTAAAAAACCATAGATATTTTTGAACACATCTGCAGCATAACTGTCATAGACTTTTTTTAATATTTAAAAAGGAAAAAGGATGTTTTTTACATTTTTTTTACCTTTTTTAACTATCAATCATCTACTGCGACTCAGTTGGTTCAGTTACCTGTAATTTTAGTGTTGAGAATAATAAAGCAACGTATGTACTACAGAAAATAGCAAAAAAAAAATTAATTAAAGGCACAAACCACAAAAAAAAATGGGACAATAGACAAAAAATCGGCAATTTTCATAAAAAAAACTTAAAAGTTCAATAACTTGAAACCAGTTAAGTTTGGGATACGGTCTTTCATAGTCAAATCAGTCAAAAATGAGAGAAACTACAACCTTTTAAAGGATCTAGATCGACTTAACTTGTAACCCTGTGTATAGAGCCACCTTGAAAAATATAATGTAACGGATGTGTCATTCTGACGTTGACATGCGCCTACTGCGAAAGTTTACTAAAAGCATAAAAGTAACCTATGACGCGTTCCAGAAAGTCCGAGAGTTGCTGGACGTTTCGAGAGATGCCTAGAAACGTCCATAAGACTATATAAGGAACAGCGTTGGATAGTTTGACAGTATTTTGATAGAAGAGAGCGACAGATATGAGCGAGAAGAGAAGATAAAGCGATTGACGAGCGAAATAGTTATAGAGTTATTGTTGTTATCGAAATAGATATTGAATCGTTGTTATAAAGTTAATTTAATAAAAAGTGTTGAGAGAAAAATCCGTGATAATTGTAAATTACGTAACAATTGGTGTCAGGAGTAAGGATTTATGCCAGTAACAAGAAGTCAAACGTCAACAATGGAGGAGCAGATGAAATTTTTAATGGAAATGCTTAAAGAAATGAAGTCAGGCCAGGAAGAAATGAAGAAAGAAATGAAGGCAGGCCAGGAAGAAATGAAGGCAAGCCAGGAAGAAATAAAGGTAGGTCAGGAAGCAATGAAGGATGAAATGAAGGCAGGCCAGGAAGAAATTAAGGCAGGTCAAGAGAAATTGATAGAAGATATGAGAGCAATAAAAATTGAGCAAGAAGGATTGAAAGAACAGTTAAAAGAAGTAAGAGTAGAAGTTCATGAAGAATTAAAGGAAGTAAGAGTAGAAGTTCAAGAAGAGTTAAAGGCCGTACACAAAAAGTTTCAAAAGGAGTTAGACGATATGAAGGCCAATCTGACCATTCAAGAGTACCCAAAACTAAACAAATGCGAAGAAGGAAGTGTAAAAATGTCGAGAATAAAACCACCAACATTCGATGTGAAGGTCTCTTGGTCAGTTTATCTTAAACAATTCGACGCTGCTGCCAAGGCAAATGAGTGGAATGAGATGGAGAAAGCCACTGCCCTGATCATAGCTTTACGTGGGGAAGTTCTAGACGTTTTGCAAAGTATACCAGAAATGCAACAAATGTACCAGGCTCAATTAAAAAGCCGCTATCGACGTAGCAGCGAAAGCCTCCAGCAATTCGAAGCGGACGTCGAAAGGCTTGTGCGGTTAGCTTATCCTAGTGCCCCTCAAGACTTTACAGACCAGCTGCCCACCCAAATGTTTGTCGATGGAGTGCGAGATGTCGAAATACAGCAAGCCCTGCGCATGGCTCGACCTAAAACTGCGGGCGAAGCCTTGTCGCACGCGCTGGAATATGAAGCAGCCAAACAGGCGTCCATAGGACATGCTAGAATCCGGCAGGCTGGGTGAAAATAGTCAAAGAAGTCATGTCTTCGAAACCGAAGGAAGGGTTGAGTGAGCGCCCACGCTGTTGGACTTGCGACAAATATGGGCATATTTCACGCGATTGTAACAAAAGGAAACGAGCAATTACATGTTGGAAGTGCGGACGTACGGGGCACTTGAGCTGCGGATGTCCATCTGGAAGAATACAGACGTCAACCGCCGAAAAAAGCAAACCGGAATACATTGTCAAAATTGAACATCGGCCAAGAAAACACCATGGTAATGCTGAAGCCCTGTCAAGACGATCATGCCCACGGAATAGCAAGAATTGTTCTTCGGTTGAACGAAATAAGAGTTGGAACAAGTTCTATGCCTACATACCGCCGTAGACAGACAAGAGAATTGGGAAGACACAGTGTTGATTGAGTTACAGCGAACCGACGATGATCTAGGAGCCCTTATGAAATGGAAGGAGACGGGAGAATCTCGAGCAGCATGGGCGGACGTAAGCCCCCTGAGTGCTACGACGAAATGTTATTGGGCCCAATGGGATTCCTTAAAGTTCGAGAATGGAGTCCTTAAAAGAATCTGGGAAAGTCCGGACGGGACTAAGAAGCGATTACAAGTTGTGTTGACCAAGAAAAAGACGAAAGAAGTAATAAAAGAGCTGCATGCTGGGACTGGAGGTGGACATTTTGGGGTGAAGAAGACATTAGAGAAACTACGTGAACGGTATTACTGGGTGAACGCTAGATTGGATGTGGAAGACTGGTGTTGAAAATGCGTAGTATGTGCTTCTAACAAAGGTCCGATAACCAGGACACGAGGAAATATGCACCAGTATAACGTCGGAGCACCATTCAAAGGAATAGCCATGGATATTGCAGGTCCTTTTCCACGAACTGAAGATGGCAACCGCTACGATCAGCGAGCGAATTCCAATGGATTCAGGGAGGGCGATCGTGTATGGCTCTATAACCCATTTCGCAAGAAAGGAAGGTGCTTTAAATTACAATGGAATTGAGAGGGCCCGTACAAAGTAATTACCCGTATAAACGATGTCGTCTACAGGATACAACGAGGCCCCAAATTGAAGATGAAAGTTGTACACGTCGACCGGTTGGCTCCATACACAGTGAAAGAAACTGATCGGGACGATCAGCGCTAGAGGGGGGGCAGTGTGACGGATGTGTAATTCTGACGTTGACATGCGCCTACTGCGAAAGTTTAGTAAAAGCATAAAAGTAACCTATGACGCGTTCCAGAAAGTCCGAGAGTTGCTGGACGTTTCGAGAGTTGCCTAGAAACATCCATAATACTATATAAGGAACAGCGTTGGACAGTTTGACAGTATTTTTATAGAAGAGAGCGACAGATATAAGCGAGAAAAGAAGAAAAGCGATTGACAAGCGAAATAGTTATAGAGTTGTTGTTGTTATCGAAATAGATATTGAATCGTTGTTGTGTTATAGAGTTAATTTAATAAAAAGTGTTGAGAGAAAAATACGTGAAATTGTAAATTACGTAACAATATATTGGATTTGTCGTGTACACAAGTAACATGTCATAAAATTTTTGTACCTAATCTTGCAAAGACGTTGAGTGCTGTAAAATATAGTAACGTTGTGTACATTTCAATCTATTAAATTGCCGATTACATATTCGGTAATAATTTTAGACATTAAATATTAATTTAGTTAATGGGTTTACCACATGGACGATATCTGTGGATTAAAAGACATAGATAGTGCTTGAATCCCTAGTGTTTCAGACACTAAGATACTATCTAACGGATCACTTTGCTAATATAAGGGTTGCGGTTCTCGCAAAGCAGTGACACGATATTTATCGAGTAGCTTATACCTGCTGTTACAAGTAAATATCTAGATCGTAAATTAAACGAATGTGTAGTGAAAAGATATTCTTCAAAGCTATTAGTTCATTGAGATGTCAGATAAGAGAGGCACATGAGAGAATAATTTAATATAAGTGGTTTAAAGCTCTCCCAAGCTAATAATAAAGTTAACGCTGTTTCATAAAACCAAATTGCTTTTATTGGAAGTACACTAGCATGAACTATACGTATAAATAAGAAGAGAACCTTCAGCTTCTGCTGCATTCTGATCTTATTTCAATCGCCATCGATCTCTGTTTCTCCATTCGTCCTCTTCTATAGTTCTCCCTCGCATTGTTTCAATTTTACTATTAGTCATCCTCTTTTTCTTTTATTATTGCAAATCTATTTTCTTCTATTCTCATTACGTGTCCATATTGTAGGGGATGTCTTGTTTCAATTTTGTCTAAAGTCGTAGATTTTTTTTTTAATTCCTAATTCTTGATTTAGTATACGTTTTAGTCTAAATCTTTACTTGCTCTCCTTATAGAATCCATTTCTACTTACTATACTTTTTCCTATTTTGTCCGAAGACTGACTGCATTCTAATCCATTTGTCAATATAATCTTTACTTTTGCTTTGTAGACTTAATTTTGATGTACAGTAGAGACTCGATAATCCGGCGAACGATAATCCGGATATTTTGCTAGTCCGGATTGACGCCAAGCTTAAATTATGTACCTTGTAATCCGAATCGCATGATTCGGTCATCCGAAATTGCCATCAGATTAACGAAGCTAAATTACCGAAAAGGCCTTTTATCACACATTCTTTCACTACTTGAAGAAGGATATGATGTCGGTAAATGCATTAAGAGTATTAATCTTATGGATGCAGTTTGTTTACTCCATAATTCATGGCAAAAAGTGACAACCAACTCTTTAGAAAAATGTTGGTACAAACTCTTATCAGGCAATTTACCCGATTATGGGCCGGATGATCTGATTCCCCTAAGCTTATTACAAAAAAAATTGCAGCAAATAAGCCAAGGCTATCAAGACATTTCAAACATGCTGACACAAATTGATGGCGAGGTTCATACAAATGTTGAACTGAATCAATGGGTGGAAAATGCAGAAAACCTCATAGAGGATGACGATCTTGAATATGAGGCTATAGACGATATATACGAAGGGACCGGCGATAAAGAAGATATCCAGCAAAAAAAAATCAAGCACGAGGATGCAGTAAAATATTTTACATTGGGATTGCAATGGGCTGAAGAAAATAATCTTGGCATTAGAGATATTCTTGCACTAAAAAATATACAAGAGAAAGCTGTTGTTAAGCATTTTTCAACTGTTGCACTTAGAAAACAGAGTAAAATCTCCGACTATTTTAAATAATGTAGATTATACCTAGTATGTACCTACATATCTAGTATGTAGGTAAATAATTACGTATGTATGTAGTATGTAGGTTCATCTAAATATATACTATATTATACATACTTAATCTTACATTATATTTGTTTTGAGATTTTGAGAATAAAGTTTACTTATTTTAACCATTATTTACTGCGTATGTGTATAAAAATTCAAGACGCGATAATCCGAATTTTTCATTAATTGATCTGGATTATCGAGTCTCTACTGTAATTTTAATAAAGCAAGCGACGACGAGTGCAAAATTCGTGTAGTTTTTTGAGTTTGTTGAACCCTCTACTTTGTGTCACTATCATATTTCTGGTGGTCTGAGATGTGTCTTTCGGTGAGAACACCGAAAAATCTCAGACTACGGCTCTCAAGCACGAATATTAAACGATATTCTAATAACCACCATTGATAGTTTTAATTTTCATTGTAATTTTTTATAATACAATTGATTCTATTGTCTTATTTCTTCCTTCGGCGTTTATCTTCTATGTTTAAGTACATTCGGTCGGTGAAATTGTCCTGTTTCCTATTATTATAATGACATGCCTCCAAATCGAATACTCTTACAGTACTCAGGGCCGGCGAAAGGCTAGTTTAACGCCCGTGCGAAAGGCAAATTTTCCACCCCCTCCCCCTTCGATTTGATGAAACACATATTTTTAAAATTTTGTAAGTTTTGCAATAACTGTTATGTGGAATCAATTTACAAAGTTAAAATAAAAATACTCAAAGAAAAACTAATACGTTATTATATTCACTTTCATAATCGTGAATCGTGTGTAAATTAAAATACAAAAGAATAGAAGAAAATTATTCATTAAATATTAAAAAAACTACTAATGACACTTAAAGTTATAAACATCTAAAACATATTATAAAAATAAACATAATAGAAATATTTTTTCAAAAAAAAAACATAAAAATTATTTCTTTTTGAATTTGAAAACACTACCCTGATAACGGCTACACAAAACAAAAATTATTTATTACCTGCAGGTGGTGCGGTGGCGACTGGCGGCGCCTTTCATTCCCCAATAATATAAAAGCGCTTGGGCTTGCTTATCTTCTGACCGACCGGCGCGGCGACGACGCCTTTCTTTGTCAATAAAATAATACCGCCCATCTGTTCACAAATACACAAATAAACTGATTGACATATTATGCCCTTCATATTAAATAATTTTACACATTTTCTTGTGCTCTAGTTTATTATTTATATTTTTTCATATTAGACACTTTCAGTTCTTGCCAGTTTTTTATTAACTATCTCTTGATTTGGCGCCCCTAGATGTTGGCGCCCGTGCGGGCGCACGGTTCGCACGGGCCTTCCGCCGGCCCTGACAGTACTGAGTACATATTCTACATATATAGCTCATAGATATTATTTACTTTGTACAAGAATTAATAAGATTTTTTTGAGGTTCTGCATTTGTCCCGGTTCTGACTTTAGTCAGTTACGTAAGTGTTTGTATTTTGCCATGACGCACCCTGATTATATTTCGACTGCTATCGTTCTCTGTTTCTTCTTTCTTGCTCTTATGTAGTTCTATCTGTCATTGTTCGTATTATTCTCTTTAATTAATATCACTGCTGGTCTACCTCTCTTTCTTTTATCGTTGAATATAATTCGTAACTTTTTTGAAAATTAATTTTCTTCCATTCTCATTACATTTATATTCTGCCTCTTATATTCCTATTTCTTGATTGGGTGCGCGTACTAGACTGGATCTTTCCTTGCTCTTATATGTTACAATCCATTTCTACTTACTTTATTTCTTTCTATTTCTGCCAGATAACTTCCAGCACTCTAATCAATTTGTCAGTACAAGCTCTACTCTGTTGCTTTATAGATTCTCATTTTTGTTTGTAATAATTTGAATGTGATTTGACGAGTTGACAATTCGTACACATTTCTGACCTTATTGAACCCTCTACTTTGTGTCATTATCATATGTAGTCTCGCTTGATGTCATACTATTTAGGTATTTATACTCTTCACACTATTTAATTTTCTTAATTGAAATTATGCTCTTCCTGTTAATCTCCTGTGCATAGGTATTTTGTTTTCTCCCTGTTTAAACTTGTGCCCCATATTTTTTTTTTTTCAATAAGTTTTCTATATGTAATCAACGCCCTCCTCTCTCGTTGAGGAGTGATCAACATTTACCTACTATAGGGAGATAGTTCAAAATAAGACGTTGTAAGATATTAACGGATAATTAAGAAGTTCTATCAGATTTAAATACGAAGATTACTAACTATCGCATGGAACCTTCTTCAATTAAATAATACACTTTTAACTCATCCACTAAAAAATAAACAACCGCTGTGATATGAGAAACATTTTTAGATTAGTGAAAATTTGCTTACAACTCTTACTCGCTAAAAAAAGTTACTTCAGGAAAAACAGCATCAGCAAATAGTGCTTTAAACAAAACATAATGCAAATTGTGACGTTTATTCATCGCAAGCCGTACGAATGTATTAAAGTGAAACTGCCAATTTTTTACGTCTTCTACAACAGGTTTAAAAAGTAGTTTTCTCAAGTATTGTTCTTCTTTAATGTAAATACTGAAATACTCGAAACAAAAGACCCTCTACTTTAATAATGAATCCAAGGAAATAAAAGTTTAAGGAGCACTTTCTTATACGAAACAAGTTTTAAGAACGTGTTTGTTTTCATTGTTTGGAGTGCAGTCGTAAATGCAACAGCGGCTATGTGTAAAATAACGAGGAACCTGTACAAACCAGGACTAAGTACATTTATTTAAAAAATACAGTTAACTTAATTACTTACTCGAAGGAAAATGAGCTGATATAATTAATTTTGAAGTATTTCTTAAAATGGTAGTATATACATTATTGTGAAATAATAATTGTAGATTGATATTCCTTTTTAAAGTTTGACTGTTTATGTTCTCTTTCAATAAAATTTAAGCCCCCCCCCCCCATCAAACAGAGCCCAGATCAGGAATAATCAAGTTTGTTTTCATTGTCCCAATCATGAAGAACCTAACAGAGATAAATATTCTACCTATTGCGACCGTACCGACCGGGGTCGATACTTTCTGGTCAAAATAGTGTTGGACAGGTAAACAAATAAAACAAACAAAAACCTTCGAAAGTATTTATTTATTCAAATCAAGAAATTGTGATCGTCAATAGTGGTAGGACCTTTAGATTACGTTGTGATAATAATATGTAGTAACTTAAATTCAGACTCTTTTATGAGTTCCGTACAAGCTATAGGTATTAACAAAGAAAACACAAAAAACCTGTTTAATTCATTTATTTCTTTTTTACTGCTGGGGAACCTGAATGGTCCAACATATGTTGCAAAGGGTTGGGGAAACCCCAGGAAAACCCAACCAGATCATTATAACTTACATGTACCTTCAGAACGTAGAAACACAATGTTTTTATGAGACTTTAACAAAAATGGCCGTAAGTTGGTTCTAGATAGAGGGGACAACAACGAGCTCTTTTTATGTGATAATTTAGGGCGGTAACGGGTATGTCGTAATACAAGTGAGTACCAAATATGTAAGGGGATTGGTACAGAGTATGACCTCGTCAAACCGTGCACCAACAGTAAATACAGGTGACCTCTCACATGTTCGTCTTGACCAGGGAGGAAGGAAGCCTTGCTAGACGGGACTATAACTGTGATTATAGCCACACCTGTAGTAAGCCATGTTCTACCTAGGTAGTTAGGTAAGACATGTTAGGTACCTGTTGTCTGAAATACACTGTGTGTTTGTGTGTGTGTGTGTGGGTATGCATACACTAGGTGTATATTATTTCAGGGTAATTGTATACACGGTGAGTGTTGGCAGGGTGGGGACATACACTGAGTGTAGGTGTGTGTGTGTGCACTTTGTGCGTTGGTTTGTTTTGTACATTTTGTACATAGTGGGGGTCCAACACTCGGTGTATGGGTTGAGTTTTATATACTTGGTATATGTGTGTGTGAGTGAGTATACCCTGTGTATGCATATAAGTGTATAAATTGTGTGTGTATAGATGGTTTGTGTATTCAGAACAACAAAGCACGTCACTTACTAATGGACTTCCTCCTCTCGGACCAAGAGGTCTTCAATAGAGAGTATCTCCTTTTAATTTAGACAAAGATGTGTTAATGTATGAAACATTTGACACACCAGTTACCAGACAAATGTTTGGGCTGCTCGATCTTTAGATCCAGCTTGTCGAGTGGTAATGTTTGATTAAACCAAAAATGGTTGTTGTCGTACCTACCTAGTATCAACCAGTTGCCAGAACTAAAACAAAGTAAGACGATTGAAATGGTACTACGGTAAAAATTAATCATAAGTTTAACTGTAAGGTAATAGCAAAAAATTGTTACCTAGAGCAAAAATAATCAAACGTATTTACAAATTAAAAGTAATCAATCGTAATAAACAGCACCTATAACTAATATAATGAAACAACAAAAATAAGATTATTAAGAAAATAAAAGTTCATCACCTTTGGGCCATGGTAGCTATGTGGGAAAGAGATATATTAAGTCATAAATCTCAAGTGAGAAAACACAACAAAGACACAAACAAGTGTTAGGGGTTATACCTTCACTTTGTTGGTCGTTCACGGCGGGGTTCTCAAGTACTGCCGCAAAGGGATCGGCTCGGTTGGGGGTCGTCATCGTGGACCGGGTGGCCGAACTGGAATGTCCTTTTCAAGAAACCAGTGACGTAACGTGGGGGTGAACGCTCTCCTATTTTACACGGTCCGCTGGGGCAGGGAACGGCCAGTGCGGGGGTGGTGAAATCGGCGACGCGCTCTATGTGGGCCCAGAAGGTGGCTAATGACCAAATAAACCAGCGACGGCGGTGATTCAGTTGGGCACCGTGGTCAGAGGTGATTCATGCTGTCCATCAGGATGGAAAGTTGTTTGGACGGTGGAAACTCGCTCAGGGGACCGAAACAATTGAACCCAGACAATGGAACCGAGGGGCGGACGGAAGACTCGATTTCCACGCTTGAGGATGGACTTGCCCAGGTACGTCAGACCAAAACCAGGTGACGGTGGACTGCACTCCACAACAGCCTTTGGTTTGCCAGACTAGTCTTAGGTTAATTAATATGTAAGGGTTAAAGGACGTTCGCTCAGACTGACCGAGCCAGCCAATTGAACAGGTGGTAAAGGACGTTCGCTCAGACTGACCGAGCCAGCCAATTGAACAGGTGGTAAAGGACGTTCGCTCAGACTGACCGAGCCAGCCAATTGAACAGGTGGTAAAGGATCGTTCGCTCAGACTGACCGAGCCAGCCAATTGAACAGGTGGTAAAGGACGTTCGCTCAGACTGACCGAGCCAGCCAATTGAACAGGTAGTAAAGGAAGCTCTCTCAGACTGACCGAGCCAACCAATTGAGCAGGTAGTAGGTAAAGGTAGGTCTCCCTCTTCCTTGCCAGGGTAGGTGGAATGTCGGAGACTGCTTTTCCTGTAGATCGCGAGTCCTTTTATACTCCAAAATTTACCCTTACCATCGCGTGAGAACCGCGCTCGCGAGCTTCCCCTTGCTTCACCTCGGCGCTAACACCTACAAGCTCAAATCAGGGTTGAAATATACCTACACTCCTCTTTTACCTAACGCTCTTTCTTTCTACCTATCCTAGTGTGTGTTCGCACGCTCTCTATCGCATCCCCTGTCTGCTTCCCTACCGAATATACCTATCCGCTAACCTAGCTCTCACTGTCTCTCTCCTAACATCGGAATACAGATAGCTACCTCTTACTCGTGAATTGACATAGACCAGATGTAGGATGACGGTAACTGCACGCTGTAAAAATTGATACCAAATGCACGATTTTATGTGGCTTAAATTTTGAAGACAAAAATTATTTAAAATTATTTAATTTTACTGAACTAATTATCGTAAAATGTTAAAGAAAACTGATTCGGCTAAACTGACTAAAAGCAAGAAAAGGATTAAAATTGACATCAGACCAAAATTAAAATAATAATAATATAGGAAATAAAGTAAACAAATGAAGGTATATTTGAAGAAATTAATAACACCTGGGTACAGGTGGTTACACTATATTTTGATCTTCCTCTTCAGGTACATGCTAAGGATAAATTTCGGTACCCCCGAATACCTGCGCATTGTATGGAGAATAAACGAGATGTATTTTAATGCCCCTCGACCTATGTATTCGAATTAAATATCTGATAAAAGAAAATTATGAATACCGACAAGTCTATTACCTAAATTAAATGCTTTTCACAAGTCAGTATTGTCTTTATTGAATATTCTTGTCCTTAGTAATTTTCAATAACAAAGTTACCTTTTTAATAGACTAAATTATGACGGACTCTCCAGACACTTCTTGGTAATGTAATGTGTATTTTTTCATTGTGTTCTCTTGTGGAGGAAGAGCCCACAATAATTGTAACATGGTTTTCGCACAACAATCTTGAACAATTATTATAAGTTAACGTCTTGGATAACGTAAGGATAAAATAACCTTAAATTAATTAAGGAAATCAGGAATAATTACCTATCAGATAGTTTTGAACATTGATTTATTTATTAAAACAGTGGCAAGGGTGAAGGGCCCTTAATAAACAAACTTTCGAAATTATACGTAAGTAGGTAATTTTTGTTGATTTTTTTAACCAACTATTAATGTTAAGAATACTGATTGTATGATTTGCGATAATAATATATTGGGTTTAAGCATTCCACCAAACCTGGCACGTTCGGAATACTCTTTGGATTTAACGTAAAAACATTTTTTCGTATATTTAAAATATTTCTTATTATACTTTTTGCAATTAGTTATCCGAAAGTAGGTTTTTATCTTTAGGATTACCAATAAGTGTTCGGCGAGAGTTAAAATTTGAACTAAATGCAATTCGAAGATCTTGGTTCATATGGGATGGTAATAATCTTGCTTTTCCTAGTTTCTTTTTGAAAAGAAGAGGTTCTGGAAATGAGATTTTTAAATTTAATCATATTGAGTAAGAAATAAAAACACACTATTCTACTATATTGTTATTAAACATAACAGCTATTTCGGTATCATACCTTTGTTAGATGTAACTTTCAACTTTTGTATTTTTATTTCTTACTTAATGATGGATTTCTACCAAGTATAGACCGAAACGATCCTGAATGTAATCCTATTGAGTACTTTATCAACAACATTAATGAAGTGGAGGTCCTATAACAAAATATTCATTGTTTAGGTTAGCTTGATTAGTTTCGTTTTCGAATAGACCACTAAAAATTACAGTTACTATTCTCGATCAATACTGTCCAGTGTACCATTATCTTAAGCTCTCTTCAGTCGCTGAAGATGGTAACTTTTCTACCGAAAACGACTTAGGACGTTTATCGTCGTGTTTTGGCATTGAGGTGTGAGCTATTTAATTTGTATGGTAACCAAGAATTTTATGGGTTGTTTTGCCGTGGTCCTGTCTTCCTCCCTTGCTAGACGTTTTGCCAGTCTCGACTGCTGGCATCCTCAGTAGATTTCTGCTGCTCATGCTGCTTCCTCTGCTGAGACTACTACTGAGGATGCCAGCAATCGAGACTGGCGAAACGTATAGTAAAGAAGGAAGACAGGACCACGGCAAATCAACCCGGAAAATTCTAGGTTACCATACGAACGCCGGTCGTGAAAGGCTACGACCACTATTTAATTTGTTCTACGTTTGAGTAGATATTTCTCCAATTTATTTACTGTCTATGAATCGAGCGAGCAAACACGATTTGCACTTTCACTATTGTTGAGGTTAAACCAAACAGAAACTTACACAAATATTTGTACTAGAAATAGAATTTTTATGAAGCAATTTTCTTGCATCAAGAAATGATATAATGATAATGCATATAACTACGTAGATGCTGAGAATTCTGTTTGAAAACCGGGAAATTCCAAACGTGCTTGGATAAAACCTAGCAACTTTATTTTAAGACGATTTTTGCATATTTTCTAAGCAGTAGAGTTACCTAGATAAAAAGGAATATAAGACGTCTCTAGCATGTTGTTTTATAAAAGCTAATTTGATAGAAGATAGTGTTTGGTTTAAAAGGAACCTTTAATATCGAAATCTGAACGAGCGGAAACCTGCTTAGTTTAATTCAGTTAGAAAGATGTTTTTTCAAGGCGAAACGTTCTTAGACCCATGTATTCATACTGCAATTGGTTCTAAGTAAGTACGCATTGCTTTTTTAAATTTTGAAGCAAAATTAGTGCTTGTTTTTTCCTTTTGGAATATAATAATAAATTATAATTGACATTTAATCCATTTAATGTTGGTTAGAATATTTCCTTGTCATTTAAACATAATGACGTAAATGTAAATAATTTTGACTATTTTGAGCTACAAAATGGGACTAACATTTTCTCATTTTCTTTTACGTATTTTTCAAAAACGCCATTTGCGCATCCTGATGGTTGGCCTAGACGGAGCTGGCAAAACCACAATTCTTTACAAATTGAAACTCGGAGAAGTGGTGTCAACCATACCAACGATTGGTTTTAATGTCGAAACAGTAGAATATAAAAATATCTGTTTTACAGTTTGGGACATCGGTGGTCAGGATAAGATTCGAGTACTATGGCGTCATTATTATCAAAACACAAATGGCATCATTTTTGTCATTGATTCGAGTGACAAAGACAGAATTGAGGAGGCTGGAAAAGAATTGGCGAGCTTGATCCAAGAAGATGACTTACGAAACGCGGCACTACTAATAATTGCTAACAAAAGAGACATGCCGAACGCAATGACCATAAGTGAAATAAAAGAAAAACTCAATTTGGATCATTTGACTCAAAGAAGGGCTTGGCACATCCAGCCAACTTGTGCAGTACAAGGTAGTGGCCTCTATGAAGGACTTGAGTGGTTATCAGAAGAACTGAGAAGAAAGTGAATATTTTACTGTACCTAAATAAGATATCAACCGGGAACTCTATAATAATTCTAAGCAAGTTTGTATTTATTTATTGAATATCCAGACGACAGTTCGGTATTTATTATTTGTTATCAAAATAATGCAAAATATCTGTAAAATTACTTATTTTAAGAGAAAAAAAGCAGATTGGTTTTTTAAAAAGTGTATCTACCTAATGTATTGAAAATTATTAAGCTTAATTTAGGAGGATGAAGTCTCTTTTTTTGTTTTGGGTTGTCTGAGACTACGCTACTCCTGTTTCAGCTTTTTATGTTTTTTGCTTCTCACCTTCCACTCATTCCCTATTTTTTGTGCCTATGAATATTGGGTTCAGTATCTAATGATTATTCCGTACATTCGTACATTCATATCCTTCTTCGCTCTTTAGTGACAGCGTTATTTTGACTTTTTGATCTTCAAGAGCTTCAGTATCTAGTTGGAGAATCTTTTTGATTCAATTCCATAGATATATCTGAAGAAAACGGCCTTTCACATTCCGATAGTGCCTTAGACTACGTTAATCCAATTTAAATGCCTGTGGACTTCTAAACATCCGGAAATGTTTTATTCTGAGTTTCTCCAATTTCCTGTGTTCATGAATATTGTGTTGGGGATCTAATCTTTTCTCGGCATTCTTGGTGTTCTTCTATGTCTACTTTTTCTCCCTTGCATTCACGTTTAATACATGTCCTTCTTTACTTCTTGGTAACAACGTTTCTTCTTCTCCATTATTGATTTTCATTCTTGCCATTCATATTTCATGTAGATCCTTCTTTACTTTTTGGTGCGAGAGTTATTTATATTTGTCTTAAAGAGCTTCAGTATCTAGCTGTCAAATTTTTCTAATTCAATTGCAAGTAGTACCTATATACAGAATGTCTGAAAAACCATGTAGGTATACTTCTCCATCTTTGATTTTCATTCCCTACATTCAAATTACATGCAGATTGTTCACCACTTCCTGGTGATAACGTTATTGTCAATACTTGGGTTCAAAAGGCTTCACAATTTGTTTGGTAAATTTTTCTGGCTTAATTTTACAGATGTTTATGTTATCTGTGTTTATTTAATTTGTACAATTGTAGTGTAACTTACCTAGGCCAACGTGATCGTCAAAAACTTCTTACCCTTCGTTGTGTTGAAAAGCCAGGTCTTGCCAAAAATGACAAAATTGTACTCTGGTACGGGTTTATCATTAGAGGAACAAGGTTAAATAAAACACAATGAATTCATTCCTACTGTTTAATTCAAAATCAAAATCAAATGTAAATTTGGAAATGAGAGTGTCAGACTCAGCCTGTGGCTAGCGTGGAAAAAGAGCCTGACAGAGGAAACCACGATCTCAGCCACTCAATGATTTAAAAACAAATGCAAATAAACATAAAAATCAAAATATCAAATTCAAGTAAATCACAAATAAATCAAATATCCAATGTAAAAATAAATTCAGATAAAACACAAATAAATAAAAATATCAAGTAAAAAAAAAATAAGTTCCAGTGAAAAACATATAAATCAAAATATCAAATATAAAAATATATCCAAATAAAACACATGAAAATCAAAATATCCAATGTAAAAATCAATTCAAGTAAAACAGGTAAATCAAAATCAAGTAAAAATGTAAATCAAAAATATCAAAGCAAAAAAATCAATTCAAGTAAAACACATGAAAATCAAATTCTAGTAAAATTGTAAATCAAAATATCAATGTAAAAATCAATTCAAGTAAAACAGGTAAATCAAAATATTAAATTCAAATAAAATGGTAAATCAAAATATCAATGCAAAAATAAAATCAGGAAAAACACAAATAAATCAAAATGTCAAATCCAAGTAAAATGGTAAATCAAAATATCCAGGTAAAAATAAATTCAAGAAAAACACAAGTAAATAAAAAAATATCCAATGCAAAAATAAAATCAAGTAGAACACATAAAAATCAAAATATCCAGTGTAAAAATAAAATCAGGTAAAACATGTAATTGCAGGGTAAAACCAACACAAAATAAAAGGCACATAAAAATAAAATCAATAAGAAAATTCAATAAAACACATAAAAATCAGGGGACACAAATAGGTACACATAAAAGGGTAAAAACACAATAAGACAAAAACCAAATAAAATGTATGAAAAATAATCAATAAGAAATTGTTGTAAACATAATTAAAAATTCTCAAATATAATGAGATCAAAAACAACTTGGAAAAGATAAATTCAATTTTGTAGTTTTCAGGCTCAACAAAAATGAAAAATAATTTGTGTAAGAAAATTTAGAAAAACTTATGAAAAATTCACAAAATGTAAACAAAACCCAATTTCCCGAATATTTGATAAATTTTTGACACAATTTGAAATTCAATCCCTACAAACAGCAGCACATTTCAAAACCAAAAACATATTTGTTAGTTAATTTAGGAGTCTGGAGTCCCTAAGGAAGCAATCCAGATAACGATGATCGTTGGAACGCATCGGGCTACACGACTAAATGTTTGTTTGCATTTTCTATCTAGCCTAGACATCTTTCTGTTTGAGCGAGGCATCATCGATAAAACTATCAATATAACAAAAGCCCCTGTTATACTCCCATCAACGTCCACACGGGAGAAAATATTAGTACTTGCAACAAGGCATTTCATACTTAGATTGAACCACAAAATGTTTTAACCCCTTTCGAAAATATACACAAATTATTATAATTTGAAAAATGAAATATTAATGTCAAGCCTGAAAAACTTTTTAAGTAAAATAATTTTTAAAATATAATTTAGTAAGATTTACCTGAATTGAAATTTAGTTAAAAATGTAGTTTATTTAATTTAGAAAGATTTACCTGAATTGAAATTATTTAAAAAAAAAAATGTAAATTACTTAATTTAATGAAATTTATCTGAATTGAAAATATTTTAAAATTGTAGTTTATTTAATTTAGTGAGATTTACCTGAATTGAATTTATTAAAAAAAAAAATGTAAATTATTTAATTTACTAAAATTTACCAGAATTGAAATTATTTTAAAATGTAAACAATTGAATAAAATTTCTAGTTATAAAAAAAAAAATAATACTAAACAGTGAAATTGAATTTGAAACAATTAGAATTATAAAAATGATAAACAAAATAATATTAATTTAAAATAATAAAATAATTATTTCAATAATATAAAACAATTAAAAAGAATTTCTATGGTTATAAAAGCAAATAATAAAAAGTGAAATTAAATTGGAAATAATTAACATTATAACATGAAAAAAAAAAAATAATAATAAAGATATTATTTAAAAATAATATAATAATAATCCTACCTGATAGGAAAAGTATATCCAAATTAGAACAAAATTTATAAACAAAGAAAATACACACACAAAATACAAAATAAAAACACAAAACAAATTTTAAACGCGGGTTTCAAAATCGGAATCTGAATGCCTTAAAAGTTACTTCGCAGCCCTTTTAAAAACTCCTATAACGCGTCATCAAAACAAATCGAACCATAGCACATATCAGAAACATTCCCACAGGAAATCGATCTACGAGCCAAGTAAAAAAATAATTTACCTAAACTGGATTAGTTCTCACGACAACTTAAGAGTTATTTATGGTTATTACACTCCATGTGTGAGAAACTCCAGAACATAACCAGAAAATAAGCAGACAAAACAAAAAAAAAATATGGTTGTTTAGTCTACTTTACTCTTGTAAAATGCAGCCAAATATTCAGAAAGCTATCAGAAAATTTAACAAATAATTTTGTAATACCATGATCGAAAAACTATAAAAAAAAATTTTTTTTTTTTTTAAAGAAGCGTGCGTAAAATATTTAAAGGATTAAAGATGACCATCGGATACCTCAGAACGCCCCTTTGAAGATTGGTTTGGAGATGCAGATGGTAATCTGTCAGTGAGAAACCGGTCTTCAATTTTGAGATTCGCACGCGCAACAGAAAAGGGTAATTTTGGCTACAGGAAAAGAAACAGTTACAGAAGAGTGGAAAACGAAACAAAAGGTCGATATTGTTGATAATAGCCAATGATGGTGTCATCTGTTAAAACTTCTGGTTGAACCAATTTGGGTAATTGTTGTGAAGAATCTATGAAACCTTGAAGTGAGAAAAGCAATGGTTGGAGAAAAGAGTCATTGATTTGATGTTCACATGCAAATTATTGAGATAGTCAAGTTCGAGAAATCCAGCTATATAATCAGAGGTAAGAGGTATTGCTATTGGTTGATTGTCGGAAATTAAAGGAGTATCAATTAAACCAGGAGCGAAACAGAAACAGGACAAAGTATCAGCAACGATGTTATCATGACCTGGGACATGTTCAATTTCAAAATCAAATTAATTTTAGTACATCATCCACCTTGTTAAACGATCATTTAGAAGACGATACATTGCTTTAGGAACTTCAAAGAACGATGATCAGTTTTGATAATTAGTTTATGTACAAGAATGACTATTCGGAATTTCTTTAGACCGAAAATGATGGCTTGTGTTTTATCAGGATCAATAAGGACGCCCCTAGTTAAAATGTGGCCGAGAAATTTAACTTCTTGTTTAAGAAATTGTAATTTTTCTAAGTGGAGGGTCATGTTGGCTCCTTTTAATTTTGAAAACAGCTGTTTTAAATAGTTAAGATGTTCAGTGAAAGATGCAGATACAACAAGCAAATCGTCGACATATTTGAAAACAAAAGATTGTAATTCAGGACCCAAAATAACATCCATGGCACGAGTAAATGAGCCAACAGAAGTTTTTAACCCAAAAGGAAGGACTTGAAAAGTGTATGACTTTTTATTAAATGGACTGGTATCGTGTAATTGAATATGATGAAAATACTTATTGGTTCCTACAGGGTTTTTATTGAAGATGATTTGGTATTTAATTAAAAATTGGAGTGAATCTGATTTCTGGAATTCTGGTATGTGATGAAGGGGTCTCAAACTTTTTTTAAACAAAATCCTCTGATATTCATATTGAAGCAAAGTCAAATGGAACAGAAATAGAAGAACACATCTCAAAGGTTTCAATAGTGTTGTTTAGTGTTTCACTGGAAGGATGTTCTACGGAAGAATGTTGTAACGATTGAGTAGGACCCAAAAAAGGTATTGAAAAGGTATCAGAAATACTATTAATGACGAGGGAATTAGTGGTGAAATCTATTTTAGTTTGATTCAAATGAAGCCAATCAATGCCAAGGATAACTGGTCGAACTAAATTCTTGACTACCAGAAAAACAGGAGAAAATGACGTGGGTACAATCAGTAGGTTTATTGGCAAAGGCCAGAACAACACGTTTCCAATCAATACTACCGTCAGGTTCCATATTGTGTCCAGTTGAAAAGGTTGGTTGATGTGGAGTACTAGGTCTGAGAGTACTCTGATGAGTGGGTTGGAAATCAAACCTGAGTTGTTCACAGGAAGCGCCCCTGGACTCTTGTTAGTACTCATGCTGTTAGAAAAGTAAAAACAACAGCAGTACGATCGTAAAGAACAAAACAAAATGTGAAAAATAAAATTTGATAACTCTTGTTCCTCAAAATGACCCGACCAAAGTACATTATCCTGGTCACGGCACCAAAATCTGTAGTGTAACTTACCTAGGCCAACGTGATCGTCAAAAACTTCTTACCCTTCGTTGTGTTGAAAAGCCAGGTCTTGCCAAAAATGACAAAATTGTACTCTGGTACGGGTTTATCATTAGAGGAACAAGGTTAAATAAAACACAATGAATTCATTCCTACTGTTTAATTCAAAATCAAAATCAAATGTAAATTTGGAAATGAGAGTGTCAGACTCAGCCTGTGGCTAGCGTGGAAAAAGAGCCTGACAGAGGAAACCACGATCTCAGCCACTCAATGATTTAAAAACAAATGCAAATAAACATAAAAATCAAAATATCAAATTCAAGTAAATCACAAATAAATCAAATATCCAATGTAAAAATAAATTCAGATAAAACACAAATAAATAAAAATATCAAGTAAAAAAAAAATAAGTTCCAGTGAAAAACATATAAATCAAAATATCAAATATAAAAATATATCCAAATAAAACACATGAAAATCAAAATATCCAATGTAAAAATCAATTCAAGTAAAACAGGTAAATCAAAATCAAGTAAAAATGTAAATCAAAAATATCAAAGCAAAAAAATCAATTCAAGTAAAACACATGAAAATCAAATTCTAGTAAAATTGTAAATCAAAATATCAATGTAAAAATCAATTCAAGTAAAACAGGTAAATCAAAATATTAAATTCAAATAAAATGGTAAATCAAAATATCAATGCAAAAATAAAATCAGGAAAAACACAAATAAATCAAAATGTCAAATCCAAGTAAAATGGTAAATCAAAATATCCAGGTAAAAATAAATTCAAGAAAAACACAAGTAAATAAAAAAATATCCAATGCAAAAATAAAATCAAGTAGAACACATAAAAATCAAAATATCCAGTGTAAAAATAAAATCAGGTAAAACATGTAATTGCAGGGTAAAACCAACACAAAATAAAAGGCACATAAAAATAAAATCAATAAGAAAATTCAATAAAACACATAAAAATCAGGGGACACAAATAGGTACACATAAAAGGGTAAAAACACAATAAGACAAAAACCAAATAAAATGTATGAAAAATAATCAATAAGAAATTGTTGTAAACATAATTAAAAATTCTCAAATATAATGAGATCAAAAACAACTTGGAAAAGATAAATTCAATTTTGTAGTTTTCAGGCTCAACAAAAATGAAAAATAATTTGTGTAAGAAAATTTAGAAAAACTTATGAAAAATTCACAAAATGTAAACAAAACCCAATTTCCCGAATATTTGATAAATTTTTGACACAATTTGAAATTCAATCCCTACAAACAGCAGCACATTTCAAAACCAAAAACATATTTGTTAGTTAATTTAGGAGTCTGGAGTCCCTAAGGAAGCAATCCAGATAACGATGATCGTTGGAACGCATCGGGCTACACGACTAAATGTTTGTTTGCATTTTCTATCTAGCCTAGACATCTTTCTGTTTGAGCGAGGCATCATCGATAAAACTATCAATATAACAAAAGCCCCTGTTATACTCCCATCAACGTCCACACGGGAGAAAATATTAGTACTTGCAACAAGGCATTTCATACTTAGATTGAACCACAAAATGTTTTAACCCCTTTCGAAAATATACACAAATTATTATAATTTGAAAAATGAAATATTAATGTCAAGCCTGAAAAACTTTTTAAGTAAAATAATTTTTAAAATATAATTTAGTAAGATTTACCTGAATTGAAATTTAGTTAAAAATGTAGTTTATTTAATTTAGAAAGATTTACCTGAATTGAAATTATTTAAAAAAAAAAAATGTAAATTACTTAATTTAATGAAATTTATCTGAATTGAAAATATTTTAAAATTGTAGTTTATTTAATTTAGTGAGATTTACCTGAATTGAATTTATTAAAAAAAAAAATGTAAATTATTTAATTTACTAAAATTTACCAGAATTGAAATTATTTTAAAATGTAAACAATTGAATAAAATTTCTAGTTATAAAAAAAAAATAATACTAAACAGTGAAATTGAATTTGAAACAATTAGAATTATAAAAATGATAAACAAAATAATATTAATTTAAAATAATAAAATAATTATTTCAATAATA
Organism: Agrilus mali; assembly: GCA_029378335.1. Taxonomy (NCBI): domain Eukaryota; kingdom Metazoa; phylum Arthropoda; class Insecta; order Coleoptera; family Buprestidae; genus Agrilus; species Agrilus mali. Next base: position 13,125,186 of record CM055655.1, on the reverse strand, counting down.
TAAAACAATTAAAAAGAATTTCTATGGTTATAAAAGCAAATAATAAAAAGTGAAATTAAATTGGAAATAATTAACATTATAACATGAAAAAAAAAAAATAATAATAAAGATATTATTTAAAAATAATATAATAATAATCCTACCTGATAGGAAAAGTATATCCAAATTAGAACAAAATTTATAAACAAAGAAAATACACACACAAAATACAAAATAAAAACACAAAACAAATTTTAAACGCGGGTTTCAAAATCGGAATCTGAATGCCTTAAAAGTTACTTCGCAGCCCTTTTAAAAACTCCTATAACGCGTCATCAAAACAAATCGAACCATAGCACATATCAGAAACATTCCCACAGGAAATCGATCTACGAGCCAAGTAAAAAAATAATTTACCTAAACTGGATTAGTTCTCACGACAACTTAAGAGTTATTTATGGTTATTACACTCCATGTGTGAGAAACTCCAGAACATAACCAGAAAATAAGCAGACAAAACAAAAAAAAAATATGGTTGTTTAGTCTACTTTACTCTTGTAAAATGCAGCCAAATATTCAGAAAGCTATCAGAAAATTTAACAAATAATTTTGTAATACCATGATCGAAAAACTATAAAAAAAAATTTTTTTTTTTTTTTTTTAAAGAAGCGTGCGTAAAATATTTAAAGGATTAAAGATGACCATCGGATACCTCACAATAAAATAAAATCATTAATTTAAAATGATTAAAGACCACGTATATAAACATATAGTAAAATTATTTTATCTTTACTATCACGTGACCTGAATGAGGTGTATGAATAGAACCGTAATAGTCCATACATATATGTTAAATGTTGAGAGTATAAAAGTGTAGGTTATATTTTATATCAATAACTCTCAGTAACAAGGTAAAAATTTTAAACAATATTTTTGCAGGCAATGAAGTCAGAACTGTTTTACACAAAATAATTTGCACAAGTTGTGTAGCCAATGACACAAAATGTCAAATGTGATAACTAGTCTTAACCTAACCCCTTTTTGTTCCTACCTTAGGAACGATGTATGCAGTACGTTATCATTTATTAATATCTTTCTTGTGCATTAAAATGAGAACGCATCATATACTTAGATTATTGTTCCAAGAACATACGTTTTGTTTTTACTGCACCTTGTCTGCTTTGTTATACCAAAGACAGATATACTATATTTATTGCTCAATCAACCAAGAGTAGGTCACATGATGGTTACAATAAAGTAGTTCTACTATAGGTAGTAAAACAATTTTCATTCTCTCGTTGATTTTATTTAATTACAATCAATTTGTGTGCCTGGAGTATTGCCTATTTATTAGTTCCAATCAAAGCATATTAACATCAATATTGACTGAAAGGGACAAAGGTAGGCAAAAGCGGATTATCAAATCAAATTTATTTTGATGGCATATCCGCATTGCTCTTTTTCGGTGCAGCTGCTAACTTATTCTCTCTGTAGTCTTCCAGGATTTTTCCTGTTTCGTGTATGTGGCTAAAATGTTTAGATAAGCGATCTCTAGTCTGTTTTAGAACTTGTACCCTTCCGTATTTTGTGGCTTTTTTAATTCTTTCTTCAATGTGGGTTATCACAATTCATGTATTTCCACACTCGCTGTTTTCTTTTTCTGTTATTATATATGTCAATATCTCCACTATTATTATGTTTTGTATTCGTTGCACTCATTTTTTATTAAGAAGACTTGTGCCTCGTTTCGAATATTATTATTACTGTCCTGTTTCTCCAGAGTTCCTTAAACTTACGTTTATCTATCCAATTCATAAAAAAGGGAACAGAAATGATGTTTCCAATTACAGGCCGATTGCTATCATCAGTGTTTTGGGCAAACTTCTGGACCTACTGGTGGCAGAACATGTGTCCAACAACTTTTTAAATCAAATTATAAATGAGCAACACGCTTTTGTAAAGGGTCGATCAACGACCACTAATCTAGCGATTTTTACAGACTTTACGACCTCAGCTTTGGCACATAGGGCCCAGGTGGACTCCATATACGTTGATTTTTCTCGCCCTTTCGATTCTGTCAACCACGACCGCCTGCTAGCTAAATTGGAAATCCTCGGCGTTCAAGGCAAACTTCTCAACTGGTTAGCCTCTTATCTCTCAGACCGCAAGCAAGCTGTTAGAATTTCTAGTTGCGCCTCAAACATTGAACAGGTCTTGTCCGGAGTCCCTCAAGGTTTTCACCTGGGTCCCTTGCTTTTTATTCTCTTTATAAACGATATTTCATCGTCATCAACATCTGTAAAATTTTTGCTCTATGCTGACGATATAAAATTATATTCCCTCATAAAAGATGTTTCCGACACTGTCAATGTTCAAAATGATCTAGTCGCTCTTTATAACTTGTCGTGTGATAATTTATGAACAATTAATGCTTCCAAAACTTTTGCAGTATCTTTCCATAAATGTCAATCACCTTTAATCGTTAATTACACAATTGGCAATACACAAATTTCAAGAGTGGATGAGATCTCGGATCTTGGTATCATTTTCACATCCTCTTTATCTTTCACCAATCACATTACTGCAATAGTACGCAAAGCTTCCAGGATTCTAGGTTTCATCTGCCGTACAACCAGAGATTTTTGCAAGCCCGATTCTCTACGCCACCTGTACGTTGCCATGGTGCTCCCGATTCTCTCATACTGTTCCATAATCTGGTCCCCATACACAGCTATTGACATTAATCTTATAGAAAGTGTTCAACATAGACTACTTCGACAGTTATGCTTGAGATCGGGAAACCCCATGTCTCCTTCTTGTCACGACTACGACTCTGCTTACAGTACTTTTAATAACAATAAGATTAACAATATTTTTTGTTATTATGACTGTATCTTTGCCTACAAAATTTACCACAATTTTTTCAATAGTGATGAATTGAACTCTTATTTTATCATAAGAACCGTACCTTATTCTGTCAGGAACACTAGAGAGATACTTGAAACCTCCTGTTCTCAAATCTTTTTATTATAACTCAGCTATCCCTAGACTCAAGCGTACTTTTAATCAGCTCTCTATTGAGCTTCGATCAAGTTCATCGATAAGCGTGTTCAAGGCACGTTTAAAGAACAGTCTAGGTATGGTATGAGCTACTCATGCTACAATAAATTATGTTCTGAACACCGAATCTCACATTTAGTTTTTTTTTTACAAAAATTATCATTTCGTTACAATGTTTATAATTACGTGTGTCCCACTCATTTACTACCTACTTCTGTATACTTTGTGCAAGAGCTGTTAAAGATCGTTTAAGTGTAATAAATAAATAAATAAATAAATAAATAAATTTTCTGTCTTCCTTTAATGCCTTTTACTTCCCTTATTCTACATTCCTACTTTTGAAATAATGCACCTATTGTGTTTTTCTCCTATTCTATAATACTTGGAAATTAACCGTGAGGACCTCAAGGATCGCACTTTGTCGCTTGGAGTAAAATGAGAAGGATGTGCTAAATTTTGCCAAGATAAGTACTTAATGTGCAATAAAACACTGGAAGTTTATAATCCAAGTACTTCTTATTCAAATAAAGTACGATTTCAACAGTTTCTTATTTATGTAGGTAAATTAAATTACATATGACCATTTCTATAATGACACAGTGAAAATATAGATTGCTGTACTTATTTATTTTTTTAAAAAATGAATAAGATTGGTGTGGTGTCATTCATACCGCGTAAGGTATAATATCATTCATTATGAAAGAGTTTGATTTTCACCTCATTATGACAAAACCAAAAGGAAGCTAATAACTTTACTAGTTTGGCAAAATGTACTGTGTTATGTAATAGTTGTTCATGATGTACTCCTAAAGTTAGTAGGTACAACATGACATGTAGAAGGCAAAATAGTTAATTTTGGTGCAGCTGCTAACTTATTCTGTCTGTAGTGCCAGGATTTTTTCAGTTTTATGTGGATTTTATGTTTAGACAAACGATCTCTAGCCTGGTTTTAAAACTTGTAGCCCTTGGCATGAGTACGATTTCTGGGGCGCCACGATTTGACAACTTTTTTAGTCTAATTAAGCCAAAATAAAACGAAAATTAAGAATAAAATTTTTCCATATCTCGCTTGGTTTTGAAGATATGAAAGTTCGAAAGTCCAAAAATCAAAGTAAAAATTTTTATGAAATAAATGTGTTTTATTATATAATTGGCCGTGAAAAACACGAAAAAATGGTTAAAAAAATTCCAGGTACTATATTTTTCGAGATATTGAACCAAAAATGTGGAAAAAAATCATTTAATTGAAAACAGTTCCGTTTAACCTAAGCGAAACCCTCTTGGTGGTGCCTAGCACTTTTCGGTGGTACATATCACTTCAAACATTTTAATCATAGCAACCATTTCATATCGTAACCTAAGCAAAACCCTCTTGGTGGTGCCTAGCACTTTTCGGTGGTGCATAGCACTTCAAACATTTTAATCATTGCGACCATTTCATACCGTAACCTAATAGTCCGGGAGGTAGCGTTGTAAATGACACAATCATTTCAGGTCGATTAATTTATGTAGGAATTAAATGTTTATTAGCAGTCATACACTGTTATGAAAGTCAGCAGGCTCCGAGAGGATGGACGGTCGGGATAAAAAATTCTGATTATGTAAAAATAGAAAAATCAAGAAACGTTTTCAGGCCGCTCAATAATTTATTCAGTGATTTTTTACATAATATAAAAAACTACAAAAATAGTCAGCAGCATAAAGAACGGTGGATTACACCTCAGCAATCGATGTACACCTGATTTAAAAAAAATTACCTTTGATTCATTTCAAGTCGTGTGAAACTAACAGACATGACTCGTTTTATCAATTAATTGATTAAAATAAAGTCAGCAAGCTGTTCGATGGTGGTAAGGTCGTCAGCAAGGGGGTAGAAGCAGCTGAGTAGCCATTCAATCTCCATCAAAGGCAATCAAATGTCATATTCAGCTGACAATTATTCCACCCGTTAATATTCTGCTGACTATTTTTTTCTTTTTTTATTTATTACATTATTAAAACTATTTCTATTATTAATTTTAAGCGGCCTGAAATTAATTTTATTATTTAAATCATCATTTTTGTTCTTCTGACTTTTAGCATATAAGATATGAAGGATTTTCGCGAGCTAATTGATAATAACTACCTATTTAAATATATTGTTGATCCTTTTTTTTAATTAATATATTGTTTAAAGTAACTCTATATTTAATTTTAAATTACTTTCAATCAAGTCGTTCATCAAAATTCCAGTGTTCTTATTTATGGTTATGCAGCCATCTCTGAAATGTGAACGACATAAATGTTTTGTCATTTTCATTCAACGTTAATTTACTCTGGCTGACGAATTCTTATATTTTTATCTGGGCATTTTCACATAAACTACCTGAGCCTTTACCTATACCGTTAGAACTAAGATAGACAATATCGACTATTCAGAGCTCCGAGAGCTCGCTAGGGGTTCGGTTTTGTTCACTCGTCCCTTCATATTTTAAATGCTATATTTTTATTTTTAAATCAGGTGTACATCGACTGCTGACGTGTTGAAAACGTTTTTTGATTTTTCTATGTTTACATAATCAGAATTTTTTATCCCGCCCGTCCACCTTGGGTGCGTCTGCTGAACCGCCATTCTATTATCAACTTCATATAAACTTTCAATAAATTCGAAAATTGATCGGCCTGAAATCACCATCAAAAATGCAACGCTACCTCCCGGGCTATAAGCAAAACCCTCTTGGTGGTGCATAGCACTTTACGGTGGTGCACAGCACTTCAAACATTTTAATCATAGTGACCATTTCATACCGTAACCTGAGCAAAACCCTCTTGGTAGTGCATAGCACATTAAGCATTTTAATCATAGCAACCACTCCATACCGTAACCTGAGCAAAACCCTCTTGGTGGTGCATAATACTTGTCGGTGGTGCATAAAACTTTAAACATTTTAATAATAGCAACCACTTCATACCATAACCTAAGTGTACAGTCTTGGTGGTGCATGCACCTTAATAGTTCGATATCTCGAAAACTAATCGAGATATCGATTCGATACCACCACCAACATGTTCAGCGACCTCGATTTACCTCTATAGGACCAAAACTCATTTGTTTAGGCCTGTAGGTTATATGAGTGTGCCCATGGAAACGGAACTCTTGCCCGACTTTCGATCTTCAATATCTCGAAAACAAAGCGAGATATCGAAAAATTTTATTCTTAATTTTCGTTTCATTTTGGCTTATTTGACCTAAAAAAGTTGTCAAATGGTGGCGCCTCAAAAATCGTACTCTCCCCTAGCTCTTTCGTATTTTGTGGCTTGTTATTTTTACTGTTTCCTCATTGTGGGCTCTGGCTCACTTCTACAAATATTTTTGAATATTTTTTTTTCTCTTTCGAACAGTGTCTCAGACTACGCTTATTCTATCTCAGATACTTGAGGACTGTAATCCTGGCACACTTTTATCAATTTTTTTACTCTACACGTTTCTCCTTTTAGTATTCTAAATGTTATATCTATATACGTATTTATTACTGATTTTCATTCCTTATATTCACATTTCATGTAGTTTTCACATTTTAGTCTCAAAAAATTCACAATATTGGGATGTGAATATTATTGGTTCAATTCTACAGACATGTCTGTATAAAGCGGTCTTTGTCTTTCGGATAGTATTTGACAATATGTTATTTCGATTTTAGATACATATGGATCTTGATCTAATCTTTCATTCTTTTACTCCGCAATTTCTTCTTTTTCTCCGCCCATGAAGATTGTGTTCGGGAACTAGTTTTTTCCCATGCTAGGTGTTCGTAATAAGTTTATTTACAGATACTTCCCTATCATTAATTTTGTATTTCTTGTATTCACATTTTATGTAGATTCTTCATTACTTGTTTATGTCAGCATTATTTTGACTTCTTGGTTTTAATAAAATGCACTATCTGGTTCAATTCTACTAGTTTTTATTTCGAATAGTGTTTAAGACTATAGGCAAATCTAATCTACATCAACATTTGTATTTTCATCCTCATCCAGTAGTCTTTCATTGTTGTATTCAGCATTTTCCTCTTTTCTTTGCCTTTGAAAATAGTATTCGAGGTATAGCCTTTTTTCGGGATTCATTTTTAGTATTCTTATTTTTATATCTGTATTCTCCTCTGTTAATGACTTTTTTCATATCCTTTTTGACTTTATGGTAGCATCATGATTTTGGTTTATTTGTCCTAATGAGTTTTGCTTAATCTTTCTAGTACAGTACCGTAAATATTTCAAGAAAATAGACCTTGCTTTTCTTTCTAAACGATTCATCATCTGTTCTGTAGAGTCGCAAAATTTTCTATCTACATTCTACTAAATTCTAGGTATAATAAGTTATTACGGTAATATATGTATAATCATCCGTATTTCGTGTATTTTAAGCATTTTCATCTTAAAATAGTTTGTCACTGTTAATAAATAATGTTCTGTAAATATTATATGTTCAACATAAATCTAAACTTTTTGTTAGAGATAATAATTTTCGAATTTTTATTAATATTTATATTTACTATATTTATATAATGTCCCAGACTTAGTACACATTTTCTACTATCTAGAGACAGACGATGCGGGTAGCTTTTATTTAGATATCTATAAACGTTATTTAATAATGTTAGGAATTTTATCTGCCAAAGGAATGCTTCACCAAATTTTTAATGTAGAATGAGAATAGGAATATGTACATTGTGCTACCCTTCTTCTTCATTAATAAACTTAATTGTAATTCATTCAAGTCTCTAATTATTTATTTCTTGTCTTATTTTGCTAAATAACATTTATGCTTGTTTACGTATATAACATTTTAAAATAAACGTGACAATCTTAGTTTACATTTAAAATAAAATTTATGTTATGTAACCTACCTATTACGTTCATACATTTTATAGGCAAAACAATTCCACCACTGTTTCCTGTTCCTTTAAATTCAATTTTCAATTTGACTCGAAACCAAATCGAATAGATTTAGGTCGACGTGGTAATGAAGGGGATAATTTCGTATTTAGGCTCCGTGAACTTCTATTTTCCGGTAGACAAATTTAATTTGTTCAATTGCCCTGGGAACAGCAGAATTTGTAATTACTTTTTACAATTTACGAAGAGTAATTTATTAAAATAGTATTCTTCCTATAACTTTCAACAATAATGGCCTAATTCACAAAAAATCGGTCTATGAGTATAGTGATCTTTAACGCTTTATTTAATCTAAAAGTCGATCATAAAATATTTCCAAAACAATGCTGGAATCTAAAATAAACTTGAGTAAACGAAAGAAACGAGTTTTTGTTACATTTATAAATTGATTTTGTTAGCAAAACGAATGATGTATTCTATTTACTCGTTGTTCAATTTGTGTCCTATGTCAAAAAACTTGCAATAAACAAAAAATCAGTTAGTAATTAAAGGCAGTTAATATCAGGAAATTGGACATCAATTGTATAGAAACGCAGACAATCAATTCCGCAACGTTTCGACCATTTTATTTGGCCTTCTTCAGGCGTCTATAACATACATAAACGAATCATGAAAATAACTAATAATATAAAATAACAATAACATCCTTATACAACTTAAGTAATATAAGAAAATTTACCTTGATTTATAATCGTAACAATATAGATATTTTTAACATAATCCATCCTTCACACAACACAATTACATAAGTAATAAAACTCAACAGGTTTAATTAGTTGTTTAACGTCAGTTCAACAGAAAAATTGCAACATGTAAGTAAGAACCAGTAGACAGCAAGTCAATCTAACCAAAAACTACAACATAAACAAATGCTGGCGATCGGGGCGCCAATAGTTCACAATATTGCTACAGCGGGAAAAACCAAGTTACGTATTACAATAAAAACCAGGTTAAAAGCTATAGTTCTTATGCATATTTAAAATATCATTATATATTGCACTCAGATTCTGGGTATCAGTGCGTTTATTGACCGTGTCATTGAGTTTAATCCACACCATCTCGCTTATCCCACGTTTAAACCAGTTGGATTCTAAATCTAAAATCTTTACGCCGTCAAAATCAAAACTATGACCTGAGTCAAAAAAATGGGACGCTAACGCCATTTTATTCTCTTCCAAAATTTTTAATGCTCGACAACTACATTTATGTTGATTAATTCTATTTTTTAGATATTGTTTAGTCTGTCCGATGTAACATAATCCGCAAGAGCAAGGAATTTTATAAACTACCCCCGCTCTTTGGTCTTGGTGCACTGGGTCTTTGAGTTTTGAATACAACATACTAATTTTTGATACATTGTAATAGGCAAGCTTAACATTCGTGCCTATGAAACATTTGTTAATCTTGTGAGATAGACCCGGGATGAAAGGAAAACGACAATATTTGATGAGATTAGTCGGTCGGTCAACTCTAAAAGATCGAGTGACCGCGTTCTCTTTAAACTTATTGATAGAAATACGAATTAATGATTTGGGATAACCGTTGTTATGTAACAATAATGCAATTTTCTTAAAATTAGCTTGATGATATACATCACTACTGAGTCTAACCATTCTATCCAGTAAACCATGAATTATACCAAACTTCTGAGACCTTGGGTGGTTGGAACCGAAGTTCAAAATCCTACCCGAGCTCGTCGGTTTTATATACCAATTCGTTCTTAAGCAATTACCCGATCTTTCAACCAAGATATCTAAAGGATTTAGTCTTAAAAGTTATTGACGAGACCTGGGATAATTTGAAACATTTAGTTAAGATACCAAAATCTATATTGGTTAAATTGATTGAATTTTGCTTTGACACTAGTTATTTTATATATAATGGAGTAGTTTACAGTCAGATTGAGGGTTGCAGTATGGGAAATCCGGCTAGTCCGGTTTTAGCTAATATTGTTATGAATTATGTTTTACAACAAATAATTTCTGTTCTCCCGTTCAATATTGCTTTCATCAAACTTTATGTGGATGATACCATCGCTGCGATACCTGAGACTGAGTTAGAAAATGTTCTAGACTTATTCAACAGCTTTGAAGATTGTATCCAGTTTACCCTGGAAGTTGAACAAAATGGGTGTATCCCTTTTTTAGATATCTTGGTTGAAAGATCGGGTAATTGCTTAAGAACGAATTGGTATATAAAACCGACGAGCTCGGGTAGGATTTTGAACTTCGGTTCCAACCACCCAAGGTCTCAGAAGTTTGGTATAATTCATGGTTTACTGGATAGAATGGTTAGACTCAGTAGTGATGTGTATCACCAAGCTAATTTTAAGAAAATTGCATTATTGTTACATAACAACGGTTATCCCAAATCATTAATTCGTATTTCTATCAATAAGTTTAAAGAGAACGCGGTCAATCGATCTTTTAAAGTTGACCGACCGACTAATCTCATCAAATATTGTCGTTTTCCTTTCATCCTGGGTCTATCTCACAAGATTAACAAATGTTTCATAGGCACGAATGTTAAGCTTGCCTATTACAATGTATCAAAAATTAGTATGTTGTATTCAAAACTCAAAGACCCAGTGCACCAAGACCAAAGAGCGGTGGTTGTTTATAAAATTCCTTGCTCTTGCGGATTATGTTACATCGGACAGACTAAACAATATCTAAAAAATAGAATTAATCAACATAAATGTAGTTGTCGAGCATTAAAAATTTTGGAAGAGAATAAAACGGCGTTAGTGTCCCATTTTTTTGACTAAGGTCATAGTTTTGATTTTGACGGCGTAAAGATTTTAGATTTAGAATCCAACTGGTTTAAACGTGGGATAAGCGAGATGGTGTGGATTAAACTCAATGACACGGTCAATAAACGCACTGATACCCAGAATCTGAGTGCAATATATAATGATATTTTAAATATGTATAAGAACTATAGCTTTTAACCTGGTTTTATTGTAATATGTAACTTGGTTTTTCCCGCTGTAGCAATATTGTGAACTATTGACGCCCCGATCGCCAGCATTTGTTTATGTTGTAGTTTTTGGTTAGATTGACTTGCTGTCTACTGGTTCTTACTTACATGTTGCAATTTTTCTGTTGAACTGACGTTAAACAACTAATTAAACCTGTTGAGTTTTATTACTTATGTAATTGTGTTGTGTGAAGGATGGATTATGTTAAAAATATCTATATTGTTACGCTTATAAATCAAGGTAAATTTTCTTATATTACTTAAGTTGTATAAGGATGTTATTGTTATTTTATATTATTAGTTATTTTCATGATTCGTTTATGTATGTTATAGACGCCTGAAGAAGGCCAAATAAAATGGTCGAAACGTTGCGGAATTGATTGTCTGCGTTTCTATACAATTGATGTCCAATTTCCTGATATTAACTGCCTTTAATGTTATTAAGTATGGATGATATCCTGAATCGTCAGTTAGTAATGTTCCTGACTTTATAAGAAACGCTGTACAAAGGGTTTTTATGTATGTAAACTATATTTACTCAGTTTATCGTTCCCATAAAATGTATTAGAAACCCAAAAGCAAACATTTTTTTGCCGCTAGATGGTCCAGTTTTTTTATAGATACTCTATTAGTTTACAAATGTTAGCACCTACCTACGTTAATTCATTTAACAAGAGGTACGTAGATGTACCTGAAAAAATGAAGATTTTTCACACTAATATATTGTGACGTGTTCGGTCACAGAAAACACAATTAACAAAACAAAACAACGAGTTTATTTAATTACTAAAATTAATTTGATTACACTACAGTTATGAACAAGTCCCCACAATTTATTTCACTAAAAGTCACTTTTTAATCGCCGTTCCGGTAGACACTATTTATCGCTCTCTATGAACACTATCGAATCTATGGTTCGCCTGTATCGCCTATCGATCGCTTTGCATCAGCTGTTACTGTAAACTGTCAACTAACTCGGTGTGAGTGTCTCGTCCACTTTTATAGTCTTCTCAGCCTTTTTCTTTCTAGGGTATTCTACAGCCGTCTAGTATTCCAATTGTTTTCCCATTGATCTTTGCTGGTGTTTTCTAGATGTATCAGGAAAGCCGAGAATATTCCTTATGTAATCAGGGAAGATGTTCATTAATTATGTTCACACCAACTTAATTGGCAAGTACTCGTAACACTGCCCCCTTCTTAGAATTGATCGTCCCGATCAATGTCTTGACCTTTGTAGGGCGCCAGGCGGTCCAAGTGTACAACTTTCATCTTGGCCTTTGGTCCTCTCTGAATACGGTAGACCACGTCATTCAGCCTTCTGACCACAGTGTAAGGTCCTTCCCAGGCTCGCTGTAGCTTCGGTGAGCGTCCTTTCCGACGGACAGGATTGTAAAGCCACACCTGGTCCCCTTCTCTGAATCCGGTGCTGTTGGCTCTCCGGTCGTACCTGGTCTTCATGCGGTCACTCCCTACTTGGATTTTGTTACGAACGGCTCTATGGATGGTATCGAGTCGTTCCTCTAGCTGCTGTGCGTAGTCGGTAGCTGAAGGTCGCCGATCTTCTGGGTGTCCAAACCGGATGTCCACGGTAACTTCAGCTCTCTTCCAAATAAAATGCTGGCTGGTGTTCTGCCGGTGGTCTCGTGAACCGCACTTCGATAGGCCAACAGGAACAAAGGTATATGCTGGTCCCAGTCTGTCTGATGATCGTTAACAACCATTTTCAAATTGGTTTCTAGCGTCGCGTTAAACCGTTCGACCATTCCGTCAGATTGTGGATGTAATGGAGTGGTCCTAGTTTTCTGTACTCCTAGCAGCTCACAGACTTCCCGGAATACTGCGGATTCAAAGTTCCGTCCCTGGTCAGAGTGGATCTCCATCGGAACTCCATACCGACTGATCCATTGGTTGACCAACATTCCAGCGACCGTAGTAGCTTCTTGATTTGGGATTGCGTACACTTCTGGCCATTTGCTAAAATAGTCCATCACTACCAAGATGTACTTATTGCCAGCAGCTGTTGTTGGGAATGGTCCTGCTACGTCCAGAGCTATTCTCTCAAATGGGGCACCAACATTGTACTGTTTCATTCGCCCTCGGCTTCGAGTCTGAGGTCCCTTGGCTGACGCACACGTTGGGCACTTCCTACACCAATTTTCGACGTCTCTTCTACACTTTAGCCAATAGAATCGCTCTCGCACCTTCTCCAACGTCTTTGTTACTCCGAAGTGTCCTCCACCAACACCTCCATGGACTTCTGTCAGCACCTCGTTGACTCTGTTCTTCGGGAGAACTACTTGATGTCGAATTTTAGTTCCGTCAGGGCTTTCCCACACTCTTTTTAGTACCCCATTCTCGACGATGAGTGAATCCCATAAGGCCCAATAGCTCTTCGTGATGGTACTCGTACTACTAACATCTGCCCAGGTAGGTCGTGCTGTTCCTGCCTTTTTCCACCGCAGTATCGGTTTAATGTCTTCGTCGTTATCTTGGTCTTTCGCCAGGTCTTCGTTCTGCCAGTGTTCTTCAGGTTCCACCATCGTCTGACAGATCCTTGCCAAGTTGACTGGTTCCTTCTTTTCGGCGGCCATGCAATGTTTGCAGTTCTTCGAGCATGGTCTTCGCGAGAGGGCATCAGCGTTACCATGTTGTTTTCCAGCACGATGCTCGATGCTGAAGTCGTATACTTGTAGCCGCTGTTGATCCGCACGGCGTTCCTCGGCCGGGTAGTTTCGCTGTAAATGTCCGTGCTTTCCACATTCCCAGTACGTTGGTCTTCCTTTGTTTTGTCCACAGTCTCGGGAAAAATGACCGACCTTTCCACATTGCCAACATCTGGCCGATCCTCTTCTGTCATCGATTGTAGTTCTTTTCACAGTTTCGACGCATTCGTGGCGTTTAGGGCAGTCTAGCTGTAAATGTCCGCGCTTTCCACATTCCCAGCACCTTGGTCTTCCTTTATTTTGGCCACAGTCTCGGGAAAAGTGACCGACCTTCCCGCATTCCCAACATTTGGCCGATTCTCTCTTGTCGTTGATGGTAGTCCTCTTGACAGTTTCGACGCATTCTTTGATAAGTCTTGTGACTTCATTCTTGTATTCGTCGTGTTCAACAGCTATTTGGCGTACACGCACGTGGCCTTTGGAAGCTTGTTTTGCAGCTTCGAATTCTAAGGCGTGCGCCAGTGCGTCACTCGCAGTCTTATGGCGGGCCAAACGGAGAACTTGCTGTAAGTCGGTGTCCCTCACGCCATCGACGAATGTTTGGATTGCTAGCTGGTCTGCGAAGTCCTGCGGAGCGGTAGGATAGGCCAATCTAACTAGACGTTCCACATCGGCCTCGAATTCTTGTAGATCTTCTGATGTCTTCTGATTGCGACACTTCAGTTGAGTCTGGTACACTTGTTGCAAATGTTTGTCGCCATATCTCATTTCAAGTCGCTCTAGCAGCGCAGAGAAGTCCCGTTGTTGGCGCTCCGGAATACCTTGAAGGACATCCAATGCTTCTCCTCGCAGGGCTATGACCAGCGCCGTTGCTTTCTCAAAATCGTTCCAGTTGTTTGCTTCTGCCGCTGCCTCGAACTGTCGTTTGTATACAGACCAGCAAACTTTTCCGTCGAAAGTCGGTGGTTTAATTCTGATTACTTTCGCAGTGTCTTCGGACTTTACTTCCCTAGCCGGTCTTGTGTTCTCGACCTTCTGTCGCATCTTCTCTACTTCCTCTTGTACTTCTTTCAACTCATCTCTTAGCTTTTCTTGTCGTATCTCCAATTCTTGTCGTACTTCCTGTAACTCTTCTTTTAATCCTTCTTGCTCAATTTTTATAGTCCTTATATCTTCGACCAATTTCTCTTGAACTGCCTTAATTTCTTCTTTGCTTGCTTTAATTTCTTCCTTCATTTCTTCTTGTGCTAATTTCATTTCGTCCTGTCCAGCTTCCATTTTATTCTTCAATTCTTCCTTCATTTCTTCCTGGCCTGCCTTCATTTCTTCCTGGCCTGCCTTCATTTCTTTCCTTTCATTTCTTCCTGGCCTGCCTTCATTGCCTTCATCATTTCCATTAAAGCCTTTATTTGTTCTTCCATTATCGCTGATTGTTTTCTTGTTACTGGCATAAGGCTTCAAAATTCTTCTTCTCTTCGGACCTCTTCTACGATCTGTCGCACTAACTTTCTTCGGGAATCTTCAATTCCCTTACTATCCCACTTCTGACACCAAATGTGACGTGTTCGGTCACAGAAAACACAATTAACAAAAAAAAACAACGAGTTTATTTAATTACTAAAATTAATTTGATTACACTACAGTTATGAACAAGTCCGCACAATTTATTTCACTAAAAGTCACTTTTTAATCGCCGTTCCGGTAGACACTATTTATCGCTCTCTATGAACACTATCGCCTCTATGGTTCGCCTGTATCGCCTATCGATCGCTTTGCATCAGCTGTTACTGTAAACTGTCAACTAACTCGGTGTGAGTGTCTCGTCCACTTTTATAGTCTTCTCAGCCTTTTTCTAGGGTATTCTACAGCCGTCTAGTATTCCAATTGTTTTCCCATTGATCTTTGCTGGTGTTTTCTAGATGTATCAGGAAAGCCGAGAATATTCCTTATGTAATCAGGGAAGATGTTCATTAATTATGTTCACACCAACTTAATTGGCAAGTACTCGTAACAATATTGTTATCTTTTACTGCGATTTGAAAGGTTACAAACTTAAAATAAGACCACCTCCATAACAGTCATTACCTACAAGAAAAGTAAAAATAAATTGTATCTCGTTTTTCAGTGTATCTAGATGATATTTGAGACCAAGCCTACATTTTTTTATTGCTATTGACAGAAATTTCATTTTCATGTTTTTTTCGATTCGTTTATGATTAATGTCTACTGTTTGTCAGGTTTACTCCAGCAGTCGATAACGGTCAGTGTTCAAAAGCATCTTAACTTAAATAGAAACAATTTTTCATCGTATCTATCCTTTATATGCTGTTGTTATATATACTGCTAAAATTTCTGACAAAGGAAGTTGTTTTGAACATGTTGATTGTGGCGGGTGTGTTGCTTGCATATATATATTCCTAAATAGCACTTAATCTTCTTCAGTAAAACTTAATTTGCCGAAGTCGACATTTTTTGATTGAGGAAGAGTGAACGATAATTTATTTCGATTCTGCACCTTTTCAGAACAAGTAATACTAACGATGTCTAAATTTTTATGCCCTTTTATTAAACATAATATATACACTTAACTTACTGCGCACCAACAGAACACTTTTTGTTATTATCCGAACAACTACTCGAAGACAATACCGAGACTCACATATTTTGTATTTACAAAATTTTTGGTTATATGACCCTCGTTTTAGACGTTTACTAAGTAATGGGGGTTTGTAAAAAGTATTGTACAATTGTAACAGTGCGATAATTGTAGAAAATTTGTTATGCATAATAATATGTTCACATTATGCACAAGAAAATTGGTCTAAACCCTTCAATAGAATATTATATAGTAAACAAACAGAGATAATGGTTTTAATTTTGTAGGAATAGATTCCTTTAGAAGTCAATCTAATCTCCTTAATCGTATAGGGGCGTTGAGAGAAAAAAAATATAGTCAGAAAGATTTTTAAATAAAATTTAATACAAAATGAAGGAAAGATATTCTCTCAAAATGACCAATAAATTTAATATTTAAATATTGAAAACAAACAAAACTATAAACGAAAAAAAAACTTCTTAATATTAAAAGAAACAAAATGGCGTTGCAGGTACGAATTAAAACCAATTAAACCCATAGAAGAATGAAACAAAAAAATTACTACATAAATAATAATCGATGTCTTTGCATTTCAATCATTTTCCGAATCACAGGTATTAAGGGTCACCTCGCGAAATACCTCCTCGGAAATAAATCAAGCTAGTCTAGAGTATCTACCATGGTAAGCAGTGTAACAGTATACTTTCACTAAGGTTCTAAGGGTTAACTCGCGAAGTACCCACTCTATATTATATGACTCGCAGAGTATGAAGAGTCAACTCACATCATACTCAAGAACAAAGCACTAAGGGTCAACTCGCATAGTGTTCAGAAGGAAGAATATTATATTGTAATGCAAATTCATAAGTAAACAACGTAAATAACTTACAGTAGGTTGATAAAATAAAATTGATCACCCTGTGATATAACTCACCTTTTGAAAATAACAGAAACAACACTTTCTAACAAAAACACACAGATACATAAACTTAAACTCTATCGACTGCTATGAATAGACTGATTTGTATTAGGATAGTTTTCGTCTGAAAAGTGCCTGTGTTTATAAAAGAAAAGGGAGGGTTGCATACCTAAGGGTTTACCGTGTCGTTAACATAAACAACATCTGGAGGAATCGAGCCAACGTTGACCAGAAATCTGGTGTAAATATTTCAGTATGAATACAAAATTCCTTTACAAAATTTACTTACTTTTTACAATGGAAATATTTTCGAAACTGCTATTTCCGGCTTGCTTGTACATCTTTATTTTATATAACGGCCTTATTAAATTTAAATATAGCTTTAAGAGGGTAAAATAATATGCAACTACTATTTCTCAAGTTGTAATTAACTGTCAAAGAAGATTTGAGTAAAAATTTCCATTGCAATAGGTTATTACCGAAAAAGTTAGAAATTTTCATTGTTTGACAGTAAAAACCTTATAGATTCTTTTCTTATAATTCTTGTTTTATATTTTATAATCATTAAAATTGCTGTAGGAATTTTTCATGCAGTATAAGTATTCAAAATATTTAACATTTTCACCGTGTCAGTAACGCTAACTTGAAAGCATAACTTATGATGCTATATACCATTGTGATAATTATAAACAAAAATATGTAAACACTGGAATTTTTAAACAATGCAAACACAGGTCGAACATGGTTGCAGTGAAGTTTAGAACTTTCGACCTGCATAGCTCCAAGTATATGGACTCAGGAGGTAGGTAGACTGTTTTTGATACAAACACTTTAATTAAAAGGCGAGAAATGTTCATATGAACAAAATTTCTAAGGTGTCAATTTTGGAAAGGAAACTGAAATTACTTTCATATTGTTTTTACAGAATCACTTTTAAAAAATACGGTTCCGCCCATTCATCAATCTATCTTTAAATTTTGAGAACCTGTTTTGCATTTTTACGTTATGATTGGTTTCTGTTAAACCGAGCTGTGTTCGACTTTAAAAAAGCAAATCAATTGCGTTTACATATACGTAGACATGCAGATATGTGTTAGTGATCAATGTAATTGCAAACCTACTTGTCACTTTCAATTCGACGAATATGCTAGACGGTGGATGAAGTGACACTTGACATTCATAAAGACCGGCGTCGGATGAGCGGACAGGTTTAATGAGAAGTCCCCAGTTTTGCAGGTGTCGAATGTGCTCAACCATAAACCTGTTATCAGCAATGTACGTCAGCAATCCTACCGTTAAGAGTCTATAATCGTGCCTGCGTATCCACGATACCTGCAACAAAATCAAAACCTTTAAACAACCTTGCAAACCCGGAAATTTTGGTACTAATTGGTTAAATAGGTGGGAGCATAGAAAAAAAAAATACTTTTGGGTGTTTAATTCCCACCATATTGGTGGGCGGGCTGTCCCTCCGGCCAACACTCTTGTGCAAAGTCGAAGGGTATTGCGGAAGGCCCTCTTCAGTCTCCTTAGGAATAGTGGGAATGGGTGGGTGGTGGTTTGGGGGAGAAAGATGAGACGGATCAAATGAAGATAGTAGAGTAGTGAAAGACTATCTGTGGAATATTACTACCCCCAACATTTGCCTAAATAATCCAAGGAAACCACAGAAAAACTTGGACTAGAGTAGCCGGCCCCGGAATCGAACCTGTAACCTCCCGAATGCTAAGCAGTGATCTAGACCACTAGACCATGCCGCTCGGTAGCCCTCGAAATAGTTATCAGGGCGTTTAAGGGACATTAGCGACACAGTCATTAAGTGGGACATTTGCGATCCTCACACTTATTAATGTATCTATATATTTGCAGGTACGGTTCAGATATAAACATTCTTGTTATATACCAAGTATACGATACTTATATTAATAATTTTAAGACGTTTCTTGAATAAATAACAAGTGTTCCTTCACAATTTACACAGAGATAAATGCTTAGCTTCTCTAAAAGCCATTCATCCCAATATATATTTTGGTTTTTCTTATTTTAAATTTTTACTTTATCAACAAACACAAAAGAAAAACATTTTTCCACACAAGGTCGCATTGAGGGTGTGGGGAGAGGAGGAACCTTTATATTCAGTAACCTCACCCACATTTCACTAAGTTTATTTAAACTAGCCAACTTTTTGTTGACGGTTCTAAGTCTGCACAATTTGTGAATTGTAGACAATGTTTTAAAATTTTACAAATATTATGTACCTACAAGGTACTATATCTATATATGTAGTAAGAAGTATGTGCTGCAAATGTCTCACCAGGGATGGTCCTACCTGCCATCTTGCTAAACACACGTCGGTAGCGGTTTGCAACTGTGAAGCATGTCCTGAGAAGCAGTTCAGGCTGTTCGCGGAGCTTTTCGAATTCTTCGTCGATGACTGTTAGGAGTTGTGGAATGGTGCGTGGCCGGGTGATCCTCTTGCAAAGACGCGATCTTTCGATAGACCCCAAAAGAAGAAATCACAGGGTGTAAGATCGCACTATCTGGCCGGCCACTCAACTTCTCCTCGTCTGCCAATACAATCCCCGAACTGATCATTCATAAACTCACGCACAATGATTGCATAGAGCAGTGGGGCACCGTCTTGCATAAAATGCTGAATGTTTGCTAATGTTGGGTCGTTATCTATTTGCCCGCGTAGGTCTTCCAGCAGTTCCAAATAACTTTCACCCGTCACAGTCCCGTAAAACATGTACCTATGGAACAAGTAGCCCTTCGGCGTGAATTCCGACCTAGACACTGACGCTAAGTAGGTTCAATTCTGCTTCCATGGTGAGATGTAGATTACGTATACTCCAATAAACGCAATTGTGCCGATTCACGGTGCCATTGAGCTTAAACGTCGCTTTGTCAGACCATAAAATGGAGCGGTAGAATTACAAACATAGTTGCGTAATCAGCATGGAAACGAAGGTACGCTGTCAATAAACAAACTCGATCCTCTATCGTAAACTTTGGGTTTGCTTGCATCTTGGAAGCTCAAAACATTATTAACGCAACACTCACTATGTGTGTAACTACACCTCACAGTTAGCGTTTGCACACTGAGCGTACACGATTCACTTGTTTCGCTTGAAGCGTGTTTGTCAAATTTCTGGATTTCTGACTTATACCGTCCTCTGTAGTAGAATTATTTTATCTATATCATCACATGGAATCAGAGGAATGAAGTGTATGAATAAAATCGTAATAGTTCATACAAATGTTGACAATATAAAACTGACTCAAATCAAAAACGTCATGGTAACAACACAATAATTCTGCTATTTGTATGATAGTAAAACAATTCTATTCTCTCGTTTATTTTATATATTTATACTCATATTGTGTGCCCGAGTATTGCCTACAAAAACCGAGCGGCATGGTCTAGTGGTCTAGATCATTGCTTAGCATTCGGGAGGTCACCGGTTCGATTTCCGGGGCCGGCTACTCTGGTCCAAGTTTTTCTGTGGTTTCCTTGGATCATTTAGGCAAATGCTGGGGTAGTAATATTCCACAGATAGTCTTTCACTTCTCTTCTGTCTTCATTTCGTCCGTCTCATCTTTCTTCCCCCACACCACCACCCACCCATTCCCACGATTCCTGAAGGAGGCTGAAGAGGGCCTTCCGCCCTACCCCCCGACTTTGCACAAGAGTGTAGGCCGGGGGGGACAGCCCGCCCACCAATATTGGTGGGAATGAAACACCCAAGTTTCTTTCTTTATTGCTTACAAATTCGTTTCAATCAAAGCATATTAACGTCGATATTAACTGAAAAAGACAAACAGTAGGCAAATAGGCAATTAGGCAAATTATGTGTTAGTGGCTAAATTTATATAAGCGATATCTAGTCTGTTTTAAAACATATATACCCTTGCGTATGTTGTGGCTATTTTTATTCTTTCTTCAATCTTTCCACACTCGCTGTTTCCTTTTTCTGTTATTAAATCTGTATATATATCTCAACTATTTATTATCCTATGTATTCGTTGCACTCATTTCTTGTTAAGAAGACTTGTGCCTTGTTTCGAATATTATTATTACTGTCCTGTTTCTCTAGAGTTCCTTAAATTTTCTGACTTCTTTTTAT
This sequence comes from Agrilus mali, assembly GCA_029378335.1. Classification (NCBI taxonomy): domain Eukaryota; kingdom Metazoa; phylum Arthropoda; class Insecta; order Coleoptera; family Buprestidae; genus Agrilus; species Agrilus mali. Next base: position 13,103,931 of record CM055655.1, on the reverse strand, counting down.
GCCTCATACTTCCCTTATTCTACATCCCTACTTTTGAAATAATGCATCTATTGTGTTTTTCTCCTATTTTATGACATTTGGAGATTAACCGTGTGGATCTCAAGGATCGCACCTCGTCATTTGGAGTAAAATGAGGATGATGTACTAGATTTTGCTAAGATAAGTACTTAATGTGCAATAAAACACTGGAAGTTTATAATTCAAGTACTTCTTATTCAAATAAAGTACGATTTCAACAGTTTCTTATTTATGTAAATTAAATCACATATGACCATTTATTTCTATAATGAAATAGTGAAAATCTAGATTGCTGTATTTATTTTTTTAAATAATCAATAAAAATTTGGTTTTGGTGTCATTCAAACCTCGACAGGTATAATATTATTCATTATGAAAACGTTTTCCTTTCACCCGATTTTGACGAAACCAAAAGGAAGGTAATAATTTTAGTTGTTTGGCAAAGTGTACTGTGTTATGTAATAGTTGTTCATGACGTACTCCCAAAGTTAGTAGGTACAACATGGAATGTATAAGGCAAAATAGTTAACAAGTACCTTAATAAAATTTCATATATCTCGTTAGCAAGCCGTAATGCGGTGACCACTGTATGTGGTTGTTACCTATCAGTGTTCACCTCGAATTCAGCTCGACTTGGCTGTCGCAAAAGCCAACTCTGAAACTCGATAAAACAGCATACGTGCGAGAAGAGGTCGTCCCTCATAATCGCGTTTTCGTCGAAGTCTGTGACGACAGACAAGCCATATCTACAGCCCAGAACTTCAATTCCTGTTCCGCGACTAAGCTCGAAGTTAACAACTCAATCAGAAATTCTGCAGAGGCATTTCTCAAACAGAATCTGTTTAAAATGGAAATTCAAACTGATACGCTGACTGAATGTAACACATTTTCTCCGCATTTTTCCTCGATAGCCTAAATAGAACCACCATTCCAATATTTACATAGATACAATGAGTTCTGTACATCGCGAATTCCATTGGACTTTCTAAAATTTAATATCGACGACATGATCCTTCAGAGTTGTTTGATCACACCGACATTTGCACACAAACAAGTGTATTAAACGTATGAATAGTTCCGTCTGAATCAAAAATGGGTTTTTAAAGCGCGAATTATATTCAGTGAACGCGTAAATATATCCGCAAACCATAATAGCAGCATCGGCTGAGCAAATGGAAATAATTTCAGTTGCGTGTAGGGAAAAGAATTTTAAACCGCTAGACATTTACTTTTATTATTTGATTAAACAACGCTAAAATCCCTATCGATTTCCCATATTAAAGTGCTTTACTGTGCATCAAACGGTACTCACTTTTTTATTTTGTTGGTTCATGAATTTTAAAGACTTCTTCAAGATTCGTAATATTAGATAGATGACAGACCATAAAATTTGATTTAATATGATTATAAAAAGTCTTTTAGAAGGTATCGTACTTCTCACTGTAAAAGTATTTTGCATGACTCTTTTCTAATAATAAATTTCCACGCAAACAGCTTTAAGACCAACCTGAATATACTGTTACGAGTACTTGCCAATTAAGTTGGTGTGAGCATAATTAACGAACATCTTCCCTGAATACATAAGGAATATTCTCGGATTTCCTGAAACATCTAGAAAACACCAGCAAAGATCAATGGGAAAACAATTGGATTACTAGACGGCTGTAGAATTCCCTAGAAAAAGGCTGAGAAGACTATAAAAGGCGGACGAGACACTCACACCGAGTTAGTTTACAGTGGACAGCTGATGTTTGGAAGCGATCGATAGGCGATACAGGCGAACCATAGTGGCGATAGAGAGTTCATAGAGAGCGATAGATAGTGTCTACCGGAACGGCGATTAAAGGAGACTTTTAGTGAAATAAACTGTGCAGACTTGTTTATAACTGTAGTGTAGTCAAATTAACTTTAGTACTTAAATAAATTCGTTGTTTTCTTTTGTTTTGTTAATAGTGTTTTCTGTGACCGAACACGTCACATTTGGTGTCACGAGTGGGATAGTAAGGGAATTGAAGATTCCCGGAGAAAGTTAGTGCGACAGATCGTAGGAGAGGTCCGAAGTGAAGAAGAATTTTGAAGCCTTATACCAGTAACAAGAAAACAATCAGCAATAATGGAAGAACAAATAAAGGCTTTAATAGAAATGATGAAGGCAATGTAGGCAGGCCAGGAAGAAATGAAGGCAGGCCAGGAAAAAATGAAGGCAGGCCAAGAAGAAATGAAGGCGGGCCAAGTAGAAATTAAGGCAGGTCAAGAAAAATTGATCGAAGATATGAGAGCAATAAAAATTGAGCAGGAAGGATTAAATCACGCAGCGTTTCATTCCATGATTAACCGCCTTATCAATGTACCATTATCTAAAGACAACTATTTGAAAGAGATTAACGTTATCAAATTAATAGCCAAAAACAATGGTTACAATACGACCATCATCGATAAACTCATTAACAAAAAACTTAACAAAAAAGTTCTAAGTCTAATTTACAACACTAACCCGCTCAATTCGCCAATCTGATTATTTTTGTTCCATTAAATTCATACATAATGTTAGCTATAAGTTTAAAAATAAATTATCAAAATTTCATCTCAAAGCCATAGAAACGAATAAAAATAACTTAAAAACACTCTTAGTTAAAAACAAACCATCTCAACCACCCTAAACTAAAAGTGGTATTTATAAAATTCAATGCAATGATTGTGATGCAATTTACATTGGAAAAAGTGGGAGAGCTATTGTAACCAGATTTAAAGAACATTCGTATTCAATAAATAAAAAACTTTATAAAACAGGTCTCGCGGAACATTGTATTAATCTTAATCATTCGTTCAAAATTGAAAATACAAAAATTTTACACTCTAATATTGATAATAATCGGAAATTAACCATGCTAGAAAATCTAGAAATCAAAAAAGCCTTAAGCAAAAAATTAAACTTAGTTAATTCTCAAACAGAACTAAATACGTCGAACTCCCCACTACTCCTTTGTAGCTTGTAATTGGTATATATATTGTTAGCATTAGTTTTGAATTTTAGTTTAGATATACTCTTGATAATGATCGCTATTCGATCGAAACTATAGTTGAGTTAATAAATTTTGGTGAAACGTTTATTTTGTTTTATTTTTGTTAAAAGTATTCTCCGATAGTGTTGGTTAGGAAGAAGGATGGATCGACTAGGTTCTGCGTTGACTACAGGAAGCTCAACGACGTAACCTTAAAGGACAGCTATCCCTTACCCAGAATCGACGACACCCTTGACAGCTTGGTTGGTGCCAAATGGTTTTCAATGTTAGATTTCAAGAGTGGATACTGGCAAGTTGAACTGGATCCACAAGACAAGCAGAAGACCGCATTCACGACTGGTTATGCCATTTGGACTATATAACGCTCCCGCCACCTTCGAGCGACTTATGGAAAATGTGCTACAAAGGCTCAATTGGAAGGTTTGTCTGGTGTACTTGGACGACGTGATAGTACTGGGAAAAACATTCGAAGACCACCTCCAGAATGTCGAAGAAGTGATCAAGAAGCTTTCAGCAGCCAAGTTGAAACTCAGTCTCAAAAAATGCCATCTGTTCTGTAAGGAGGTTTAATATCTTGGCCACGTTATCACCTCAGAAGGAATAAGAACTGATCCTGACAAGACTGAAGCTGTGAGAAGTTGGCCTGTCCCAAAGATCCAACACGACCTGAGAAGCTTTTTGGGGCTGTGTTTCTATTACCGACGATTCGTAAAGGGATTTGCAGATATAGCTCGACCGCTCCACAAGTTAACAGAGGATGGTGTCCCTTTCCAATGGTCAGAACGATGTCAGCAAGCTTTTGAAACCCTGAAGTCTACCCTTTCTCAAGCCCCAATACTGACGTACCCACAGTTCGACACAGACTTCATTGTCGATACGGATGCCAGCAATGTAGGAATTGGTGGTGTACTGTCGCAGATGCAGGAAGGAAAAGAAAAAGTCATCGGCTACTTCAGTAAGGCACTGTCAAAGCCGGAGCGAAACTATTGCGTGACCCCTAGAGAATTGCTGGCAGTCGTCTAAACTCTCGAACATTTCCATAAGTATCTCTACGGACGAAAATTCCTGTTAAGGACAGACCATGCGTCCCTGAAATGGCTGCTGCAATTTAAAAACCCAGAGGGACAACTGGCTCGATGGCTACAGCGGCTACAAGTATACGACTTCAGCATCGAGCATCGTGCTGGAAAACAACATGGTAACGCTGATGCCCTCTCGCGAAGACCATGCTCGAAGAACTGCAAACATTGCATGGCCGCCGAAAAGAAGGAACCAGTCAACTTGGCAAGGATCTGTCAGACGATGGTGGAACCTGAAGAACACTGACAGAACGAAGACCTGGCGAAAGACCAAGATAACGACGAAGACATTAAACCGATACTGCGGTGGTAAAAGGCAGGAACAGCACGACCTACCTGGGCAGATGTTAGTAGTACGAGTACCATCACGAAGAGCTATTGGGCCTTATGGGATTCGCTCATCACCGAGAATGGGGTACTAAAACGAGTGTGGGAAAGCCCTGACGGAACTAAAATTCGAAATCAAGTAGTTCTCCCGAAGAACAGAGCCAACGAGGTGCTGACAGAAGTCCATGGAGGTGTTGGTGGAGGACACTTCGGAGTAACAAAGACGTTGGAGAAGGTGCGAGAGCGATTTTATTGGCTAAGTGTAGAAGAGACGTTGAAAATTGGTGTAGGAAGTGTCCAACGTGTGCGTCAGCCAAGGGACCTCAGACTCGAAGGCGAGGGCGAATGAAACAGTACAATGTTGGTGCCCCATTTGAGAGAATAGCTCTGGACGTAGCAGGACCATTCCCAACAACAGCTGCTGGCAATAAGTACATCTTAGTAGTGATGGACTATTTCAGCAAATGGCCCGAAGTGTACGCAATCCCAAATCAAGAAGCCACTACGGTCGCTGGAATGTTGGTGAACCAATGGATCAGTCGGTATGGAGTTCCGATGGATATCCACTCTGACCAGGGACGGAACTTCGAATCCGCGGTATTCCGGGAAGTCTGTAAGCTGCTAGGAGCATAGAAAACTTGGACCACTCCATTACACCCACAATCTGACGTAATGGTCGAATGGTTTAACGCGACGCTGGAAACCAATTTGAAAATGGTCGTTAACGATCACCAGACAGACTGGGACCAGCACATACCTTTGTTCCTGTTGGCCTTTCGAAGTGCGGTTCACGAGACCACCGGCAGAACACCAACCAGCATTTTATTTGGAAGAGAGCTGACGGATGGACATCCGGTTTGGACACCCAGAAGATCGGCGACCTTCAGCTACCGACTACGCACAGCAGCTAGAGGAACGACTCGATACCATCCATAGAGCCGTTCGTAACAAGATCCAAGTAGGGAGTGAGCGCATGAAGACCAGGTACGACCGGAGAGCCAACAGCACAGGATTTAGAAAAGGGGACCAGGTGTGGTTTTACAATCCTGTCCGTCAAAAAGGGTGCTCACCGAAGCTACAGCGAGCCTGGGAAGGACCTTACACCGTGGTCAGAAGGCTGAATGACGTGGTCTACCGTATTCAGAGAGGACCAAAGGCCAAGATGAAAGTTGTACACTTGGACCGCTTGGCGTCCTTCAAAGGTCAAGACATTGATCGGGACGATCAATTCTAAGAAGGGGGCAGTGTTACGAGTACTTGCCAATTAAGTTGGTGTGAGCATAATTAACGAACATCTTCCCTGAATACATATGGAATATTCTCGGCTTTCCTGAAACATCTAGAAAGCACCAGCAAAGATCAATGGGAAAACAATTGGATTACTAGACGGCTGTAGAATTCCCTAGAAAAAGGCTGAAAAGACTATTTGATTGTGGAAGCCTTAACTTGTTGAAACTGATCCATATTTAGTTAAACATAAAAACACAAAAGTTTCAAGAAAAATATTTTATTGTTGACACAACAATTGTTTCACTGTACTACAGCTTCTTCAGGTGAAGATTTGACCTGAAGAAGCTGTAGTACAGTGAAACAATTGTTGTGTCAACAATAAAATATTTTTCTTGAAACTTTTGTGTTTTTATGTTTAGCTGAAAAGACTATATAAAGGCGAGACGCTCACACCGAGTTAGTTGACAGTGGACAGCTGATATTTGGAAGCGAAGCGATCGATAGACAACACGGGCGATAGAATTCATACCGAGCGACAAGTAGTGTCTACATTATAGAGAGCGATAGATAGTGTTCACACAGAGGCGAGCGGGAAAAGAGACTTTTAGTGAAATAAATTGTGAAGACTTGTTTATAACTGTAGTGTAGTCAAATTAACTTTAGTAATTAAATAAATTCGTTATTTTTGTTTTGTTAATTGTGTTTTCCGTGACCGAACACGTCACAATATGCGTATACAAAATACATTTATTAGTGAAATTAAGTGATCTATTAGATATTTTGAGAAAATCCACAGATATTACATTTAAATAAACCGTTTAGACAAACTAAATAAAGCGATATGACGTTTAAATCTAATACCCAAATATTTAATTGCTTGTAAATATAGTACTGGTAACATAGTAATGTTTACAATGATTACTTTTGGAACTCAATTGTTTGCTTACCGAATATACTTTTCACTTTTAGTTTATGTTTGAAATGAAACGAAATTCTTTGTTTAAATTGTTTAAACGAATAAAACACCTTTTTTATAAACTTACGATTGCAATAACATTTTTTTCGCTGCTTTGAAAGCGCATACAAAGCTGTAAGACCAAGTTTTACCTGGACACTCCGAAGCTGTTGCCCGAATTACAATAGAGGACAATCAGGCCTATTCTGTAACTCAATAGAAATGTAGGCATCGAATCGAGATCTGGAGAGATCGTAATGTACCCACTTCTACTGCGTCTTTCAACGTCGATTTTTGGTATTCTGTAACTAAAGTAGACGACGCGACAATCGAAATTTATGATTTCTACAAGACGTTAGGTGAAAAACGCGGCAACACTGCATTTTTCATGCGAATATGGGCCTTAGTAACCATCTGACAGTTGGTTATTTTAACCTAACCGAACTATAAAGCAAATTTGTGTTGAATACCGAGAATTGAGAGTGACGTACCCAAGGGTAAACCAGATGTCCAGTGAAACCCTTAGCAGGTAGAGAAATTCACACTGCCTTAAGAACCACTTTAAGCAGTAGGCGCATGTGCGAAGAGCTTTCTACCATCGAAATAACGATTTCGACAGCTTCCATGCAGTCGAAATGTCATATTTCGATGGTCGACTTTACATTTCGATTCGAGGAGTTACAAAATACCGATTCCGTACAATTTCTATTCTACCCCACCACTTCTATTCGATTTCAAGCATCTCTATTCGATTTGGAGTTACAGAATAGGCCTGATTGTCCCTTATGAAATGACTGGAGTCATAGAGCAAGACAACGAAGAATTGAGGCATAAGGCCATCCTTGTCGGAAGAACTGTGGTACAAACCGGCTCGACCACGATTCCAGTCAGAGTTGCCAATCTGAAAGGCTTTGAACAAAAACTTACGAAAGGAACACCGATAGGGACATTAGAACCAGTTACCACCATCAAACATTTGGACCAAATTAGAGAACAGAGGGAAGAAAACAAGAAGCTGCCAGAAGCATTACAAGAATTAATCAACAAGGCAACTGAACATCTTACTGAAGATGAAACTCGAAGACTAGAACATCTAATTAGAACGTATCAGAACGTCTTTGCGATTGACGACACCGATTATGGAAGAACCAATTTAGCGTACCACCGAATCAACACAGGAAATGCAAGACCTATTAAACAACCCCCAGACGAGTACCATGGGCCAAACGAGAAGAAGTCGATTCATTAATCAAAGACATGCGCGAGAAAGGGATAATAGAACCATCGAAAAGTCCATGGACTTCCCCTATCGTTTTGGTACGTAAGAAGGACGGATCAACGAGATTCTGTGTTGATTATCGACGATTGAACGAAGTAACACATAAAGATAGCTATCCTTTGCCACGAATCGACGACACGTTAGATTGTCTGTCAAGCGAAATTAAATGGTTCTCGACGTTGGACCTTAAGAGCGGATATTGGCAAGTCGAAGTGCATCCTGAAGACAAAGAAAAGACTGCGTTTACTACTGGGAACGATCTCTCTTCGGTCTATGCAACGCACCAGCAACCTTTGAAAGATTAATGGAGACCATTTTACAAGGATTGAATTGGGAAATCTGCTTGGTCTATTTGGATGACGTCATTGTGTTTGGGCGAACGTTTGAAGACCATCTCGCCAATCTAAGCAGAGTACTTCAGAAATTCACAGCAGCAAAACTAAAATTAAATCCCAAAAAGTGTACGTTGTTTAGAACTGAAGTGAAATACCTAGGCCATGTCATATCAAGTAAAGGCGTTGGTACAGATCCTGACAAGACCGAGGCAGTTCGTAATTGGTCGCAACCAACGAATCAGCATGAACTGAGGAGTTTCTTGGGATTATGTTCGTACTATAGAAGATTCATGAAGGGATTTGCGGATGTGGCTCGCCCCTTGCACAGACTTACCGAGAATGGAGTGCCTTTTGATTGGACGAACACCTGTCAAGAAGCTTTTCAAGTTCTTAAAAATAAGTTGTCTAACACCCCGATTTTGACTTACCCCGAATTTGGAAAACCATTCATAGTCGATACCGATGCGAGCAATGTGGGTATTAGAGGGGTTCTTTCTCAAGTTCAAGACGGCAAAGAAAGAGTAATCGCATACTTTTTTTGTCAAAGCCCGAGAAGAACTATTGTGTGACCCGCCGAGAACTATTGGCCGCGGTGAAAACTATAGAACACTTCTACAAATATCTATATGGGCGAGAATTCCTGCTGAGAACTGACCACTCTTCTCTTAAATGGTCGCTGCAATTCCGAAACCCTGAAGGACAGGTGGCCAGATGGTTACAGCGTTTACAAGAATACAATTTCAAAATTGAACATCGACTAGGAAAACACCATGGTAATGCCGACGCCTTATCAAGACGACCATGCCCACGGAGTTGCAAACATTGTTCTTCTGTGGAACGAAAAGAAGGGTTAGAACAAGCTCCCTGCCTACATACCACCGTGAAGAGACAAGAGAATTGGGAAGACAGAGTGTTGATGGAGGAACAGCGAACCGATGATGACCTAGGACCCATCATGAAATTGAAGGAAGCAGGAGAATCTCGACCAACGTGGGCGGACGTAAGCCCCCTGAGTACCACTACGAAATGTTATTGGGCCCAATGGGATTCACTGAAGCTCGAGAATGGAGTCCTTAAAAGAATCTGGGAAAGTCCACACGGGACCAAGAAGCGCCTACAAGTTGTGTTGCCCAAGAAGAAGACGAAAGAAGTAATAAAAGAGCTGCATGCTGGGACTGGAGGTGGACATTTTGGAGTGAAGAAGACATTAGAGAAAATACGTGAACGGTATTACTGGGTGACCGCTAGATTGGATGTGGAAGACTGGTGTAGAAAATGCGAAGTATGTGCTTCCAACAAAGGTCAGAGACCCAGGACACGAGGAAAAATGCACCAGTATAACGTCGGAGCACCATTCGAAAGAATAGCCATGGATATCGCTGGCCCCTTTCCCCGAACTGAAAATGGCAACCGCTACATCCTCGTTGTGATGGATTACTTCAGCAAGTGGCCGGAAGCCTATGCAATCTCCAACCAGGATGCAACCACCGTGGCGGAGGCAATAATAAACAACTGGATCAGCCGATATGGAGTTCCTATGGAGATTCACACAGACCAGGGCCGAAATTTTGAATCAGAAATATTCCAACGAGTATGTGAATTGATGGGGATAAGGAAAACTAGAACGACTCCGCTGCATCCTCGGTCTGATGGCATGGTAGAGCGATTTAATGCGACTATAGAAAACAACCTGAGGATGTTCGTGAACGATCATCAGACCGACTGGGATCGCCACATTCCCTTATTCCTTCTGGCCTATAGGACATCCATACACGAGACCACCGGACAGACACCTTCCTGCGTGCTATTCGGGAAAGAACTGAGACTACCTGCTGATCTAATGTTTGGTCGACCTGAAGATTCTTCGCTGTCCACGGACGAATATGTGTCTAAACTACGCAAGCGGCTTAACACCATCCATAAAGCCGTCAGAACAAGAATAAAATTCGAAAGTGACCGGATAAAAACCCGTTACGATCAGCGAGCGAATTCCACTGGATTCAGGGAGGGCGACCGTGTATGGCTCTATAACCCAGTTCGCAAGAAAGGAAGGTGCCCTAAATTACAACGGAATTGGGAGGGCCCGTACAAAGTGATTACCCGGATAAACGATGTCGTCTACAGGATACAACGAGGCCCCAAATTGAAGATGAAAGTTGTACACCTCGACCGGTTGGCTCCATACACAGTGGAAGAAACTGATCGGGACGATCAGCGCTAAAGGGGGGAAGTGTGACAGATGTGTCATTCTGACGTTGACAAGCGCCGACTGCGACAATTGTGTGGAAGTAACCTAGGACGCGTTCCAGAAAGTCCGAGAGTTGCTGGACGTTTCGAGAGTTGCCTAGAAACGTCCATAAGACTATATAAGGAACAGCGTTGGACAGTTTGACAGTATTTGATAGAAGAGAGTCACAGAGATAAGTTCGAAGAGAAGAAAAGCGATTGACAAGCGAAATAGATATTGAGTTATGTTATCGAGATAGTTATTGAATCGTTGTTGTGTTGGAATTAATTTAATAATAGTGTTTGAGAGAAAAATACGTTATATTGTAAATTACGTAACAGTATATAAATGAGGACAACCGAATATTCTGCATTAATAATAAATCAGATTAATTGATTTAGATATTGACGAATAGAAACATCTCCAATGCTTTTTCAAATATTTTATTCGTCGTTATATAATTGAATTGGCAACGTTTGCTATATTAAGTTCTTTCACCTCAAATGTTACGGACTTTATTACATATAAACAACATGATCGGTGAACTACAAGAAATTAATATTTGATCATCTGATGGTCATATCAATTATTCGATCAGTTTAATTTGCCTTTTTGAACCATCATTCTCATCAATTCATTTATTATTTAAGAGCAGATAACTTTTCCGATAGGGAACTTATTTTCAAAATAATAATAAATGTTAAAATTTCAGTTCATTATTTTGGCGAAAGTAACCATGAAACGCTGTTTGTATAAATATGTATTCGTGTAGGATCATTTCATAAATAAAAGCCTGAGTTGGATCATACAAAATGAACAGCAAGATGAAAGGGTTTAATATAAAATACGGAAGATGTAACTTTGAACTTACCACGCCAGTATTCGATTTTCGTATAATGCAAGGTAAAATTGCAGTTCCTCCTACTTGAGCTATAACAATGGTGTTATTTAAAGTGATAAACACATTTTCTGGATTACTTTGAGCTTTTACAATATTAGTACTTGTGTCTTCCTGATTTTTTCTCCTGTGGTTATAACTTCTACGGTGAACAGACTTCACGGAATATTCTGAAACAAAAACAAATTTCTATAAAACATCTGTCCATTTCCTAGTTATATTTACCATTAAAAATGGTTGTTGTAATAATATAAAAACGTACAAATAGCACATTTTTTTTACAAGTACAATGTATTAATTGTAAATCTTTCTTTTAAAGGGCCATTCAAAAATACGTTCGCATACAGGGGGGGGGGGTCGGGGAGGGGTATTGCTGAGTTTGACAAGGGGGGACAGGGGGTCTACGGCAACGTGACGTTCGCCGTTCATGAAATTATTTATTTTACTGGATTATTTATTTTCTTGGCTTTTTTTTAAATTTTTGTCGTGATATAAGTAATTCATTTCGTATTAGTAAACATAGGGTCAAAAAAGCTAATTTTACCGTAACGTATTTTATGAACGGCCCCTAATCACAGTGATGAAATTAAGTGATTTAAAGGGTAAGGTCTATGCTTCGTTTTTTTATACAAATAGAAATTACAAAGGGTTTTTAACCTAACCTAACCAAATAAAATTTTTTATTTTTTAAGTTGCAATTCTTTATTTCTAACCTCCCAAACCACAAGCCTGTCATCTGACTATTGATAACTTACTTCTTATTTTCCGCTTTTTGCACTTTGCAGAATTCGAGAAACATAGGTCTGAAACGTTTCAATTTTTAAAGTAGTTTTATTAGGTAGATAGTCAATTACAAAGGATCTTAATCTCAAAAAACATAGAACGGTAATGTAAAACGTTGATCAGTTTTCCGAACTCAGTGGATTATTGGAAATTCGATGGTCGTTTGTATCCATTAATCACGATTATCAGTAAATATTTACGAACATTGTAATTAGATTGATTGTTCTTTTCTGTAAAAGCATTGCCATCTATCTAAACCGAATCAAAGCAACCAGATTTTCACGTGAGTAAAAGCCTCAGAGGAATGCTAGCATTAGATAAAATTACTGACACGGAATGAGCAACTATCTACTACTCTAATTTTACCCGCAACTTCTATACGTACAGTTGGCTTTCCCCTGTTGATTGCTTAGCATAATATGGTTAAAAGGGTTGATTCTCAATTATCTGTGAAGGGGGTTACTACAGGTACTATTAAGTCTATATCGCCCTCTTGGTTTCAGTTTCCAGTTTTTAACGTGATTTAGCACGAAATTCAATCATGTCTGATATACGAGGGCGGATCAAATATAAACGAGCCTTTTTAAATTGAGCGCCGGATAGTTGTTCAAGGCGCATACAGGCGTTAGCAACTTGAAGTGGGGATATTAGGTGACACGGAAACGACTCGTCGTATTGGTGTGTTTGCTTGGTTAGTAGCTATCACAATAAGTAAGAAAGAGATACATAGCAGCGTTGCGCAACGGATTATTATGAAGTTTCTTACACGTGCTGAAATTTTGCGCAGATTACTAGCACAGTTCGGAAATGAAACGCTTTCGTGGCAACAGGTAAAAGTTTGGTGCAAAGAATTTAACGAAGGGCGTAATCGTGTCGAAAATGTAAATCATCCTCATCGTCCGCGCATTAGCATATCGCCGGTTAACATTGCACGCGTTAGAAAGCTTATTGAAGGGGATCACTACGCCACTGTGCTTCAGATATCTGTTAATCTCGGCATCCGCTATGGGAGTGTCCACACAATTATAACGAAAAACTGGGGATTCCGAAAAGTTTCAGCTCGATGGGTCCCAAAGTTGCTGAGTGAAGATCAAACAGCTGCTCGAGTTCGCATCGCAGATTTAACGCAGGTCCAAATCAGTTAAATGCACTAGACTCAGTCGGAACACCATCCATATAGCCCAAACTTATCCCCTTGTGATTTCCACATGTTTGGGCCCCTTAAAGAATCACTAGGAGGCGAGCGATTTCAGACTGATGAACATGTGGAGGCGTTTGTGCGCAACTCGATAGACTACCGCCCTGCTTCTTTTTTTGAAAACGAGATGAAAAAACTACCAATCCGTTGGGAAAAATGTGTAATCAAACAAGGCGATATGTCGAAAAATAGGGAAATTTGTGTTTTTGTGAAAATTTTCAAAATAAATGTTTTATGAACAAAGGCTCGTTTATATTTGATACATCCTCGTATACGTGTATGTGCCTCCTTATTTTACGTTCACAGGCGTCAAGAAGGTTGAAATTTTCAATATCTATCAAATTAAAATAAATAGTTGAATACTTAAAAACTAAATAGAAATAATAAAGAATGATAAGCCAAATTCATTTTTTAAGGGAATATAAAACATACATAAAAAATTACTATGTTTTTAATTTAAGTTAATCTACATGTACACATTCGTAATTTGTAGGAGTTTATTTCCTGTACGTAAAGGGAGAGGTCAATCATTATATGGGGGTGGTGTTCGAGTACCTAATTTTTTTTCCATATTTCCCCGTGGTGTTAAGCTAATTTTAGTTTGGATAAACCATGGTATTAACAAAACAAACAAAAGGCAAGTTCATTGTGCTCTTAAGACTATTATACATTCCCTTACTTCCGTATAATTCTTCTCGGCATTTATTTCTTTCTCCTTATTGCGAGTGGATTTTGTTGTTGGTTGAAATTATATTTTCAATTTAAAATTCATGATTCCATTATCTTTATATTCGTATTTAGTTTCTAAATGAAATGTTTAAAACATTATGTTGAAATCAGTTAGAAAAGTTGATAAGTGGATTTAAATGGAACTCTTTAAGAATCGTACAGCCCCACTGTTAAAGGGTGTTGTTTTATAGAAATGTTATTTCATACGAAAGAGCTAAAAAGTTGGAAAACAAAAGATGATTCTCTTTTGTTGTATGAAAGAGAAGTTGGAGTAAGCTTAAGGCAATTTTAACACTTCGTGTTAGCCATTATAATGAGCAAATGCAGACTTCATTTGCTTGACAAGCAAAGAACTCCTACATACAGCATTGGCAATGAGCAGGGAAAACGAGGGTTACAATTTATTTTCAGTTTCACAACAAAAACGGTAAACATAAAAACTCTTCTATCATTTAGATGCCTTTTTGTAATTATAACTTGTTTCATTAACAATTTAGGGGCCGATAAATATCTGCAGGCGGCCCTCATAAATATCTGTAGAGTTGGTCCCTGAAGTTCTTCCCCGGAATCATTTTGCCTCATAAATATCTGTAAGAAAATCCCCTAAAACACCCGAAAACCAGCGGCAGTCCCTACTGTGCCGTAGGGAAGCGTTTTTAGGTGGGGTTGACCTATTTTGTGACTTTTGGTTTTGTAATTTTCTTAATATACTCTTCAAGTGTTTTTTTGTTTTTTTTTATGAGACCTTCGAACCCTCAAAGTATTCAGAGTTTTCAGGAACCCCCACTGCTCTGCCCGGAGCATGTTAATTATATTTCTTTGTTTGACAAAGTGGCGCCGGAGTTGTGGTTAGATATTAAAATTGATTTTGTTTTAATTTATTCAATATTTAACACTTAACTTATTCTTATTGTTTTAACAATCAATAAGTAATAACGATAACAACGTCAGTTTAGTTATTGTATCCCCTTACCAATCAATTAGTCGTTTTATGCCTTTAAATTTCATGAGCCGCTACTGGTATTCGTACAGTTTTGATAAAGGTATAACTACCGCAATAATTGTTACAGATATAGAACAATAATTTCTCTTTATAAAATTCATCAAGTAATTAATTACCTTTTATTTTTATAATTACATATACCTACGTACGTATTGTCTATATATATTATTTAATGAATACAATAATTTATAAATCAGACCTGAATAAAATTATCTACCACCCTATTCGGTACGGTATTTTAGTTAAAATTCTGTCGAAATGATCGGCTGTGTGTTATTTAGTGAGTTTTATTCATTCGATTAATTTTCATGTTCATGTACTAACTGTAAATTTATGAAAGCAGATAAAATTCACTGATTACCCTTTCGGCAGGTTAGTTATCGTCCCGTTCCGAATACATTTTGAATAGCCGCATATTGTACAAAAGTAACAATTTAAAAATTGACAGGAAATATGAGTGACAGGTATTTGAAAAGTACACTGAAAGCAATTACACGACGAATGAAATAAATATTTGCAAATGATATTTTGAAAAAGGAAACCCTTAAAATCCAATCAGGTACGAATAGTTTTACTGAAATCCTCAATTTTATCTGTCAGTTGGTGTTTCATTATTAATTTATCTATGTAACTGTAGTGTTTAACAACTATAGAAGTCTAGAAGAATGCAGTGCTGGGATAAACGGTTTTTATTCATTCACATTATTGTAATTAACGTTTCACCTTAAGGTGACTGGTTACTTTAAGGTAGGGTTATGGTAGTTATACAATTAATTTTCTCGTGGTTACGGAAATAATAACAAAATATCAGTCGATTGCACCCATTGTATTCAATATTCCAAATGTATAAATAACATATCACAATTTTTTTATGCAAAACAACCACTCATAATTTAAAGGAATTACAGATAATGGCAGTATACTAAAAGATCAGTGTCTTATTTATACCCCCTTTTGGTTAGTATATAAATAAGTGTTGTTTCAGAGATTTCTTACTAAACTACTAAATGATCAATAAATAAGTACCTACATAATTTAATTAGCCAGTTAATTAAATAACTACGATAGGTACGGTTCGTTATGGCACTTGAATTGAAATATTAATTTGTTATATTTAAACATATTTTTAAAACTTAGTGCATTGCTCTTAAATATTTATTTAAGTGATTTGGAATGATGAGTATGTAAGATCCGAGAACGGGACAAGTAATAAGAAAGAAAATATGGCGTGTTAGAATTAGAAAGAAAGCAAAATGAATGGAATTGGGTGAAAATAGATTAAGGAAGGGTAGATTAAATAAATTCAAAGCAAAAAACCTTTTTTAAAAAAAGCTTTTATTTAAATGCTCTAAAAAGAAGAAAATAAAATTTTCCTTTAAAATTTTAACCATCAACTTATAACCTCATCATGCACAATTTATATGATCATAAAAACTTTTTGCGAGGTTTGGGTAAGTACCTCTGTAAGTATTTTATTAAATTAAAATTTTAAAACAATTAAACATAGCAGATTAAGTTCCTACTCAATTAAGTAGGTACTAGTTTATTTACACAAGTAAATCGCGCGACAAGCTTTTATGATCATATAAATTGTGTATAATGAGGTTGTAAGTTGATAGTTAAAACTTTAAAGGAAAATTTTGTTTTTTTCTTTTTAGAGCATTTAAATAAAAGCTTTTTTTAAAAAGGTTTTTTGCTTTTAATTTATTTTCTACTTTTTAGTTATCGCTGGCTAGGTTTCTGAGTCTGTTTGTGGCGGTAAACGCACTTTTTGTAAATATTTTGTATATTTTATTTCAAATTTATTTTTCTTATTGTATTTGTAAATATCATCATCATATCATATAGACTTCTTCTTATCTTGTGCATGCCTTTGTTTCCTTTCTATTGTTCCACTATCGCTATTTTTACCTAGAATTTCACACTCACCTGTACCCGCATGCACCCCTTACTAATAGCTGGTTTTACCCTTAATTGCTTTCTTCTGAATTCTGTACTTTCCTATCTATTCAATTCTACGTATTTATACAACCAGTGTCATCATCCTTACTCATACTACTTTTCTTTCTATCACATCTATTTTACTAACAACCCTTTTGTATAAATACCCTCTAAATTTCCTTTCTCGAGACAGTCTACGCTTCGCTCCAGTATTAGTAAGTTGTTTATATTGTTTATATTTATTTTGTTGTCTTTGTTGTTTTCTATTCTTGCTTGTGAAATTTTGTCATTTGATTTTCCACTTTTGCATCTTTTATCTTTGTTATTTGTATGTATCTTCATTTCATGTTTTGTTCATTTCTGTACATAAAGTGTTATTTTTTATTGTCAGTGTTTTCTTTTGTGTATTAATATTTTTATTAATATTAACTTTAAAGACGCTAAAGTGGTGACCCCGATATAAGTGCAATTAACAATTTTTGTGCAAAGTGAACTAACATTTACAAACAGAACTATGTCTACCCAAAAAAGTGCATCGCGTAGTGCGGAAGATACGACATCCATCGACCGCGTTGCCGTAAAAATGCCAGCTTTCATCCCTTCGGACCCAGAGCTTTGGTTTTCGATGTTAGAAAGCAGTTTTGACGCAGCAGGAATAGTCCAGGATAGCACCAAGTTCGGTTACGCATTAAGTGGACTTGAACAGAAATACGCCCTCGAAGTTCGCGATATCATCATAAAACCGCGTAGTGAACGAACCTACGAACTTTTAAAAAACGAACTCATCAAACGTATGGGTGCATCGCAACATCAAAACATCAAGCGACTACTTGAGAACGAGCCACTTGGAGATCGCAAACCAACGCAATTCTTGCGACATCTACGCAACCTCGCCGGCAATGAAGTCCCCGAGGAAGTCCTACAAACCCTTTGGTTAACTCGTCTACCTAAGCATATCCAGGCCCTGTTAGCCGCTCACAAGGACTTGCCCCTGGAAAAGACAGCAGACATCGCAGACACCATCATCGAAGCGTATGGACAATTCAACAACGTCGCAGAAACTTCCACGACGAACAGAACAGTAAACAGCAGGTTAGATTATTTGGAAAATGCATTAACAACAGCGCTGCAAGAACTAGCTACCATAAAAATCAACCAAGGACCGCCACACCAACCTCGAAGTTTCCGAACAAGATCACGATCGCGTTCACATTCACGATCGAGAAGCGAAATTTGCTGGTACCATAATCGTTTTGGCAATAATGCTAAAAAATGTACAAAACCCTGCAAATTCGAAGGCAATTCACCGGGAAACGACATGGGCAGTCGTTGATGGCGACCGACGACAGCAGCCCTGCACTTTCACGCCGATTATTTATTAACGATGGATCAACGAAAATAAAGTTCCTTATCGACACTGGTGCCGACATCTGTGTGTTCCCACGTTCGCAACTTCCGGAACCAAGAGAGAAGTCCAATTACGAGCTCTCCGCTGCAAATGGTACCACTATCTCAACATATGGAACACTAACGTTAACCCTTGACCTAGGACTCCGACGACAGTTCACATGGCGATTTATTGTGGCTGACGTTTCGAAGCCAATTATCGGCGCTGACTTCCTTGCACAGTTTGGTTTACTGGTTGACATGAAACACAAACGTCTTCTGGATTCAACCACTCATCTCACGTCCCACGGGAAGGTGATTGAGTGTAAGACACCATCCATAAAGACTGTATCGGGCTCGTCACCGTTCCATGAGCTGTTGCAACAATTTCCGGGAACAACCCGACCAGGAGGCACTCCCACGTTTACAGCCCACTCGACGAGGCACCACATCATTACCACACCAGGACCACCCGTCGCGCAACGACCACGACGACTCGCTCCCGACAAGTTGCTAGCCGCTAAGAAGGAATTCGAGGCAATGGTAAAATTGGGCATCGCTCGTCCCTCTAAGAGTCCCTGGGCATCACCGCTTCACATGGTCCCGAAAACAGGTGACGAATGGAGACCGTGTGGCGATTATCGCGCCCTAAACGCCAGAACGTGTCCCGACCGGTATCCTGTCAAACACATTCAGGATTTTTCCCAGTCACTCAGCGGGAAGACCATATTTTCTACAATAGATTTGGTTCGCGCATTTAACCAAATCCCAGTCGCTGAACAGGATATCCCAAAAACGGCAATTACAACACCTTTTGGTCTGTTTGAATTTACGCACATGAGCTTTGGCCTGCGCAATGCTGCACAAACGTTCCAACGTTTCATCGACGAGGTCCTGCAAGGTTTAGAATTTTGCTATGCCTATATAGATGACATCCTTGTTGCGTCACAGTCGATGGAAGAGCACCTGGACCACCTACGGACACTATTTGGGAAACTACAGGAATATGGTGTAATCATTAATCCTTCCAAATGTGTATTCGGCAAACCGGAAGTCAAGTTCCTTGGCTACCTTGTTTCTGGTACCGGTACGCATCCGTTGCCTGACAAGGTGGACGCTATTCGATCGTTCCCGCTTCCCCAGACTGTAAAAAAGCTACGCCAATTCCTAGGCATGATAAATTTCTACCGTAGATTCATCCCGAAGGCAGCAGAAATCCAAGCGCCACTCAACGACCACCTACAAGGCAATGTCAAAGGAAATCATCCTGTATTGTGGACGCCAGAGTCTACGAAGGCATTCGAAGCTTGCAAAGAAGCTTTGTCACAAGCTACGCTGCTAGCTCACCCCAAACCTTACGCGACCCTGGCAATATTCACCGACGCTTCAAACTACGCCGTTGGAGCAGTACTACAGCAACACGTTGACAACCATTGGCAGCCCTTAGATTTCTTCTCCAAGAAATTAAGTTCTGCCGAGCTAAACTACGCTGCTTACGATCGTGAATTGCTTGCAATATATCTCGCAGTGAAGCATTTTCGTTACATGGTGGAAGGACGTCCGTTTACTATTTTTACGGACCACAAACCAATCATGTACGCTTTTCGAAAAAAACATGACCAGTGTTCCCCTCGTCAAGTCAGGCACCTCGATTTCATCGCGCAATTTTCGAGCGACGTCAGACACATTTCTGGCGCAGAGAATGTCGTCGCAGATGCATTATCCCGTGTCGAGGAACTGCACGCTACCCTGGACTACGAGGCGCTTGCAGAAGCACAGAAGACGGATCCCGAATTGCAGCAATTTCTTACCGACGATTCATCACTTAAACTGAAGCTTCTACAGATTCCTGGCACTGTTACATCAGTTTTTTGCGATATTTCAATGCGCGTCGCCCGACCCTTCATCACGAAAGACTTTCGGAAAACAGCATTTCACTCCGTACACGACCTTTCGCATCCTGGAGTTAACGCGACGGTCACGCTGGTAACACAACGTTATATTTGGCCGTCAGCTAAAAAAGATGTCCGACAATGGGCCCGTTCATGTGTAGCTTGTCAACGGTCCAAGATAACTCGACATGTATCCGCTCCCGTTGGTACATTTCCGCCAACATCTTCCAGGTTCGACCACATACATATCGACATAGTTATCATGCCGTCGTCCGAAGGTTGTAGATACTGCCTTACGATGGTTGATCGCTATTCGAGATGGCCCGAAGCCGTTCCTATCCCTGATCAGGAAGCATCTACCGTTGCCCGTGCCTTGTACGACAGTTGGATTGCCAGATTCGGGACTCCTTTGCGAATCACCTCCGACCAGGGCCGACAGTTCGAGTCGTATCTTTTCAAACAGCTAAATCGTTTACTAGGTACGTCTCATCTTCGCACAACAGCCTATCATCCTTCGGCTAATGGCATGGTAGAACGACTACACCGACAACTAAAAGCAGCCATCATGTGCCACCAGAACAATTCCTGGACCCGAACGCTGCCGACCGTACTACTAGGTATTCGTTCTGCCTGGAAAGATGATCTACAAGCCACTGCAGCTGAAATATTGTACGGAGAGACGTTACGACTTCCTGGTGAATTTTTAGGATCAAATCCCGATTCAACCATTCACAAGGACGCATCCGAATTCGTTAAAGAACTTCGTGCAATACAACAGGCATTACGACCGACTCGAGAACGCCGCCATGGGGATAAAAAGACCTTTATCTTCAAAGACCTTGCAACAACCGATCAAGTCTTTATTCGTCGCGGAGGCCCAAAGGAAACACTGCAGCAGCCATACGAAGGGCCATATACTGTTGTAAAGCGTGCGGACAAAACCTTTGTCGTGAACGTCAAGGGCCGCGACATAACGGTTTCAATCGACCGTCTTAAGCCGGCCTACGTCGTTGCAGAACCACCCGCCACCCTAACAAACCAGGAGGACTTCCCTGTGGACATCCCTGTGCTACATCAGCCTTCAGAAGAGCAGACCCATTCAACAACCAGGTCCGGCAGGCGTGTTCGTTTTCCTGATCGCCTACAGGCTGGTGTTTCGTAACGCTCTGTTACTAGCAGGGGGGTACTGTGGCGGTAAACGCACTTTTTGTAAATATTTTGTATATTTTATTTCAAATTTATTTTTCTTATTGTATTTGTAAATATCATCATCATATCATATAGACTTCTTCTTATCTTGTGCATGCCTTTGTTTCCTTTCTATTGTTCCACTATCGCTACTTTTACCTAGAATTTCACACTCACCTGTACCCGCATGCACCCCTTACTAATAGCTGGTTTTACCCTTAATTGCTTTCTTCTGAATTCTGTACTTTCCTATCTATTCAATTCTACGTATTTATACAACCAGTGTCATCATCCTTACTCATACTACTTTTCTTTCTATCACATCTATTTTACTAACAACCCTTTTGTATAAATACCCTCTAAATTTCCTTTCTCGAGACAGTCTACGCTTCGCTCCAGTATTAGTAAGTTGTTTATATTGTTTATATTTATTTTGTTGTCTTTGTTGTTTTCTATTCTTGCTTGTGAAATTTTGTCATTTGATTTTCCACTTTTGCATCTTTTATCTTTGTTATTTGTATGTATCTTCATTTCATGTTTTGTTCATTTCTGTACATAAAGTGTTATTTTTTATTGTCAGTGTTTTCTTTTGTGTATTAATATTTTTATTAATATTAACTTTAAAGACGCTAAATGTTCATCTCATTTAACGCATCATTATTTGATTTTGGAGTTGTCCTTCTCCTAGACAGGTTGAAGACCAATGCTGATGACGCTTATCTCGCCAAATCACACAAGTTAAAGTTAATCAACCGATGTTACAGTCTCAAAAAATTCTACCTCAAGAATAATCGAGGTCTTTACACCAAATTTCAGGTGGATTAGAGCAATGGAGCTTATAATCACCAACTTGCCTTTTTATTCTCAGCGAACCCTTTTATATAATACCCATACTATACGAAAGCATAAAAAACTGTAAAGTCCGCCATATTGGCTTAAGAGTGATGTCAGAATTTTCTTCTAATAATGCTCGGCAAGCCCTTTCATTTGATACCCATACCCATATTGTAGAAGTGCATAAATAATAACTATTCCGCCATCTTTGATGTTCCGCCATATTGGATTTAGAATGACGTCACACAGCTTACCGTGTATTGTCATCCAAACTAAACGTGTATACAAAATTTCAGCTCAATCGGTTGGAGATATCTGCTTCAAAATTGAGTAGCAAGATTCCACCCGAACAAAGCTTTTAATTTAAAAAGGGTTGAAATGAAAATGAAGTGTAATAAAAAACGGTAAGAAATGTATGTATTTGGGATATGTTACGGGGAAAACAATGCATTTAGGCGCGCAAGTATCAAAGTTAACGCTTTATTGGGAAAGATTTGGGCCATAAGGAAAGAATATGTATGAGAGATTGGAATAGAACGATGCTATTCAGTATGGTTACTAGTGTCGTCTCATATGAAGTTGAAATTTGGGATTGTAAATAAAAGAATAAGGCACTAAATAGTAAGGAAATAAATGTGGAGAATGCAAGTTTTGGCAGAAAGAGGAAAAAAATGTAGAATATATGGTGTGAAAGAGGAATGTCTGTTTGGAGGGAGAATTTCAGGAAAGATTTACGATGAAAGAATATAGCTCATTGGAGAAAGATGATGGGATTGTGCTGACACGTTTAAGAAGTATTCATTGTTTGTTTATTATAATTGTCTTAGCCTGAAAGATAATTTTTTTGTTTTGTTAAAGATTATGCATGTAATTACTTTAGTTTTTTAATAAAGCTATATATATAAAATCAGGTTAAATGAGGGTTAAAGTGGTGACCGTTCCGATGCATCCCAATACTCTAAATTTCCTGTGCTAACTTGCATTTGTTATTTATCGACTTATATTCACTTACTATGGCATGGTGTAGGCGCTGGTCACTTGGAGAACTGTAATCTCCTGAATCACTTTTAACCTGAATGGAATTTTATAAAAACAAGTACAAATTAACATTTCTTTGAACAATACAATATAAGGGATTGAAATAAATAATCGTTTTGTTCAAAAGCTCATATTCTGTTCTGTCCACTACGCCCGATTCCAATATCCGATATGACGGTCCGAAATAGCAGTCCGAAAGATTTTATCAACGGTTGTCCACACGATGTCCGTCATCCGTCCTCCGTCAAACCGGACTACGATAATTCGCCGGCCTCGGATGTCTCGCTACATCGGTTCCGTTTGAAATATCGGACCGAATCAAAAACAAAGCGAAGCAAGTTTGGACTTGTCCACGAGTGCCCAATATTCGATCCGAGATCCGATCACTGTTTTGCTGGGAACTGAAGTGACTGTGAATTGTTTGAAGTTTATTTACGTTTCGTTTTGAAAATGCTATTTCAATACGATATATACACACTAATATTATTAGTGGAAAATAGGCCCTGTTTGTGGGATAAAACTTTGGCAAACTACAAAAGTAGCAGAATGCCTGGAAGGAGATTTGTGTCTTTTTGGAACCAGAGTTCGAAGAATTAGACAAAAAAAGACAATATCAGTAAATATAAAGTTTATTTACAAATAGAGTAAGTTAATAAATTTTTGACATTTGCAAGAAGTTGTCGCCATCTCAACCAACGATCGCACGAGGCGCCTGACAAACGAACGCAATGGACATATAACTTCCGTCACGAAACTCTGAAATCGGATGAGACTGTCCGTCATCCGAACTCGGGACAGACCGTGGACAACCCTTCTAAAGCTTTCAACGAGGTCAATTTGTCGCTTCGACTATTTAAATACGTAAGAAGTGGGACACATACCAATAAAGGTGTTACGAAAATGTAGGGGAGTATAGAGGTTATAGTGAATTGGACTTGACATTGCGATATTCAATACTCTATTGTTGCCTTATAGACGGAATATTTTACGTAATCTATAAAAAAAATTATCCCATACGGAAAAACGTTCAGGATAACACTGAAGGATTTATATCGTTTGATGTGCATAGTATACGTCCCTATAATAAAACCAATTTACAAATGTATGGATACTTGTGTACGTAATCAAAAGTCAACTATGTACAATGTAAACAAACAGTGTACATATTACTCACTGTAATTTGAGATGGAGCAGCAAAGCGATATTCGCGATAGGTTGAATTCATGCGGAATAAAAAAAAATTTTTCGACTGGTAATCGATGTAAATTGGAGGCAAAGTGGTGCATTTTTGCCGCGTTGTTAGTGAGAGCAATTACAGTATTGACTTTGCGGAAAAATTGAGTTAAACAATTGATTAAAACGTACAACACATTCACTTAACTTCTAAGCACTGAAAAATAAAACATTATACGAATACTTCTAAAAATGCAAAGTATTTATTACTAATACAAAATACCCTGAAAGCTGCCAAGAAGTGTAGAAGCTCCAGACACACGTGTGGCTCAAGTACCTATATAAATTAAAACTAATTTTAAACCACATCTACATCTGCATTGGTAAAGATCGTGCAAATTCTTAGTTTTATTTTCTGTTGTACCTATTTCTGATATATATATCTATTATCTAA
The DNA here is from genome assembly GCA_029378335.1 of Agrilus mali. Lineage (NCBI taxonomy): Eukaryota > Metazoa > Arthropoda > Insecta > Coleoptera > Buprestidae > Agrilus > Agrilus mali. The sequence goes on along the minus strand of CM055655.1, from coordinate 13,078,941 downwards.
AGTTACTTTATAAGAATAACGAATTATGTAGAAGATTGTAGAACATTTTGTTTATTACTTCTTTTTTATAGTCAATTTCTTAATAGATTCACATTTTTTTCTGATGCGCGGTCTCTCTGAAAATACTCAGAGGAAATGGCACCATCACTCTTCTGCAACGCTCCACTTTATGATCCAATGCTAAAAAGATTTCTTTTCACGAATTACTTTTACTAAATCCTTCACCGAAAAAGAAAAATACTGTTGTGTTTATGTCCTTTTCACACATAACCACTACAAACATTTAAGGGTTGGTATATCTGCCAGTGGTATTTTTACATCCTCTACATTGTTACGACGACCCGTTCCCACACTAATAATACACATATACATGAAATAAAAAGCAGCTTCATGCATCTCGTTTTCTAACCTGACATTTCCTGCATGTAGTTGTGAAACTGTAAGTAAATGCCAAAATAACGAAAAAGCAAACAAATTGTTAACCAAAGACTTTCATTTGTTTACTATTTAGTTTATCAAGGAAGGATAAGATTAATTGTTCATTCAAAACAAAATGCTCTTTAAGCAAGTTCATAAAATACAATGGAGATAAAGTCTCAGGAGTTTGCCAGTTAAATAGTTTCAGGATTTTACTCTAAAAGGTTTACATTGGGTAGACCGATAGAAGATTTAAAAAACATTTTCAAGAACGCTTTTCATTAGGTGTGTTTTTGAAAAACTTAAAAGAATGTAAACACTCCCTCCCTATTCTCTTCCTTTGCTATTGTAAACATGGTCCTACAATTAGTTGTAATAAGTAAATCTCTGGAGTTTATATTATTAATTATTGAGTAACTAAAATAGTAAACGGATACGGAATCCTATACGATTTTGAAAGCTTCTATTAACGATAATTTTGTATCAGCTCTAGAAAAATATTTGCAATCGTGCGAAGTTGCTACATTTCATTAACTCTATGACTTGTAATTAGGCAACGGGTTCGACCCATTAACTCTTGTCAACGAAAACCGATATCTACATTCACAATTAACAACGTATAAAGTATCTAATGGCTCGACGCAGGTCGACAGCAAAACTATCACATATGCCGCTGTAGAACTGATTAATGAACCAATTTAGAAACTATCAAGCATTAGAGAACCCGCAAATGACGAAACATTTACCGAACACTTCAGTTAAGCTTCCTCCAAGTAAATTAATTATGTAATACCTAGTTACCAAGGAAACTCAAAAATTATTCTTTGATGTATTTATAAATTTGTACAATCTACACGAAGCTGTTCAACTATTGTATTCAAAATTATGACTAGAAGCTGCTACGCATTCTCCCTTACTAAAGAGTAAATCATAGTAATGCAAAACATTCAGAAAAAAAAGTCATTTTTAACTTCAACGACACTGTTTCGACATTAATCATTCACAAACGTGGTTTGTTATAAATACATTTACACAAATAGTAGAATAAGTACCAATTTCTAGTGTCCGAAGTACTTATTTACTCACAAGATCTTTGAATAATTTTATCCAATGTTGGATAGTGTCATTTAGCAAGCATTTTTGTAGAATGAATTTGACAACTATAATTAACTAGCTATGCCCGCGATTTCGTCCGCGTGGAATAGTGGATTTCGGCAGCATTTAAAATTTTTTTCTTCTATATTTTTATATTCTGGGCCGTAACCTTTTTTGCTGACGTCAGCACACAAAAACTTTCATTCCTTATTTTTGCCCCCTTTAGGGTAAAATTTTTAAAAACTTTAAATGTCGTATTTATATCTAATCAAAAGCCTAATAGATAAGTTTCAAGCCTCTACCTTTATATCTACTTATCTATCTCTGTACCAAATTCTCATTTAAATCGGTTCAGTAGTTTGGGCGTGATTACGTAAAACACAGACAGACAGATTTACTTTCGCATTTATAATATTATAGATTAATATAGTTTAATTATAGTTTAAAATAGTTTATATTGCTTAGTATTCAACCACTTTTATTGATCCAATAAACAAAACCTCTATAACTTTTTACACTTAATTTTTTAATTTTCTGGGCCGTAAGCTTTTTGGACGACGTCATTACACAAAAACTTTCATCGGCTAATTTTATCCCCTTTAGGGTAAAATTTTTACAAACATTGAATGTCGTATTTATTTATATCTAATCAAAAGCCTAAAAAATCTTTAAAAATTACGGAATTTCCGCACAAACTTTACTATTTCAACCCCTTACAACCCTTTTTTCGCATTAAAAAGTAGCATATGTCCTTTCTCAGGCTCTAGACTACCTCTGTACTAAATTTCATTTAAATAAAGATACAACATACAGACAGAGTTACTTTCGCATTTATAATATTCCGCGAATTAATTTTCATCGATTTTACCATGGGAATAAGATATTTTCCCGCAGAAAAACGTAGCCTATGTGTTAATCCAGGGTGTCAGCTTACTCCTTAACAAATTTTATTAAAATCGCTCCAGCCGTTTAGACGTGATGAAGTAACAAACATACACACTCATAAACTTTTGCCTTTATAATATTAGTGTGATATAAAATAATTTTGCAATATGTAATAATTTTCTATTATTATAATACAACAACGTTATAAATAATATAATAACATTTTTCTACCCTTTACTTTAATTGGTGGACGCAAAAAATATCAGGGTACTTGAAGCGTTAGGGTAAATGACATTGGGCACCTGTTTCACTTCCCTAACCTCCTTGTGATAATTTTTAATCTGATTGTGACCTTACTGATCTCATTCTTATGCTTCTGCCTGCTAATTGAATGATAGGTGTTAGCCTCGATTTAAATATTTAATAGGAAAAAAATTTGGTATGCCGAAATATATAATGGCACTTGCGATTAGAGTTGCGTAATATTATTTCATATTAAAGCAACAAATTTGCATTTCATGCCAAAAGCTTGAAGTCGCATGTTGATTACAGAGAATAAGACGTAATACACAAGTTGGTTAGAAATGGTACTCATCAATAATCACACTCAATATGCTGTACTCTTAGGTTTTACGATGATTATCGGGACGAATATTAGTTAGAATAGACAAACAAACCAAGTGGATCATACAAAAGTGATTTTTACTTCAGTTTCAATTTTTGAACCGCAGATACGGTTATCAGGTATTTGATTTTTATTTAGGAAATGAAGCTCGCTCACCTAATAAATATAAAAGATTCAGGCATCTAAGATAGTTTGGCCGAAGTTTTAATTCACATAAAATTTAAGGTACAATACAAAGGATTACATGTTTTTTCTTTTAAACTGAAATATTATTGGATAACATTTTTGTTACGATTTTTTGTTTTTGACGGTGTATTAATGAGTCTATTAAAGTTGGTTTAAATCCGTTATTTGTGGCTATGGTTTTTATAATTTTAACTTCTAGTTCGACTTTGGATAATGGTACATTTAACAGTCAATGTATAAGGGAATGGAAATAATGGTGTCTGTGTACGTAGGTTTTTTGAATATTTTAAAACTTAAGGTAATATTATTACAATGTATTACTTCTAAATCTAGGAAACTTAACTTATGATCCACTTCCTTTTCTACTGTAAAATTGATATTATTGTCTATAGAGTTTACGAATTTCAAGAAGCGATCCAATTGTCTGGTACTACCTTTCCCAATACAAAATATGTCATCGACATAACGATGCCAGGATAATACGTGTTTAATTAGATTATTATTGTTGGAAAAGAACATAAGAGACTAATAAAATTGGTGATAACATTATTAGTGATTTTTCTTTCATCTTTTACAAGTTTATTATAATGTTTCACAATAAATGCACCAGTTAAAGTTAAATACTCACTACTTGTGAATTTTTATTTTTAGAGGTTATTATTATTTTACATAAGTGGCATACGCCTCTAGCGACTGGTCTACGAATATGTGCAAAATCACAATTCTTGATCGATATTTTACAAATGACACAAATAAAACCGTCTTGGTTTTTACAAATAATCATAGAACAGTTTATTTTTTATAGGCGATATTATTCTAATAGTAAAGTTTTGCCGTCGGTAGCCGTTTTCCAATATTTAGATATTATTTCTCATCTTCCTTTATCTTGTGAGAAAATTTAAGCCTAGTTGCTTTGGTATTATCAATTATTTCATCATTATCTTCTTCTAAAAAGTTGTAATTGCATTGCATGCAATTTTTTAAAGAGGGTTAACTTAATAAATAATTGACTATAATAACTACTTATCTTCTATTTTGCTGTTACAGAAAAATTTGAGCGTGTGAGTGAGAATAGTCACCCGTTTCACCAACGTAACCCCCCTTCTAATACGTTTCTAACCTGATTGTGATCTATAGCTGATATATGATATTATTGCCCCTGACTATTAATTACTAATAACCTAAACAAGAAATGAAACTGCTTTCTTTGTTTCACACTGGAATTTATTAACTTCCCTACAATTGTTTCGGCTGGTTACAGCCTTTCTCAAGAGAGTACAATATACTAAATATTGTGGTCTTAAATACTAGTGTTGCTCGGTTGAAGAAAGAAACTTAGGTACTTGTCTATTATTAAGTTAGTTTGTAACTCTAATTGGTCGTTGCTGATATTGTCTTTTTTCAATAGGGCTTTTTTTTATTTTCATTTGTTCCAGTAAATTAAGGCTTTTTCCTTTATTTTCAAGAGTTATGTAATATATTGATGTTTTCAATAGCTAAAGGGTGATTAGAGTTGATACAATGTGTACTTAAACCTGTGTTACAAATTCCTTTTAAGATATCCTTTCTGTGTTCTTTGAATCGAGTTCTTAGGTTTCTGCCCGTTTGGCCTATATAATATGTGTCGCAATTACTACATTTTAATTTATAAACTCCATTCTTATTAATTTTGTCAGTTTTTGTTTTATTGTTTACTAACATTTTTCCAAGGTTTAATTTATATTAAAATGTGACAAAAATGGATAATTATTATTTAAATCGTCAATTAAAAATCGAAATGTCTGATTTTCACTCCCGCTGCGTGATGTATTTGATTAAGCGTCCAATCGATGGAAATCGTCACTAGATAATTTGAATCTATTAAATATTTCTGAACGGCCTACATACGTGCTTAATGTTGCGGCAATTTTCGATCAGGTGCATTAATACATTAAACATTTAACTTGTCTGACTGATGACAGGCGTAAATTGCGTCTAGTTAATTGTCAACCTCAACAAATTGATTGATTACTGCAATGGGAACACAATAACATCTCTTATGCATGAAATAAAATACAATTATTCCGAATTAAATGTTTGACATTTAAGCGACGACGCTCAAATGTCTCACAAATTGTTCAGTTGAAACAATTTAATTTAGTTATACCAAGTGTAGGTATAGCTACACAAACGTAAAATGCTAGATGTTTTACAATTATAAACCCAGACGATATAGTGTCCAATAAGAGAATTGAGAATAACTTTTTACGAATTTTTGATGTGAAACATCTATAGCCTAGGGTTAACCTGATCGTTGCCATGGCAATTTTCGCGACGTTCGAGACATTAGCGACGTTAGCGACGCTATACGATGGTATATATACACAGTCTATGCGGAGTAGTGGGCGATTCTTTTCCTACTCACAATGTCACAATCAGCTTAGCAGTGTTGTTTTATAGTACACTTAACCTGTGTTTTACTTAAATTATCATCGACCAATTGTCACATTAATGCCGTCAGAGGTAATATAAAAAGAATTAAATAAGTGGATGCAACTTGAAATAAATTTTTAAATTAAAAATTTTTGTATTTAATGAAAATAAACGTTAAATGAATAAACAAACCGTCATCATTTTATTTCATTCGATGTTTCACATCTGCCAGGCGTCCCGTGACGGCTCAATTCATTTTTTTTTCTTTGTTAAATTGCTCCAGCTAGAAACTTAAGTGTTGAAAAATTATTAGAAAAAGAAGCTGAAGTGTGCGATATTAAATTTCAGTCACAATTTTTAAGTTATTATTAATTGATTAATTGATCCCAAGATTACGCTTAGGTTAGGTTAATCTAAAATTTGTTCTTTTTTATTTTAAGTCGGCCAATGTAGTTTTACAGTAGAATCCGTTTATTATGACTCCGCCTATATTGACCAACCGGTTATTATGACGTAATTACACCACGAAGTTTGGTTTTCATATAAAATTCTTTATAAAAAAGTCGGATATAATGACTTCCCTTACAGTGACATGTCGCTTATTATGACCCATTTTTAATCAATTATGTCCGGTTATAATGACCGACATGATTCTTTACACCTCCGGTAATGTTCGTTGATTCCCGACGACGTTCGGCACGTGGCTCGTTACAGTAAAAAATACACTTGTATGTGTTATAATGTGCTGATTATGTACAATTTTGATTTTGATTTAATATGTATGTATACATATGTATTTACTATGTTTCTGTATTAAAATACTTAAGTACATACATATTTACATAAAAAAGGTTTTTCATTTCACAAAACGTTTTGTATGACGTCCGCTTATTATTTCGATGTCATAATAAACGGATTCTACTGTAGATATTTATTACTGGAGCATATTCGAATAAATTGAAAAGTGTAAAGCATCAAAATAAATATACTGTAGGTACCCTTTAACGAATTTTTATAGCATTAAGGGAAGACTTAAAAAGACGAGGTAGTTATTGCTGACTAATCTTTTCGGAATTGGATATAACCTTCTTAGCTTTCATTTTTTGCACGTGTGTCTCAAACGGTATGCTTTACTTGTAATAAAATTCCTGTAGGTAATTCGACACTGAAAGAGTATCGATTCACGTTTAATGATAAAGAAATAACAAAACGGGACGCTTTTATATTATAATGTAATATTTATCCTTTACTTAATTATAGACAGAACAATTTACCTGTAAATTATATGTCGTCGCAACTTTTGACCTACTTGGTTATTAATTTAAGTAAAATTTAACTCCACAATCAGGGTCTAAAAGTTTATAATCCTATAATTTTCAACATTTTTTGAACATCATTACGGGAACAAGATGGTAATTCTATTTGATTTTGTGGAAATAAAGGAGTCTTTTAAAGCATTTTTACTTTTTATTAAATTCTTAGGACTCCTAAGCATCTTCAGAGAATTGAATTGATTCAATACCTTCGTTTGAAAATCTCTCTGTCGACTAATTTGCTAAGAATTTAATAAAAAATGTGTTTCTTTCATTCTACAAAATCATGATGATCGACTTTCTCATACTAGAGGCCAGCTTGTCATTTTTTTTTTCATAATTATAAAGCAAAATCCTTTAACAAACTTGCTGGACCAATCTTTAGTGTTTTAACTCTCAAATATTTTTCAATAGTTACGACATCAATAGGTACCGTTAGGGGATTTATTTTCTTCCGACAATAAATAATGCGCTTACAGAAAATCGAAATAGACTAGACGTCGTGGAGAGATTATTATTTATAAAGAGTTTTTTTTTAACATTGGCACTTGTATTAAATTTTGTCATAGTCTATTTTACTTTACAACTTCAACCCCACTTTTCTGGTACAATATAATAAAAGGCAAAAACATTACATTGTTGCAATTCATTACGATACCATATTATATCGATACAGAGCAATACATTGAACAACGCTATTCATGGCTTAAAAACCGCAAAATGAAAATAAATGTCCACAAGACATCCCAATATAAGACTAGGATCCCGAATACAATTCTTCGATAAGTCGTTTAATTATCGAAAGAATGATAGGTACTTGAATTAATGCGTGCGTGGTGTCTTTTCCTACCATAACCTTATGGTCTTTAATAATGTAATAAAAATATTTGGTTATATTATTATTTCATATCAAAAAAGCTGTTAATAAATGATCAATATCCTAATAATTACCGCTGCTCCTATTATTTTTCTATATTACAAGAGAGGAAATGTATATTATAGACGTACCGGTAGAGCGCAATCTACGTTAAAATATATTGATGTATAGAAAACTAGATAGGATACAAGAAAAAGTACTCTTGATTTTCCTTCTAGGGTATTGTTTTCGAAAATTTCTCCATTTTGGGACGTCTCTTCATAGTAGGTATATCCTTTTTGACAGTGATGCGGTGATAAATGAGAAACATTTAATGTAGCCTTAACATGTGTGTTCTTTAATATGTATCTGTACTATTAAAACCACTGCAATAAGTTAAGTTCAGAAGTTTTGATCGACGGCTAGATTAAGCATTGCTTCTATCGTATAAAATGATAAACGAATAACAAAAAAGCGAACATTAGAATTATAAAAAAAAAGCAATCGGATACAGTCCAGTTGTTATCCAAAATATATGTTTAAGATAGCCATAAATGAAACATGAGAAATTATTAGATACTATTAATAATGTACCAACCATTCAAGATATTTTTTTTAATTATTTTTCTAGAATGAAATTTATTTATAGTCGTCTTTTTAGTATTTTATCGGTATATTTGAGGAATTATTTCGAAATTATATTTCCAGGACATTATTTTCTCAGAAGTAAGTCAGAGCCTACAGACAAATAATTGTTTTTCATATTTTGCTTTCAATTGTTTTATTTGTTTTTCACATTTTGTAGTTCTATATTTTCTTCCTTGGAAAAAATCATTCAATGAAAAACAGTATAAGAAACAACAACTTATACAGAAATCCAATTTAAAATTACCGCTATTTACAAACGTAAACAAACTTTTTCTATCGGTGAACTTCACTACAAATTAAAGCTTACATATTTGTAGATACTTACTTGCGTCGAGGTTGATAAGACATGAAAATAATAAAACTATTAGCACGCCAGTAAAAAGTGTTAAAAATCGGTGTGCCATTATTTATCTTCAAGATCACAAAAACTACTTCACTTTGTTTCTCCACATTACAATTCGGTAGAGTGCATTAAGATAAATTCATTTAGATAGTTACTGTTCTTTATTAGATAATATTTACATACAGTTGAATTATGGTTGTTTAATTTTATTTCATCCATGATTTCCTACTTATTGTTTTCTAAAAACTGAAAGAAACAATTGCCTATTTATCATTAATTGTTTTAACAAATTGCCAAACCGGAAACTTTGAAAGTGGTTGGGAAATTTATTACTTCTTCTATTTGAAAATTTAATTTGTATGTTGCAAAAAAAAAATAATTTTGATTACCCAATTTTTCCAAGAAAATGAAACTATTCGCCTTGATGTTCTTCATAAAACTAACTAAAAAAGTGTTCAAATGTATATGTCAATAACCAACAAATAAAGAAAGTCAATAAATGGCTTATTTCACGTAAATATTTCCGCTTAAATATTCAAAAGTTTAGAGTAGAAAATGAAAAATTGTTCTGATGTTTTTCATTAGTGTAATAATGTGCAAACAAGTAAATTTCCCAACGAGAAAAATCGTTAAAATCAAATATTTTATGAAAAAATAAAATAGGCAACTATTTCTTGTACTGACCGTCAAAAAAATATTTCGCAGAAACCGTTCCGATATAAAACTAACTTTATTTAAAACTTGAAGAATTTTGTGCGATTTCACTTGACTTGCACTCACTTTACAACTTACTAAGATCACAAGTTCAGTTTCTGCTTGACGTTAGTCGCGATTATAAATTTTCGCGTAATATTCAAAGAAGCGCGCAATTTTGTACGTAATAGACGGATTTCCGTAGTGAGAAGAGAGAGAATGCAAAGCACACCCGGTAGACCGTCACGGTGTGCTTGGCGCGATAGGCGAATTATTGAAATCGGGTCTGAGGACTACGCGGTCCAATCCTGCGCAGGACGCTGTTTTGCTTTCCCATCATCCTACTGCATTTCCTTCTAGCACAGTAATAATAGGTACGACGAAAGAAAAGGCTTCCACCTTTTTTTGCATTTATTATGATTTGCGAACAAAAATATTACCGTGCACCGACAGAAAAGGAACATTAAGTAATCCAAGGATTAGTTAGTACAACGATGTTTTTTATGGTAACTATTGTCACTGCGACAAATGTACATACCTATTAATTAATAAAACATTAAACAATATTGTTAAACAAAAATCACTTGAACTAACCTAAATACCAGTCCTTCCATCGATATTGTCATAGTATTTAGCTTCGTATTTAAAACTAGAGGTGTTAGTTCAACCTGTTAAATTATTTGTTGTCCTTTCAGTCAATCGATTCAAATTTTTTAAACCCTAAAAAAGGGCAATATTGAATTAATTCTATTTATTGGACAAAAGATCTGATTAAAAAGAGAATTCGATAATCAAAATTTGATCATTTAATCTTAGATCAATAAAAAATATCTTGTCGTCAAAGTTGATTGGAGAGCGTGTTAGTTTTTGAGTGATTACATATGTGCCGATCAATATAGATTTAAAGTATTATTACATTGTGTATGTAGATAAGTGCGTGACGGGTTATTGTTGAAAAAGCCGACAATAAATAAAACAAAAAAACGAAAACACGAAAGATCGTCTGCCACATGGGTCACCTAGAAACAGAACAAAAAGACGGTCAGTCCAAAATGGTCCAATGCGACTAGATTTTGTTTAGTTATAAAATTATTGTTACTGTTGTAGTATTGGATTGGTGTGGTAATAAAAAATCTCACTGTCTTTGAATAACTTTGGGAATCTTTGGTTCCTGAATTTCAAACGAACCAGCACACATGCAATTAAATGGATACAAAGGTAATTACATTAACATAAAAATGTACGCATCGATAGGCAGAACTACCATTTTGAAAAATAGATTATATTAAAAAATTGTATAGATACTCATTACAAACCCAAATGCTTGAAATTAATGCATTTTAAATTACTAAATCCATGTAGCCACTTTTTAAATGTTTGAAGGTGTTCTACGCAAAGCACCACTTTAAGTGCTTTATATAAAAGCGTTTTATTTGAAAATAACAATTATTAAAAAACATATTTAAATAAGATTTATTGGTTAATAGGTATTTTATTATAATCAGAAATTTGTGAACCTAACGAGATAACAATAATAGTTCTCAAAACTATACGCTATTATTATACCAAAACTACATTCATATGTTTAAATCGTTGCAATATTTAAAATGTTCAAACAAACTTAAAAATAACATAAAATGTAATGATCTTATTATTTATATGCTTTCCTTAAATCTGTCTGTCTTAATATTTTATTTTAAAACATTTCTTGTAACTTTTAAGCATATAAGAATGTTTAAATTAAATTAAGGATTGAAAATGTTTTGACACTTGTGAACACAAAACACTAAAACTGAAGAACATTCATTTCAATCGTTATTCAAAACATTTTTTACGGTTCAAACATTTACAATTACTTCACCTGCTTTTTGTTTCCGCGATAATAAAATATTTGTTTTTACTAATACTATATTTTCAATAATCACAATTCCTATACGAAACGAAGAAAAGAAAGGTAAAGAACAATGTAATTCTGAAAGAGAGCAACAAAATATTGACTAACAAAGAGTGGAAAGGAGAGAGCGGATCTATGTGCAGAATTGTGAGCTATATGGGGAATAATTAAGAATGATAAAAGAAATATGAGAAAACATAGGTAAAGAATGGAGAAAAAGAAAAATAGAAAAAAGACAGAAAAAGGAAAAAAGAAGATAACAAATAGATAATACGCGAAAACCTATTTAATTATATTTTATATTACTACTAGCAGCAATACCCAGCGTTGCCCGGGTAAGAATATATTACACGTTTGATGGAACATTCTAGAATATTCGCGAATTTATAACTATCCAGAACATCCCATAATTATTCAAAACAGTTTCTAACTTTTTTTAACATTCTGAAACATTCTTGAATGATCTTCAAGATTTTGGAACATTCTTGAACATTGCCAAATAATTCTAAAATGTTATAATAAAACATTCTTTTACTTCTTAGAACATATTTGAACTGCCTGTAACATTATAAAAAAAGTCTGCTTCATTCTCATCCCCACTCCGTGCAGTTTGCTGGGTGAATAGTGACATCAGTAGACGCCTGGCGGGGATGACTTATCGTTTGATAATAATTGATTAGTTATCGACCACTGAGAGTTGAAGATTATTATAGTACTAATATCACTATTACAAAATGGGGGTTGGTGGTAGAAGGGTGAAAATTAAGGGTTATATGTGTTTTATAATGTCAAATCATAATTTCGGAGGAGTATGGTAGGACACGAGAATTTTATACATTAGATTTCTTCACAAATGCATAATTTAAGAGAAAGTGCCATTATATCTGCAGAAACTAGGTGGAGGGGAGGAGGAATTAGGGGAGCATGTAATGAAGATCTATAACGTTGTATTAAGATCAGGGGAGGCTAGGAAGAAATAATGGCAGGATATAGAGGGTGAATGAAATAGATGAAAAGGGTTTAAAAATTACGAAGTTCAAATAAAATGTAAATAACAATAAATGTAAAACGAACTCAGTGTATCCTGTAAGGGAATCATTAATTATTAAAAAAAAAAACACACACACACACACAACTCTTAGGCTTAATCCTACTCAAAAATCGAATGAAAACTTTTTTGTTGCATTTCCATTAGTCTTAAGGAGGTCAGTTGAACATTGCAACATTAGATAAAGCTATGAATTTAAAATATGTCATTCTTTTAGTCATGTAGAATGATTCTAGAAAAACTTTAGGATATCTTATCGAACTATTTAACAAGATATTCAACTTTGAATATCGTCAGAAATACACGGTGCTGGATGGTATATGGTCACAATCTAAACTAAATTCCTCTATTTAATATACTCACAAATTAGATATCAGCTGGGAAAATAATCATATTTATAAATTAATATTTATATTTTTAATTTATCGAAAAAAAAATGTACCTTGACGATGTCTTTTTAATATAATTTGTGAATAAAGAGTCTAAAAATAGGGAACTCGTATCCTAGCTTTGCCGCCATGTCGATTTGACAACGTCGCAACTCGATGTACTGCATGCGTTATATAAAATTATATCGATTATGACAGAAGACTATAGGTTAGGGTATAACACTTAAATGGAATGTTGTTTACCGACAATACGCGACGTTGTGAAACGTTTTCACAGCTATTTACATCTAAAGTCAATTGAATTACTTTATATTTCTTGAGCATGATTTAAAGTATCAAAATTGTATAATCTTTAATAAAACTAAAAATAGACATTTTTTACTATTATAAAGTATTATAATATTCGACTTGAAAATTTTTTTTAGGATTTATGGTCTAAAACTAGAGTAGTAGTCAACTAACCTCCTTAAGTGTTTTTACAAATAAACATATTTTTAGAACCATAAAGAAGGTAACTTATTATTTTCTTCAACAATTTAAGGTTGTGAATGTTGATCTTTTGATTTATGGTAGGAATATGATGGGCAATACTAGGTTAATTTATTCTATCAAACTTCGTATACGCTAAAAGTACTTTAAACCTTATTTAAGGACGTTCCCAAAAAAATTAATTTTCTTACGATTCTTTTGAAACTTAAAATACACATACTTACCTATAAGTGTCCTTTATACGTAGGATTTTTTTTTGTGAGCAGAGGCGAAAGAATGTACTGTATCTCAACTATTTTTTATTGTAGTCACGGTAGTTTACATAGGGGTAATTTTTTAACAAGTTGAGTACAACTGCTCTTTGGGAACGTCCTTAAATAGAGCATCTGCTTTGTCCAACATGTAATTTCTTTTTAAAGTCTTTACACTATTAGTTCCGTACATATAGACTTTTCTAGAAAAGTTAGTTTATCTTGAAAGTAACAAATAATAATATTTGATAATTTCTTCTTCTTAAGTAAGCCATGGTTCTTATTGCATGGTAATTATACTATCAGTTTTGCTCTTTACTACTTGAAAAGTAGAGGATCTTAAAATGTTGTTCTGAAACTACTTCGCACGTTCAGTGTAGTGTTTTGAGGGTGTTAACCGTTTAGTATCGTATAAGAATTATTATCTACACAAAATAAAATCAATCATACAACAGGCATATACAGTATTGGAACGAAAGGATCCGAATATAGGAGTTGTCTGTTACATGTACCTTAAATGGGCCGAATATAGCGGTGGGGTACGACAGGAGGGCCTTGCTTTTCCCTTGCTCTTATTTTACTATTATATATATGCCTTACTATATACGCAAAGAGGGAACAGACATACAAAATTAGGTATTGAAAATTCAATTAAGGCGTGTATTTGGTTTCACATTTTTGTTCAGAGAAAAACGAGTTACCTATTAATAATTTAGAAATCCCGAGGTACCAACAACTGACTGATACATTCTCGGTAATAATTTTAATTTTAGAATAGGTGGCAAAGAATGTCGGCAGATAATTTGTGATGCATGTTAGTCATTCTGCGGTATTTTATTTATTTAAAAGGTAAATTGTGATAGTAGCATTGTCCGTGAAAATATATTGCCCCTATTTTTCATTAATATGGATGAGGGTATAAATTTTCTCGTAATGAGTGCTTACAAAAGAAGACGTTGAAAAACAACCCTTTGGAGAAATTAAAAACTGAATAAATAGGAAACACCTATTGTTATGTTAACTAGACTCAGAAACTACAATCAAACATTGCATACTATGTTCGTAACCAAAGCGTTAGTTATGAGTTTATCATTTATTTATAAGACTGATCATTGCTGTAGTTTTCATTTACTTATCATTCAAATATAGGTTAAAGAACAATGGATTTATTTTTACTATCTGTTAACCATTGTTAGAAACTCTCTTTAAATGTTATTTATTTTAATTACTCTCTCCAAATGGGGTTTCTATTGGAACTAGTTATGACGTACTGGTGAGAATACACATATGTATCAGTGTTTAAACAATATACCTGCTGACATGTACAACAACTATGTTCTTCTACCCCTAACAAATAAGCAAATTAGTTTAGTGCTGTTTGTTGAGTTGGGTAAAAAGGATAAATTTTTTTAAAATAATTCTTTTATTATGTTATGAGTTTTTTTGGGTTACTAGAATATCTTGCATCTATAATATACTGCAGTTTTTAATGTTAATACGAAATGTGCCCAGATTTTGTTTTGCCTTTGTGGACAAAAGAAATTGCGACATCTAAAACTTAAATTTGTTAAAGTAAAAATTAAATGTACCTACAATTAAAAAATTGAGAAGCCATACTTTAATATAGAAGTCATACACGTAAACTTTCGTTTTTTCTTTTGATTTTACTGGAAGGAAAATAACAATTTGATATAAATACACATGATGTAAAATGTATTCTTTCATCAACTTAACATAATGCTACTGTTACTACTTTTGTGTCACTATAAAGCGCGAATACTATACTAATAAATTAAAATGAATCCAAAAACCTAAATAAATACGTACATATAACATTTTCCCGCGAACAATATCTTTAAAGTTCAAAAAATTATCGATATTTCCTGAATTAGAAGAATTTCGTTAATTCCGAAATAGAAGACACTTCACAATGAAACAGGAAAAATTTAATTATTCCGAAAACGAGACATCGGTGCATTCCGACAGCCGGTTTATTTAGAAGGCTGGAAGCAACGTGCAATATTTATGTAAATTTACACCAGAAGGAAATTGAAGCTTTTCGTTAGTTTGTCTTCCATTCCTTGGTTACAGATTGCACTGATTGTCGGTGTGATCCACTTACTGAACTACTGCCGAAGAAAATTAATTCTAAAAGCACATTTTAAGTTCCTATCTCATTTAAACTTATTCATACGCATTCGCGGTTATTTTAAAGATTGCTACGAATTACACTTTGTCCATTACCGGGATTATTAGGTTTATCTTGCCACAAAAAAATTGTCAACCATTTCAAGAGAATGAAAATAATAACAGAATAGGAATGTAGGTCAGTTTAAAAAACATTGTGTTGTCTTTCATTTCTAACATAATAGGAACGTTTTGAGTAATTTTGATTTAAAAGCGCAGTTGAATAATAAGCCGCAGTATTTCATTCTTCCCTTTTTTCTTTAATTAAAAACACGTATTGTGGAGTTGAAGTTAATTTGACGATGAAATCAAGTTTTAATGCGTTTTCGATACAAACATTAATCAAAATTTATAGTTTACTGCTTACACATAAAGTGTAAATCGGGTTATTTCTTTGTTCATTTTTCATAAAAAATTTATTTGTATTTTTCAATTAAAAGCCGTCCAAACGCAAAAATAGTAATAGCATGTTATAGGTAAACTCATTTTTGTAGTAACGAGAATCGGGTCGGGATTGATTGTTTATTATTTATTGTTTTTATATGTCCAAAACGGCTAATGGGTTGTTTATTTTATTAAAGTTGTTAGTTGGTTGTTGTAAACAAAAGTTCAAAAACAAATTGGTAAAGGCTTCCGCATCCAGTTCATAGACTAGTGATGTCCTGATTCGGGTCTAAAGGCCGTCGTGCTTTCTAACGCTTCACTAGCACGAGTGACGAGCTCCTTCCTAGGTTCTTCCATCTCTAATGATGGGTGTAGACTCTACTAGAGTCTAAAGCTTCTTCAGAGATCCTTCCATCTCCAATACTGGAGGTAGTAGAGCATCGGAGACCTCTGAAAAAGCTCTCCACTCGTGCTAGCGAAACCTTAAGAAGCAATTCCAACCAACGACGGCCTCTAGACCTTAGACATCACCAGTCCAAAAGTTCAACAAATATTTTCTGGACACTAAATTATTTTTATTAAGTACCGCGTTCACATTAATTTCCAAAAGATGATGATGATATTTATTAGTTAGCATTATTTTCTAAATACATGTTACTACTCTGCATTGTCACAATATTACACACAATCACATAGTTGAAATAAATACGTAGGTACCGAAGAAACAAAAATATTTTTCATATATTACGTTTTTAAAAGAGGACGATGCACATTTTTGTTTTATATGTGACTTGTTTATATAAATAAGATTCCTCATGAGAAACAATTTTTATAGTGTTAGAAAACGATGCGAGTCCTTTTTCAATTATTTTCATGTTGTCTTTATTAAGAAGAACTCAGTTTACAGGACAACGCTATCAAATAGACCAATGTCCAGTAAAATTTAGTACATATGTGATTTTAGTTATGGCCCATAATGCCCAACCTTCTTTACAAATCAAATAAGGGCAGCTGTGATTGAATCATAAAATGAACCTAGTTGCCTAACTGTGTGTAGATTTCACAATTTACCTACGATATCAAAGTTAAATCAAAATGTAAGTGATTTTATTGCCGTACGATTTAAATAGAACTATTTAAACTTTAATGTGTTCTGTGGCGATTATTTATGAAATATCTTTACAATAAATTTGAAAATAATATACCTAGATGAGGCTTTCACTTGTTGTAACTCCATAATAAAACTAAATTAAAGTAGAAGACATATTTCTTCTACCTGAAGAAGCCACAGTGTAGCGAAACAATCAGGTATTGTGGAATATTTTACAATAAAAAATTTTTTGTAACCGAAATTATATTTTACTAAGTTATATTAAATATGCACGTAGCTATAGCTAAACTAATAGTGTTTCACTAAGTTCCTTTCCAAAATATTGAGTGAAGTGTAGTATTAGTTACGAAATTTAGAATAGTAAAATAGGAAGGTAAAGTTTACAAATCGTATTACATAATCTAGGATAGTACAGTTATAAAAGTTCTGTTTTTCATTCTTTATTAATTTATTTGTTTAAAAACATCTTTTCATTAACAGAATTGCATATGCCGTTTTAACACAGTCAGATATCGTTATAGGATTTTTTTTTATCTTGTCTATATAATGGGAAATTTTCATCTTTTCTGATTCTTACTTGACGAACCACTTGACTTTTGAAGAACTTGAGCTTCTCCATTTGAATTTTAAATCCCTGGCTGAAGTTTAGTACAGTTGACCCCCGTAAAGTTTAGAATATTTAAATTCAGGTACATCGCAACAGAAATTTTTGAGTTTGCGATCACGTCTAGTATTTGTTAGAAGGTGCTAATAGTGAATAAATTGAAACTGTGAAGCTCAACATTTCTTTGTTTCTTCATTTAATTTTGTAAGGTCAGTTTTCAACAACATCCATTTCAATTTTAAATGTTCGTTTCTATGCAGATACCAGTGAAAAAAAAATCAATTACAAATTGTAATTATGGCAGTTGTTCCAGAAGTGAACTAATTTTGTACACTAACGTGCAAAAACAATCGGCTAAATGAGGTATAATTTTATTGATGTGAAACATCTATAGGCGCGGGTAAACCGGATTGTTGGCGTGGCGATCGTGGCGAATGATTGTTGTGTACATTTCACCTAATAAAGAAATGAATGATATTTCATTTTTACATGAAAAATTATTTCCGTACAGTCACAGAGGTTCAATAATTTTTAAAACCAATAAAGATAAACTGCCATTGATTTTAACTGGAGATTTCAATGTAAATTTTGTTAAAGAAGAATCAATGCCATTAGTTACGTTCCTCCAAAAAGAATTTCAATTGCAAATTAACAACAATCCAAGAGAACCTACTACCAGATATGCAACAACAACAATACATGCTGTATTTATTAGATGTCTTGATAATGTTATGTCCAATACTTTTGTAACATACGTCAGTTATCCTTGACCAATTATCACAGAAATGCTGTCAGAGGCATCATCGAATGTAACTATTACTGAAGTCACTGACTAAAAGAATTGAGTTGTCGCAACTCGAAAAAATTCGTAATATTTGATTTTTTGAAAATGCCATATTTAGTTCCTGTCGTAATCATATGTCAAATTAACCCAAAGTGATTATAAAATACCCAGCGTTGAAGTAAAAATGCTAAATAACAAATAGGTACATGTACCACAAACAAATGAGGAAACTAGTTTCAATAATTTACTCAACCTTAACAAGTCCAATGATAATTTCGAAAGATACAGAGCTAAACAGAGCCCTCGTCAAAATAATTTTAAGCCTAAAGCAGCTACTTAAAGTACTTGGTCTATGAAATCCCGATAAAATTTTTAAATTCGAGGATTTACGTACCAATTATATCCAAAATTAAGTTCGAAGATCTAAGCACTTGTGAAAGCATTTTTAAGCGAATTATAGACTTAAATTACTCCAAAAAGCCTTCAAATCGATTCAGCGAAAGAAGTACGGTTCTTTAGGTGGTTCTATTATCTATTTAATTTTTACTTCTTTTCATTGTCCAAGAATAGCGATTCGACTCTTTCCTGGAATTTGAATTTCAGGACAAACGATTTGAAGTACTGTGAAAGAGTTTGAGGTTTTTAAAAATACAAATTGCCAAGCCTTTTCATTAAGTAATTCAATTATCAACCCCAACCATATTTTTGTAGAATGCATATCTTTTTATCTGGTATCGTGTGCTCTTTTACATCCAACCAAAAGAATGAATTATTCCAAAAGGAACATTCCAACCCATCGGCACTTTTACAACCTTGCTAAACAAGGTTCTAATTCCATTTGAGAAATAGAGTTGGTTTATCACTCACAGGGAATTTAATTTGTGCTATGGTAACACGAAAAACTCGTTAGTTTCTTAGTTCTATTTGGTTGGTTTTATATAGGTATACGGTTTATTGCATATTTTGATAATTATCACAACAACATTGTTACGGTTATGTGAGTGTGCATTTGATGTCTATGTCTCTGCGATTAACTATTTTCAATTCAAACAGCGGTAAGTCGTTGGTATGATTGAAAAGGCAGTTTTAGCTTTCCGTATAGTTCCTACTGTGAATACCTACACAGCAAACTTTAGTGACTGTCGCATGTTTGTCGCTTCATTAACAGCACATGCCGGCAACACTACATTCAAATACCCATACACATGGCATTAAAATGAAGTCTAATTACGTTTAGGCTAGATGAATAGGCTTTTGTATTTTCCTTTGTTCGAGAACCTCTGCTTACAAAGTCTGCTTTAGAAATGCTAATATACAATTTGTGGTTTGTTCAACAAGCAATTCTCGTGTTTCCACCTAGGAAATCTGCAACTCGACTTGCTTTACATTAGGATGTACAATAGCGGATCTAATAAATTCCAATTAAAAGGATAAAAGCGGAGACGCCACGTTGTTTAATAATGCAGACGCTCCTCTAGAAGCTGAACACTGAACAGCGCATTTCTGTCTTCTTTTTTATTCTGTTTTGGTTGTCCGCTAGAAATATAGTGCGACATGGTGCTATAGTTATTTACGTTTGGACTTGACTTACATACTATCTATTACCCATATGCGTAATTATTATTTATTGCGATTTGTCTTTTCCAACGAATAAATAGTATTCAGTACTGAAAACGTATTTACGAGCTTTCAATTTCAGTATTTCCGGAATTCTATCCACCAAACTAGCTAAATTAGACGTCAACCAATCATACGTTTTCGGAATAAATAGTAGGTAGGTAATTTTAAAATGTGTTTTTTTAGTGCTCGACGACAATAACCTACTATATGTTTTTTAACAAAACTATTACTTGGGTTTGATATCATTAATAGTTTGTTATAAAAAAAATTTTATTATCATGAAATACTAAAACGAAAATGAGCTCGGGCGCCACTTTGTCAGACAAAGAAAAGAATGAATGAAACGAAAACTTTATTGAGCACCGGGTAGTGCATCGGTGGTTCCTGTAGAATCCTGAGAGTCAAGAGAGCTCGAAGCTCTCTTAAAAAAAACAAAAAAAAACTTGAAGAGTATATTAACAAAAAAGGTACATTAAAAGAAAACTTACAAAGACAACACAAGCCCAACCAAAATATAACGCACCCTGCGCCAACGTAGGGACTTCAGCTGGTTTCCGGGTCTTGAAGGGGACTTTTCAAAAACGTATGAGACCAGGCAATAGATAAAAGGACTTTGTAAACCAACCTTATTATTTTTATATCAGAGCCGCCTGCAGGTGTTGATCGGCTTGTATCAGGTTGATCTGGATAAGATTATATTATATGTCTCTTAGCCTAGTTGACCTTTCCTCTAGGAATCTTCACCCCGACCCGTAATCCCAGCTTCAGAGTCCGTCTGGAGCCTAAACTAAGATGGATGGATGGGCTGACAAATAACAGGAACAAAGATTTACAAAAATATTACCTAAAAGTGAATAAATTAATTAAAATATTAAAATTTTGTCGAAAATGAAGATGTCTAAAAAATAAAAGGTAGGAAAAGGAAGTATATAGGTGAGTCCACGTCGAGATCAAACAAACCAAGATTCATCTAAGTACTCACCAGATACCACAAGAACAAAAAAAATAATTTGAAAAATGAAATTACTGATAACAAAGGGGTGAAAAGCTAAATTAATAATTTACAAAATAGCCACAAAGGCCCAAAAGATTAAAAAGAAAAAATAAGATTTACAAATGCCTCGTGGCAACAAAAAAAAATTGACAAAATAGTTAAAATTAATTAAAAAAAACAATTTAAAAGAGTGCTTCGAGAAGTTATGAAAAATTAAAGAAAAAAAATTAACGAAATACTTAATTTGAATAAATTTACGTAATATATTAATAAGGTGAGAAGTTCACACAAGTAGAAGCACAAAACACGAACAGAAACACACACCCACACGTCACGTCAGTGTCAAGGATCGAGGAAGAAGACCTCGAGCACCGACCGGAAAATTTCATCGATCCCTCCATCGATTGCCTAGTCCTGCGCGAAGGTTGTTAGCCTTGACGATAAGACGGAAGGTCGATCAACATTAAGAAATAATCAACAAAACTGAACCAAGACAAAGACAAACTGAATCGAATTAAATAGAACTTTAGTAACGGGATTTTTCATAGAAAAAAAAACGTTACAGTTTATATAAAAAAAATAATGTCACAATGTTTGTGAGAAATAAACCCTATAACCATTCAACCATTTTTTATGAAATTTGGCTTGCTGTGTGTAATTTGACCCAACTCAGAAGATAGGGTAGTTTTTATCCCGATTATGGAACTATTTGTAAGTTCCATAAGTTTGTAAGAAATAACGCTGTAATTTAATTTAACGACAGAACACTTTATTATCTTTTGCTATCTAGGTTGTGTAAGCATCCAATAAATGGCGCCATTTTTTATTATATCTATACAACGTCATATTTATTAATTTTTACGACGTAACCATCATTTAAATTTGACTGCATTAAAAAGGTTTAAGTTAACTATTTTAACTGTTACTAAAAGTTAAAAGAACCATAGTGACGCGTGCCCGGGACAGCTAGTACATATAATAATAAGTTGTGCTTTTTGAAATAGGAATCATAGTTGGCTAGGCTGCAATCCTAATAGTTATTTTTGATACTAGTAACACTTTTTGATCTTAGTGAAGTTAGTGCTTGGGCGAAGTGAATTATTCGAAAACTAGAATTCTTTAATGTAATAAATGATATATGTAACCACAATACGTAATAAAACAACGGTACCGTTTCACTATTTATTTTGTCATCTTGAAAACTTTGTTTCGGCGCAATCCGGCCATTAACAAGAGCAACAGGTGATTACTAAGTTTAAACCCCTACGCTATCACTATTTATGTATTCAAAAGTTAAAGAGAAGGAAAGAGGAATTGTAAGTAGTTAATTAGATTTTGTTATTTACTTAATGAATATTATTGAAAATGGCTTTTTTTATTTCAAAATTTTCTAACATAGAGAGTTTTCTAGATTTAGAAACATTAATATGTAAAACTTTGAAATTATTAGTGTCTAAATCAGTAAATCAGTCGTGAGGTCGTGAGGTCGTGATGTAAAAACGGTCGTAACGATAAATTTTAAAATTGTGAATTTAAAATTTTCCATTAATTACAAATTATATCATAGATTATTTAATAGTCTCTTAATAAATATGTAATGCGTACAGTGTTGTGGAAAAAAGGAAAGATAGAGTGCAATTTTGAGCACGACGTTGAAAGTTAAAATCCCAAATCCATTGAGAACAGTTGAGGAAAATTCCCTTTTGGCTGCTTACTGCATGGGACATTCCACCTGCCCATTTGGAAAACGCCGCTCCCGACGACTTAAAAATCATTCATATCCGAAAAAACAAAAAGAAAAATAACAGTTGCATTTTTGTGGAACTAGCACCAAAGTTGTATCACGCGACGATGCGCAGCGGAACACTCTATGTGGGTTGGCAGCGTTGCCGAGTGTACGAAGATTTTAACCTAAGCCGTTGCTACAAGTGCTCTGGCTACGGTCACAACGCGAAGAAGTGTGCGAATGATACTAGATGTCAGTACTGCGCGGGCAATTACGAGGGAACTGCATGTCCAAATAAAGAAAACAAACAGTGTGTAAACTGTTTACAGTCAAATTCAAAATACAAAACTGAAAGAGATCACAAACATTACGATTTCGAGGAGAATGTTTGTGAGACCTTCCAGTTTTTTAAGAAACGTGCAATTGCTCAAACTGAATACAATTAAACAAATTTGACAATCTTCCTAAACTTAAACTATTATGATTTTAAACCAAATAAGCAATCAAGTCAATGAAATAGTAACACATAAATGTGATAGTTTGTTGCGATTGGATGATTTAGTATAAAAAAAAAATGGTTGTCTTATATTACATGTAAATATCAGAAGTTTAAATAGAAACTTTGATAATTCAAAAGTTGCGATAAAGTCAATGAAAAAAATGCCTGATATTATAGTTTGTACTGAAACTCATAAAATTGTACTTACACATTTTCACGAAATAGAAAATTATAGTTTTTATTTTATAAATAGCGAAATTAATAAATGTGATGGTACTTGCATTTATGTATCGGATGAGATACAATACAAGAACAAAATTATTTCTGTAGGCAAAATAAAAGCATTATTTACTGAGTTTACTTTAGATAACAATAAATTTTATATGACATCGCTTTATCGATCTCAATGTATTGCGATTAGTACATTTATTAATGATCTGCATGACCATTTGCTAGGGAATAGAACTTTGAAAAATCATATAGTAGTTGGTGATTTAAATATAGATATACTTCTTGACAATGCTCATGTTGATGAATATTTAACTAACTATTACGAACTTGGTTACCAATCGTTCATAAATGTACCAACTAGAATTGTTACAAATCACCGCCCTTCTTGTTTAGATCATATTTTTGCAAAACTATCTAATGATGAGAATGTTAAACCTATTGTGTATGATTTTGATATTACTGACCATCTTAGTACCTTACTATTTATCGAAAAACCCCTGTTTGCAAGCAAATTAAAAAGCAAACCGTTACATCGAACTAGAACCAATTACAAAAAACTGTGTAATTCTTTGAGCTTGGAAAAATGGCATGAAATTTATAATGAGTATAATATCAATGTTGTAGTAGAAAATTTTATCGATAAATTGCAATTTCATATTAACGCAGCTACCAAAAGTTATACTTGTCGAAACAAAAACGCGATGCGCAAAGATTGGATGACTAAAGACTTAATCAAATCTTGTAAAATTAAAGACAAGCTTTATCGTGATCATAAAAAAGATCCTGGCAATATAATGTTGAAAAACAAATATCAGTCGTATAAGAACAAGCTTAAAAATGATATTCGACTAGCTAAAATTGCCTACAACGACAGACTTATCGATAATATTTCTAATGATACTAGGAAACTTTGGGGTTATGTAAATTCGAAATTAAAAGGCAAAAAAACCAATAGTTTTGAGATAAAAAAATACAAATTAATGAAACAACTAATTATGTACAAAACAAAAAAGATATTGCTAATGAATTCAATCGATTTTTTTCTTCAGTGGGTTCGGAAATGGCAAAGCAATTCGATAACGTTGCTCCTCAACCTCCAGATAGCGAACAAATTACAATCCAAGACTCTATGTTTTTATGTCCTGCCACTGAAGCAGAAGTTTTGAAAATTATTTCACAATTAAATAGTAATAAAGCATCTGGTATTGACGGCATACGAGCTAAAACTCAAAAGTCTGTTTCTAATTTTATATGTACGCCCTTAACTTATATTATGAATCGATGCTTAGAAATTGGAATTTTTCCTGATCAATTTAAAAAAGCTGAAATTGTACCCATTTTCAAATCAGGTGATAAAGATAAAACAACTGATTACCGTCCAATTTCACTTATATCAATATTAGAAAAATTGTTGAAAACGAGAATAAATAGTTATATAGGAAAACATAAATTATTAGTCAAAATCAATACGGTTTCCAGGCTGGAAAAAGTACTGATGATGCACTTGTCAAAGTATTTGATGAAGTCCATCATGCTATAAGTAAAACATCACCTTGTGTAGCAATATTTCTAGACCTTGCAAAAGCGTTTGATACTGTAAATCATAACTTTTTATTGCGAAAGCTTTATAATCTAGGTTTTAGAGGTAAAGCGTATGATCTCCTACATAGTTACTTAGATAATAGAAAACAAATTGTTAAAATAGATGATGTATATAGTAATGAAATGACTGTAAGCTGTGGTGTTCCGCAGGGCACGATATTAGGCCCCATCCTATTTATCCTGTATATAAACAATATGCTTATGATGGACATAGATTGCGAGATTGTATCTTTTGCTGATGATACAGTATTAATTGTTAAAGAAAAAACGTGGGAACAAGTAATAGCAACTGCCAATGTGGTGATTAATAAAGTAAAGAAATGGTTATCGCTGAACCACCTTTCTCTTAATGTACAAAAAACTGTGTATATGACTTTTGGCAGTTATAGAAATAGTTTACCGCTTGATACAAACATTACAATACACGCTTTAAATTGTGATCCTCGGACATGCGACTGTTCGCAGATAAATCGAGTAGCACATACTAAGTATTTAGGTGTAATAGTAGACCCAAATTTACACTGGACAGATCACGTGAAAAAAGTAACACAAAAATCTCGATTTATAATTTACCTCATTTACAAATTGAAACTAATCCTTACCAGCAAACAATTGTTAATGGTTTATTATGGTTTATTTTGGTCGATTGTAACATATGGCATTATTGTATGGGGAGGAACTCATGATGCGTCAATGAGTCCACTTCTTAGCATACAAAAAAAATTAATCAAACTTATATTTAATAAGCCACCATATTACTTTTCCGAGGATTTATATAAAGAACAAACTATAATAAGTGTGAGAAAATATTTTATTGAGAAATCGCTATTTCGGAATTTTAACTCATTGAAAAACGCGTATGAACAGTTGAAAGAAAGTCAATCGAGATGTCGAATTGTCCAAGCACCTAAAGTGCTAAAACAAATCGATAGACGTAATCATAAATATATAGGAAACAAAACTTTTAATTTATTGCCAAATGAATTAAAAGAAAAACAAATCACTGCTCTTATTAGTGACAAGATGATAAGAAAGTGGATTATTGACCTATCACCTCCATCTGTTAAAAGTTTATTCCATCCAGATTCATGAATTATTAGGAGCTTAAAAATCATTACTTTATTTGTACCAAAAATTTAAACTGTTTTCTTTTCCTCGATTATTATTATTATTTTTGTATACTTCTTATGTAACATGAAATTGTTTTTACATACTACCCGAGAGAATGTTGTGATATTAAAATTAAGAGACATACTAGCAGGTCCGCGCACGGGCAAATTGCCTTCTGCGGAGATATTGTTACGAGTACTTGCCAATTAAGTTGGTGTGAGCATAATTAATGAACATCTTCCCTGATTACATAAGGAATATTCTCGGCTTTCCTGATACATCTAGAAAACACCAGCAAAGATCAATGGGAAAACAATTGAATTACTAGACGGCTGTAGAATACCCTAGAAAAAGGCTGAGAAGACTATAAAAGCGGACGAGACACTCACACCGAGTTAGTTGACAGTTTACAGTAACAGCTGATGCAAAGCGATCGATAGGCGATACAGGCGAACCATAGAGGCGATAGTGTTCATAGAGAGCGATAAATAGTGTCTACCGGAACGGCGATTGAAAAGAAACTTTTAGTGAAATAAATTGTGCGGACTTGTTCATAACTGTAGTGTAGTCAAATTAATTTTAGTAATTAAATAAACTCGTTGTTTTGTTTTGTTAATTGTGTTTTCTGTGACCGAACACGTCACATTTGGTGTCAAGAGTGGGATAGTAAGGGAATTGAAGATTCCCTAAGAAAGTTAGTGCGACAGATCGTAGAAGAGGTCCGAAGAGAAGAAGAATTTTGAAGCCTTATGCCAGTAACAAGAAAACAATCAACAATAATGGAAGAACAAATAAAGGCTTTAATGGAAATGATGAAGGCAATGAAGGCAGGCCAGGAAGAAATGAAGGCAGGCCAGGAAGAAATGAAGGCAGGCCAGGAAGAAATGAAGGCAGGCCAGGAAGAAATGAAGGAAGAATTGAAGAATAAAATGGAAGCTGGACAGGAAGAAATGAAATTAGCACAAGAAGAAATGAAGGCGGGCCAAGTAGAAATTAAGGCAGGTCAAGAAAAATTGATTGAAGATATGAGAGCAATAAAAATTGAGCAGGAAGGATTGAAAGAACAGTTAAAAGAAGTCAGAACCGAAGTGCAAGAAGAGTTAAAGGAAGTCAGAGTAGAAGTGCAAGAAGAATTAAAGGAAGTACGACAAGAATTGGAGACGACACAAGAGAAACTAAGAGATCAGTTGAAAGAAGAAGTACAAAAGGAAGTAGAGAAGATGAGACAGAAGTTCGAGAACACTAGACCGGCTAGTGAAGTGAAGTCCGAAGACACTGCGAAAACGATTAGAATTAAACCACCGACTTTCGACGGAAAAGTTTGCTGGTCTGTATACAAACGACAGTTCGAGGCAGCGGCAGAAGCAAACAACTGGAACGATTTTGAGAAAGCAACGGCGCTGGTCATAGCTCTGCGAGGAGAAGCATTGGATGTCCTTCAAGGTATTCCAGAGCGCCAACAACGAGACTTCTCTGCGCTGCTAGAGCGACTTGAAATGAGATATGGCGACAAACATTTACAACAAGTGTACCAAACCCAACTAAAGTGTCGCAATCAGAGGACATCAGAAAATCTACAGGAGTTCGAGGCCGATGTGGAACGTCTAGTTAGATTGGCCTATCCTACCGCTCCGCAGGACTTCGCAGACCAGCTAGCAGTCCAAACATTCGTCGATGGCGTGAGGGACACCGACTTACAGCAAGTTCTCCGTTTGGCCCGCCATAAGACTGCGAGTGACGCACTGGCGCACGCCTTAGAATTCGAAGCTGCAAAACAAGCTTCCAAGGGCCACGTGCGTGTACGCCAAACAGCTGTTGAAGACAACGAATACAAGAATGAAGTTACGAGGCTGATTAAAGAATGCGTCGAAACTGTCAAGAAGACTACCATCAACGACAAGAGAGAATCGGCCAAATGTTGGGAATGCGGGAAGGTCGGTCACTTTTCCCGAGACTGTGACAAAAACAAAGGAAGACCAAGGTGCTGGGAATGTGGAAGGCACGGACATTTACGGCGAGACTGCCCGGCCGAAGAACGCCGTGCGGACCGACAGCAGTCGGGAAACTAAGATCAGCCAACTTTGAGGGGCGCAAGTTGGCTTCTCCCCACCAAGCCCCAGCAGAAATCGTCGTTTCCCAACTAAACGGAAGCAAGTCCTTATTCGTCGAAGGTCACATCAACAACAAGAAGGTTAGAATGGTGGTCGATACGGGAGCTTCTAAGACCATAATCCGCCCGAACATCGTTAACGAGTGGAGAATCCGTCCCCTGCAGAGGAAGCTACGTTTGACCACGGTTACCGGAGAAACAGCGCCGATTAGAGGAGAATGCGACATCGAATTGAGATTGGGAGAAGTATGCCTTCGACACAGGGCACTGGTAGCCGATGTCGCCGACGACGTGATCATTGGATTGGATCTTCTTGAACGAAACAAAATTAATCTGGATTTGGGCTCCGGCATTTTACGCATCGGCAAGGAAGAGTTGGTGATGACAAACCCCACCAAAGAGTACGGTCTTCGAAAGGTCATCGTAGCAGAAGACCGATTACTACCTGCTAGATCCGAGGTAGTTCTCAAAATAAACATCGACGGCGAAGGTGCGGATGGTTTGGTGGGGATAGTAGAAGCCAAAAACCCGGATTTGACACAGAAAGCCATACTGATAGGACGAACACTGATTCGAACTGGGACGCCGAACGCATCTGTCAGAGTGGTCAATTTGAAGGACTTCGAACAGAAAGTGTGTAAAGGAATGGAAGTAGGAGTCCTTGAACCCGTGGTGTCCATCCTCCAATGCGAAGTCGAAGCTGAATCCTCAATGGCAGAGAGCGAACCGCTTCCAACAGTTCTTCGAGACTTAGTGCAGCGTTCGGCCACAAACCTTAACAGCGAACAAATTAGAAAGTTCGAAGAACTGCTCAACAAGTATCGAAACGTCTTCGCCCTCTCTGACAACGACTTTGGGAGAACGAATCTGACATACCACCGTATAGACACGGGATCAGCTCGTCCTATTAAACAACCATCTAGAAGAGTTCCATGGGCTAAGCAAGAAGAAGTCAACAACCTGGTGAAGAACATGGAAGAGCAGGGGGTAATCGAACCATCACAAAGTGCTTGGGCTTCTCCGATAGTGTTGGTTAGGAAGAAGGATGGATCGACCAGGTTCTGCGTTGACTACAGGAAGCTCAACGACGTAACTTTAAAGGACAGCTATCCCTTACCCAGAATCGACGACACCCTTGACAGCTTGGTTGGTGCCAAATGGTTTTCAACGTTAGATTTGAAGAGTGGATACTGGCAAGTTGAACTGGATCCACAAGACAAGCAGAAGACCGCATTCACGACTGGTTACGGGCTGTGGCACTTTAACGTTATGCCATTTGGACTATGTAACGCTCCCGCCACCTTCGAGCGACTTATGGAAAATGTGCTACAAGGGCTGAATTGGAAGGTTTGTCTGGTGTACCTAGACGACGTGATAGTACTGGGAAAGACATTCGAAGACCACCTCCAGAATGTCGAAGAAGTGATCAAGAAGCTTTCAGCAGCCAAGTTGAAACTCAGTCCCAAGAAATGCCATCTGTTTTGTAAGGAGGTGAAATATCTTGGCCACGTTATCACCTCAGCAGGAATAAGAACTGATCCTGACAAGACTGAAGCTGTGAGAAGTTGGCCTGTCCCGAAGAACCAACACGACTTGAGAAGCTTTTTGGGGCTGTGTTCCTATTACCGACGATTCGTAAAGGGATTTGCAGATATAGCTCGACCGCTCCACAAGTTAACAGAGGATGGTGTCCCTTTCCAATGGTCCGAACGATGTCAGCAAGCTTTTGAAACACTGAAGTCTACCCTTTCTCAAGCCCCAATACTGACGTACCCACAGTTCGACACAGACTTCATTGTCGATACGGATGCCAGCAATGTAGGAATTGGTGGTGTACTGTCGCAGATGCAGGAAGGAAAAGAAAAAGTCATTGGCTACTTCAGTAAGGCACTGTCAAAGCCGGAGCGAAACTATTGCGTGACCCGTAGAGAATTGCTGGCAGTCGTCAAAACTCTCGAACATTTCCATAAGTATCTCTACGGACGAAAATTCCTGCTAAGGACAGACCATGCGTCCCTGAAATGGCTGCTGCAACTTAAAAACCCAGAGGGACAACTGGCTCGATGGCTACAGCGGCTACAAGTATACGACTTCAGCATCGAGCATCGTGCTGGAAAACAACATGGTAACGCTGATGCCCTCTCGCGAAGACCATGCTCGAAGAACTGCAAACATTGCATGGCCGCCGAAAAGAAGGAACCAGTCAACTTGGCAAGGATCTGTCAAACGATGGTGGAACCGGAAGAACACTGGCAGAACGAAGACCTGGCGAAAGACCAAGAAAACGACGAAGACATTAAACCGATACTGCGGTGGAAAAAGGCAGGAACAGCACGACCTACCTGGGCAGATGTTAGTAGTACGAGTACCATCACGAAGAGCTATTGGGCCTTATGGGATTCGCTCATCGTCGAGAATGGGGTACTAAAAAGAGTGTGGGAAAGCCCTGACGGAACTAAAATTCGACATCAAGTAGTTCTCCCGAAGAACAGAGTCAACGAGGTGCTGACAGAAGTCCATGGAGGTGTTGGTGGAGGACACTTCGGAGTAACAAAGACGTTGGAGAAAGTGCGAGAGCGATTCTATTGGCTAAAGTGTAGAAGAGACGTCGAAAATTGGTGTAGGAAGTGCCCAACGTGTGCGTCAGCCAAGGGACCTCAGACTCGAAGCCGAGGGCGAATGAAACAGTACAATGTTGGTGCCCCATTTGAGAGAATAGCTCTGGACGTAGCAGGACCATTCCCAACAACAGCTGCTGGCAATAAGTACATCTTGGTAGTGATGGACTATTTTAGCAAATGGCCCGAAGTGTACGCAATCCCAAATCAAGAAGCTACTACGGTCGCTGGAATGTTGGTCAACCAATGGATCAGCCGGTATGGAGTTCCGATGGAGATCCACTCTGACCAGGGACGGAACTTTGAATCCGCAGTATTCCGGGAAGTCTGTGAGCTGCTAGGAGTACAGAAAACTAGGACCACTCCATTACATCCACAATCTGACGGAATGGTCGAACGGTTTAACGCGACGCTAGAAACCAATTTGAAAATGGTTGTTAACGATCATCAGACAGACTGGGACCAGCATATACCTTTGTTCCTGTTGGCCTATCGAAGTGCGGTTCACGAGACCACCGGCAGAACACCAGCCAGCATTTTATTTGGAAGAGAGCTGAAGTTACCGATGGACATCCGGTTTGGACACCCAGAAGATCGGCGACCTTCAGCTACCGACTACGCACAGCAGCTAGAGGAACGACTCGATACCATCCATAGAGCCGTTCGTAACAAAATCCAAGTAGGGAGTGACCGCATGAAGACCAGGTACGACCGGAGAGCCAACAGCACAGGATTCAGAGAAGGGGACCAGGTGTGGCTCTACAATCCTGTCCGTCGGAAAGGACGCTCACCGAAGCTACAGCGAGCCTGGGAAGGACCTTACACCGTGGTCAGAAGACTGAATGACGTGGTCTACCGTATTCAGAGAGGACCAAAGGCCAAGATGAAAGTTGTACACTTGGACCGCCTGGCGCCCTACAAAGGTCAAGACATTGATCGGGACGATCAATTCTAAGAAGGGGGCAGTGTTACGAGTACTTGCCAATTAAGTTGGTGTGAGCATAATTAATGAACATCTTCCCTGATTACATAAGGAATATTCTCGGCTTTCCTGATACATCTAGAAAACACCAGCAAAGATCAATGGGAAAACAATTGAATTACTAGACGGCTGTAGAATACCCTAGAAAAAGGCTGAGAAGACTATAAAAGCGGACGAGACACTCACACCGAGTTAGTTGACAGTTTACAGTAACAGCTGATGCAAAGCGATCGATAGGCGATACAGGCGAACCATAGAGGCGATAGTGTTCATAGAGAGCGATAAATAGTGTCTACCGGAACGGCGATTGAAAAGAAACTTTTAGTGAAATAAATTGTGCGGACTTGTTCATAACTGTAGTGTAGTCAAATTAATTTTAGTAATTAAATAAACTCGTTGTTTTGTTTTGTTAATTGTGTTTTCTGTGACCGAACACGTCACAATATTATTGTTTTTATTGTGTTAAGTGAGAAACAGGTGCCCTTTACCCTGGTCATAGAGCGGGCAAATTGAGGAACTAAATCTTATGATCGGGGTACAAGGGTTGCTATAATAAATTATTTTGTGATCTCGCTCTAGCTATGTGAATAATATCTGTAAAACTTATTTACACCTGTTAATAAATAAATAAATAAATAAATAAGTAAATAAAAGAGTGATTTTGTGTGATGCAGTGCTCGGCCATTCCACTCGAATTACATTTTTTATTTTTTATCGCTGCCGGAGTGTTCGGCGATGCGCTTCGAAATTGCTCTTCCCGATTGACCGATATATGTGGCACTACAATTTTTACAAAAAATTTGGTAAACCCCACATTTATCAGTATCGGGAGTTTTTCCTTTGTTGTTGACCAGCATTGCACCGAGATTAACAGAGCCGTTTTCAATAATTCTGCAATCGAACTTTTTCTGAAGGGAAGATTTAAAATATATACTTAAATTATTAACAAATCTAATTGAACCAAAAATAGGTTTTTGCTGGCAAAGGGGGCTGTTGTTGTAAAATAGACCAGATACCTGTTTTTTTTTTTAATTTTTTGTTTAATAATTTTTCAACTAAAAGAGGTTGATATCCATTAGAGGTGGCAATAAATTTAATTATTCTTAAATCCGTATTAAAACTGAGGTCGATAATGGTATATTAGTGATAATAAATTCAACCGAACCGAACGACAGCTAGATAATTTCTTAATACTATTAAATTCTTTAAATAATAATATTTCGTTTACAATAGAGAAGGAGGTAAATAACGGCATTAATTTCCTGGATATATCCTTATCAAAAGACACAAACAGGTTCAAAAAAGTTCGATTGCAGAATTATTGAAAACGGCTCGGTTAACCTTGATGCAATGCTGGTGAACTACAGAGGAAAAACTCCCGATACTGATTAATGTGGGGTTTACCAAATTTTTTGTAAAGATTGTTGTGCCACATATATCGGTCAATGGGGAAGAGCAATTTCGAAAAGCATCGCCGAACACTCCGCAGCGTTAAAAAATACAAAATGTAATTCGAGTGCAATGGCCGAGCACTGCATAACACACAATCACTCTTTAGATACTAATAATTTCAAACTTGTACATAGTAATATTTCTAAATCTAGAAAACTCTCTATGTTAGAAAATTTGGAAATCAAAAAAGCCGTTTTCAATAATATTAATTTAGTAAATAACCAAATAGAATCAACTACTTACAATTCCCCTTTCCTTCTATTCAACTTTTGAATACATAAATAGTGATAACGTAGGGGTTTAAACTTAGTAATCATCTGTTGCTCTTGTTAATAGCCGGATTGCGCCGAAACAAATTTTTCGAGCTGACAAAATAAATAGTGAAACGGTACCGTTGTTTGATTTCGTATTGTGATTTAATCATGCAGTTTCACAAAAATTGCACTATTTTTTATTTGTTATATTAAATGTGTAACCGTATATGACCCTATATTCATCAAAATATGCTTTAAGGGGAGGATATTTGTTTAGTTGAGAGTTCTATTTTAATTCAGTTTTAAAATTCTAGTTTTAGGAAAGTTGATTTCGTGCAATTTTTATAGAAAAAATTGATCTGATTTTATGCGCAACCTAATATTCGTACACCCTTTATATCCATGATGCATAAATTAGCCGAGCAAAACTGGGTTAATCAAATATTGTGAATTAATAAACCACAGATGAAAGTATAAAAATGTGTTATCTCACCCATAAAGATTCAGTCTACATTCAAAAATTTTGCGTAATTAACGCGGTCTTTCATATCTGTAAATCGAATTTGTAAAATAACAACAGCAAGCGCTGCTGTTATGCAAATTTCGCATATAATCCTGTTGTTTCCAAATTCCGAAATAATAATCTATTGTGCAATTAAAAGCCCTTCTTACCCCGGAACAAGTATTAGCTACCTGCTGTTACCCTTGTAATATAGGAGTATACAAATATATAACGTTAATATATTAAATTTAACTTTTCACAATCAACGACACGACGTATACCGCCGTCTGTGAAGAACAAAATCTGGATGTTCATCAAAGTCCTTATATAGATACCGTCTAAAAGCATAATTAAACATAAACTATTATTGAATCTACCAAGCTATTTCGTCAAAACTATTTATCAAAATAACAAGATACAATAATTTAATCATCCATTCCCACAATTCTTAGAAAACGCCTAAAGGCGGTATACACCCAATTCTCCAGCTTTACACTGAAGTGCAGGTAGGAGGAGCTGCCTAATTAATTGAATTGAATTGAATAACATCCAAAAAATTTTAAGTTCTACCAAATGTTTTTTTGAAGGTGATTTAAAATGGACAGATGCAAATCAGAATCAAACAGTTTTTAAGCAATAAAACAATTGTACTTTTTTTTACGAATGAAGAGCAAGTAAGTGATTTGCAACTCTTTTGATGAATTATCATTGTGTATATATTATGAGTAATGATGTGTTTTATAAGGTTAGACGAATTTAGCATGGCAAGCAGTTGAAGAAAGTTTCCGTATACTTTTGAGTTTATTATTTTTTAATTATTTATGCAATTTATATT
This sequence comes from Agrilus mali, assembly GCA_029378335.1. Taxonomy (NCBI): domain Eukaryota; kingdom Metazoa; phylum Arthropoda; class Insecta; order Coleoptera; family Buprestidae; genus Agrilus; species Agrilus mali. Next base: position 13,043,792 of record CM055655.1, on the reverse strand, counting down.
AAATAATGTATTTAAAGTTTAAATATAAGACAAGTTACATAAAAATATAGATTTACACATTTTTATAATGGACGAAAAGAAACAGTTTAAGTGTCAGGTATAGAAAACAGGAATTTAGGAATATTATTATTTTCACATTGGTTGTAGGTATTCGGTTAAATTTTATGATTACTGGAACGTTTGTACGTCAGTGTTAAACGGGATATAATATGTCTCATTGAGAGAGGAATGGTTGGAATGCGTGCGGGGGTGAAAGTTGTGCGAGGATGAGGGCGGCGAGGCGGCAAAAGAGAGTCTGAATGTAACAACGAAGACGACGCTTGTATATTTTTCTAATAATTAAACTTTTTGTATTTTAAACGACCTTGTACTTATTTACACTAACTGTGCCCAAAATAAATAAGAAGTATATTCTACTACACAGTTTTATAGATATCGCCTTTAATTTTGTATTTGTATTCGTAACACCTGTTTATCAGTACGGTAGACTTTTTACCAACATTTTCTTTGAACCTATGATTACGAATGTTACAAAGTAAAGCTAAAGGGACTCACTGTTTACCCGAAACGATTATAAATACGTGAAAAACACTTACCTGTTCCAGTTCGTTATATTTAATATTTTATATCAAAAGGTATGAAGTGTTGGTGTACATATAAATGTTTGACAGGGAAATTGTGTGTTTCCCTAGGTATCTACCTACTTGCAAAGGAAAAAAAGGAACTGTGCGTATAGAGTTTCCAAATTGGTTTGTTATTCAGGCAGAAGGGCGAATAAATCTTTTGGGAATCGTAAAAAGTTGTACCGCAGGCCTTTAGATTATGTAAATTATACAAAACACCATCTTGAGACTCCTGGATGATTTATTTTTACAGTTCTACTGCTACCATTCTGAAGGAGCAAACGGCTGATACATTTATGTCCAGATCTCCATTTTATCATTTTAAATCAGAAACTCTTCCTTTCTTTTAAGAGGGTGTTTTTATACTGTATATTCAATGGCAGCTTACATATCAGACACTTTGTTTTACTCAACACTTGTACGTTTTTACTGTCTTTCTACATAAAATACATCACATTCAAGTATTTTGACAATTTTTTGTAACGAAAACTTCAAAATTGATGCAGTAGAGGTTTTTAATATAAAGTGGTCTCAATATAGGTAAAAGTATATTTCGATTGTGATCTCATAATATCATGCGCTTACCTTTACTTTTGATCGTTACGATAGAAAATTAAATTAAAGTAGGAGCGTAATATGGCAAGGGTGCCTATAGCAGGTTGGACGAGACGTTCAAGATACCCAACTCAAACCACCACAATTTCGAAAATAAATACATAAGTAATAATAAACTGTCTAAGGTGCAAATGTTGTGAAACATCGTAGATATAAGATTAAAATCAGACACCAATTTAAAGTGAACGTCTTATCTTGTCTTTGATTTTACAATATATAAGCAGTTTGAAAATTTGTATATCTACCTTGCAAGCATAACAGAGAACTTTAAAAGAACCTGATTTTTAAATGTTTTGTTAGGATACCCAATTTCAGGAAACCTTTCTTATGGTACCTACTTCCTGGCATTGTGTTTTTATTAACATTAGAAATGTTCTTATGGGACAAAAAAGCTGAATTAAAATAAATAGTATGTAGTATTAGGTATATTTCAGTAATTTTATTTGTTTCGAGAACAGAACAAATACAGTTGTTACGCTTTTAACTTCTCCACTAATATTTCATTTATCATTAATAATACAGTTGTTATGCGTATTTTACTTTTATTACATACATATCTATCTTTTTTCTGTTAAAATTATAAGAAGGAATATGTTTTTCAGCCCCATTTCGGCGACACTGTACGATGTACGTTCTACCTTTAACCAATAAGCAAGTAAGCCAACTGTTTAATCGCAAATCGGAAAATCGGAAACTTTTGAACTGCGTAACAGAATCCAATTTCACAATCCCATCCGAGGGTTCGGAACTGTTGAAACTTATTAATAAATACCTAATCCAACCCAGAAGCTCAGAAAGGCTAACACAGCTGCTTTCTATTGTTCTGTAAAGGGAAAGAATATATGGACTTCCTTATATACAGAGGTCGATTCATAATTTCGGAAATATATTCAGATCTGTATAATAAAACTTTTAAAAAGCTAATTTCCATCTGGATGTCAATAACATCTAGTGTATTAAACAATAAATAAGTGAAGTAATCATTTAATTTCAATTGAATAACTGATAAAAATTAACTACATGCAAATTAGTTTATGGTCTGCATTGCCATTAATTCATAACAAATTATTAAATAAAATCTCATGGACCTGATTAATACGCGTAACTGTAAGTCATCTTTTGATAATTTAAAATTTTAAGCAAATGTTTTATTCAAAAGTTTGGCGGCCAAGGAAATCATGAAAGGTCATCTAATGAATTTTGTCTGTCAGATAATACCATTAAGGGTTTAACATCTAATAATAAATTGTAATCTGATTAAGTTCAAAGAGATCAATCTAATATACTCGCGATTTAACATGATAAAAAAGGTGTCGAACATTGGAATTTGAGTAAAGAATAAAGACTGTTTAGCAGTGTCGTGCAGTTTATAATGTCAATGACATTCTAAAAGGAGGTGCTTTTGTACTGTTAATGCGCGACGATTATACCAATACTTGTGAGTGTTTATCACTGGAGTAAAAATAAAACCACTAGGTAACTTTTGAGACGAATTTGCCTACCTGCTACAATTTAAAGCAAAATTTCCGTTTTGACCTGTGTATATTTATTGTTATGTAGCATGTGCGTACTTTGTAAAACAACTACCGAATAGTTTCTTTGACGTAACGGACACTGTTTGGGAACAAGCTTCACCTCCAGGGAGGGACTTCGGCGAAGCGTCGAATCAATGTCGTTAACAACGTAGTTGGTAGCTGTGCAGATTCATTGTAATTACGAGTTGATTTATTAAGTGAAGTTTCGCAATCATAAATCCATCACTTTCAGGCCCTTTCGTTATTAATAATATGCAAAGGAAATTGCTAACTCCGTATTTCAATATAATTGAATGGTTTGCTTAACAAGCGTTAATCGGATGATTGACAGTCACACAATCGGCATACTGCTCGTGTTTTGGGTAAGATGAGGCGCTAAAGAAATTTGTTACAGCAAGATGGAAACTTTCACCGCTAAGCTGCAATTTACGTAGGAAGCTTCCAACAAATTTGTACAGGGACGGTTCACGGTTTTATAAAACGTTGATATATACTTGCCTAAAACCCGGCGTAATTCATTTATCGAAGATTATAGGTAAAACAGTTAGTAATAAGAGTACTTTAACTAGTAAATGGAATTTACAACTGTGACTTGGAAGAAGAACCTGAACAGAAGCTAACATCACTTCCGAACGAGTTAGTGAAACGATGGACTACCTCATCGCCTTATCAAAGACCAAGTCAGGCAATTAGAACGACTTCTTTGTCGTCTTCGCCCTCTCAGATCAAGACCTCGACAGGGCCAACTTAACATATCACCATATTAACACCGAAATATTGATGCCCATTAGAAAACCACCTAGAATAGTTCTCTGGACGACACAACAAAAAGAAGAAAATGGCATTATAAAAGAAATGCATAAGCAAACGGTAATCGAACTATGAGCTTCTACTATAATGTTGGTAAAGAAGGAAGATAATTCTACAAGATTCTGAGTAGACTTTACGAAGTTCAATGACGTAACTCAGGAAGACAGTTTTTCTTTAAGTAGTCTATGTATTTCTGCCTCTGTGTGTCCTTCGATGATATTAATGTAGTTTAAGATAGTGTCATGAATAGAAAATAGGAACTTAGAAATATTATTATTTTTACTTAAGTTGTAGGTATTCAGTTAAATTTTTTGATTACTGAAACGTTTGTACGTCAGTATTAAATGGTGTGAAAGATGTCAAATTGAGAGAGATAGCGAATGGTTGGAATGCGTGCGGGGGTGAAAGTTGTGCGAGAATGAGGGCGTCGAGGCGGCAAAAGAGAGTCTGAATGTAACAACGAAGACGACGCTTGTATATTTTTCTAATAATTAAACTTTTTGTATTTTAAACGACCTTGTACTTATTTACACACATGTATAGAATCAGAGGTCCTTTCATGTTTCTACTTTTGCTCTATAAAGTATATATAACGTTTAGTATATTTTATTTCTTTGTAATTTTCCTTTAGGTGGTCCTTGTATTTCCTTCTCAGTCCTCCTCTCTTCCTGCTGACCTCTATAAATCGATAATATTGGTGATAATATTGAATAAGGAATCAGTCCAATCATTCTTTTCGTTCCCTTTTCTATAGGGTGTGTGTGTCTATCCTCTGTGTTTCAGTGTCTGGTAATTTTCTTTTAAATGGTTTTTCTGTCTCAGTCTTCCTTTTTTCCTCCTGATCTCTAGTTGTCCTTCGATAATGTTGGCAATGCTGCAGAATCAGTGATCCTATCATTTTTCCCATAAGCGAATCCCACGCAATACATCTACATCATTTGAGACTTTTTAAATCGACGATATTTACTTTATATAATGTCTACACAGTAAGTTAGAGGCATTTAGAATGTCTTTTGGCTTTTAATCTCCAGCGAATATTTTTGATTAATGTCTATGTCAGTTTGTTTGTTCCTCATATTCTTATTTATCTGAGTTTAAAAAAATAGATATTTAATATTAGCACTTCAAACGATATGTAAAAACATATGTAAAAAAACAACACACTTGGAAAATTTAAAGACATAGTATATAAAATAGTTAATAGTTCCAATGCCATGCTTAATGAAAAAGATAAATTCAAATTAAAAAATAGTAACCCTACAGCATCAGCTCTTTACGGTTTAATTAAGACACATAAGATAGACAATCCCATCAGACCAGTTTGTTCATGTGTTAATGCACCTAACCAAGAATTATGTAAGAAATTAGCGACAATATCACCTTCCTTGCTGAATTTTAAGGCTAAATATGCTATAAATAATAGTTTAGAATTGACCAATAATTTAAAAGATGAAATAATCCCTCCTAACGCTAAACTGGTTTCGTTCGATGTAAAAAAATTGTTCCCGTCAATACCTACAGACGAATTAAGGAAGCTATTGTTTAAAGATTTAGATAACAGTAATTTGAATATGATTGAAGTAAATGAATTAAAAGAATTTATTAATGTTAGTTTAGACCAAAATTATTTTGCTTTTAATAATACAATATATAAACAAAACAACGGTTTGGCGATGGGTTCGGCGATTTCACCTTTCTATGCTAATTATTATACGGATAAGTTTGAAAAAAATATTATGGTTAATAGTAAGTTCAAAAATTGTATTCTAAAGTGGTATAGATAAGTAGATGATATTTTCAGTATCTGGTTAAGTACGGAGAGGCAATTACATAAGTTTTTATCGGAATTAAACAATAAAAACAAGCATATACAATTTACCATAGAAATAGGAGGAAATAGCTTAAATTTTTTAGACCTACAGATTAGCATCAACAATAGCCATAGATTTGAATTTAATATTTATAAAAAAGATACGTTCACTGATTGTACCATACCTAAAGATTCCTGTCACCCTTACAATATAAAATTTGCTGCTTTTCATTTTCTGCTAAATAGACTTATCAGTGTACCACTTAATAAAGAGAATTTTGATAAGGAACTATATATTATAAAAACTATAGCTTGGAATAATGGGTACGATACACAATTAGTGAATAAGATGTTAAGACATAAAGTTAAACAAAAATTTAACCATACAATTTTCCCTATAGAAAAAATTAAAAGTGATAAGATATGGAGAAAAATCCCATATTTAAGAAATTACAGTAAAAATATTGTGAAATGTCTAAAAAATGTAAATGTAAATCCGGCATATTTCAATAATTTCACATTAAAAAGAATGTTAATAAACAATAAGCTTGGTACAAAAATAGATGAAAGCGAGAACAGCGGGGTGTACGAAATAAAGTGTTCAGATTGCCCTGCAATTTATGTGGGTAAATCCCGTCGTAAAATAAGTATAAGATTCCAAGAACACGCCAACAATGCAATAAAAGGGAAACATACATCGGGTTTCTGCACCCATCTTATTGATTGTAAACATTCTTGTGACATTAAAAACTTAAAATTGTTACATAAACAAAAAGGAGGTCCTCTATTAGATAGGTTAGAAATAATTGAGATAAAGAGAGCGTTAAAAGAAAATAAAATATTAACAAACGATGAAATTAACTTCGACAGAAACCCATTGCTATCCCCCCACCCCTTAGCTGATAATAAACATTAGAATATATAAAAAGAATTGTAAATAGATTGTTTAGTTAAAGTATAACTCCTGAAGATGGCCTGAGAAAGCGAAATACATATTGAGTTTTTTAAATAAACTATAGTGAAACAAATTTTCCAAGTGTGTTGTTTTTTTACATATCGTTTGAAGTGTTTAAAGATGTTTCACCAAGTGATCACAGCCGAATGGTTAGATTATAATATTAGCTTTGATTTTGTGATGTTAATGTTTTTATACATTATTTATTATGTTTTATACTAATACTTTATCTTATTTTTTTTGTAAAATTTGTGTTTCTTTTGTACTCTTAGCAGATAATGCAACGTTATAAAAGTGTATTTCTTTGTAGAGAAATCTATATACCTATAACATTTTTGTTTTCATTTTGTCTCGGGTGTATACCGTTTCCAGGTGCGAACTAAAAGAATACGTTTGTTTTCGTTCGGTGAATTTTGAATTCGTTAGAAAGCTGTGTAATAGTACACCACGTTGCGATGTTTTGACATCAATGGTATCACGTAACAACTTTGTGTCAGAAGAAATAAAACATTTTCAGTGCAACAGTTACACTAGGTAGTGACTAGAAAGGGATATTCCGGGATTCTCATCTAAGGCTTTGGCATTTATTCAAGCGTCAATTTTTCACATTAAATCGTAATTTATCACCCGAGCAAGGGGAATCCAATACTGTCGTGATTTATGAATACTTTATTGCGGGCGTGACAGAATTCTTTTTGCCATAGCCGCATGATAATAACATGTATAACCCATCGTAATATTTTAAGCTGAATGCCACAATGCTCACTGACATTCAGTAATCCTTTATTTTCAGTTCGAAATATTTGGAACGTCTCTCTCGCTCCCTCTTACACACACACTCTCACTATTTTACATATAATTTTTGTGCTCAGAACAATTCCTTTGAAATTGGTTTATAAACGTATGTAATTACTATATATGTTGATTACGTTCATGTTTTCAATCGTTGTTAAGTGCATTTATTTGAATCTGACGTTCAATTTTGGTATTGATGATATTAATATTGAGTTTCTATCTAGTATTTATAAATCTATAAGCTAAATGATCAGATGCAAATGGTGTTCTACAAAACATACCTAATTATATTTTCAATAGAAAGGAAATCACTTGAACAAATTGACAGCAAAGAAATGCTTACGGTGATGACGTATAGTATACTGCACTCTGGAGTGAAAACTGAAAGGACTATCTTTTATTTTTACCACTAATACAGGTAGATACATCGTATAATATGATTTAAATAGATTTTTTGGTATAAGATAAAAACAGCTCGATTTTGGGAAATGTGTGGCAGTCAAAAAAATTTATTACACATTATTTCAAATTCTTTGAGAACATTTATGTATAAGTAGGTATACGAGGTTAAATTGTCATTATAATCTTCCCTACAGTGGAGACAATGTTATAATTGTCATAAAGTTGTTCGCAATCGATATCTATTTTGTCAATTTCGAAGTGCATATTGGCTGAGCACGTTTGAGGGCCAGCACAATGGTGCAAACGAACGTTTGGTCTAGGCAAGTACAATCTCCTAGTTATTGAAATTCCACCACTCGAACATCAATGCAGTTTTAGTTGTAAGGATGGTATTTACTATAGATAATTATATGGGATAAACTTTTCATGCTTTAGGTAGTATGAGCTTTATTGTAGTATGAGCTTTATTGAAACGAAAAAGTTATTTATGCAGATTAAAAGAAAACAAAAACTTATTTTATTCTAAATCTTTCATAAAAATTTTAGCATTATATATTTGTACTGAGTACTTCCCCCTTTTTTCTTCTTCTTATTTTTCTTGTCTTTACCCTCCCTCCCTTTCCTTACCTCTTCTTGCTAAAAATTGTTTTAATAGGGTAAGAGCATTACCATCTGCATTTATTATCTTTCTGAGTTCTTCTATCTCGTTTTTTTAAGTTACTTCTTCTAACACATGCGTCATTGATTCACTCTTCTCTCTACTTACTCTACACAATCTCTTACTTTCTTCCATCCAAAACTTATTCTCATTACACTCATTCCCCATTCTGAATCTACATATTACCTCCATACTTTTTCCTTCTCTTAGATACCCCGGCACCCCATCCCCTTGCCATTCTACCCATATAAACTCCCTCATACCTTTCGCGTATCTGGATTCCCAAATTTTTCTCAAATCCTCACCTCTTACTATTTCATTACATCTTTTCCCCACCATCCTGCTAACATTCAATTCCTTTCCTCTCCACTCTTCCATTTGTTCTTTACTTATTGCCATTTCTGTTAAAGCCTTATCCCTTTCCACATCATATTTATTTTGTCCCGATCCCCAATACCTTTTTCCTACATATCTCCTTTCCTAAGCCCCCTTCCGGTAATTCTCCCAATTTTTCTTCATATTTTACAACCCTTCTTGTATCTTCCACCATTTTCCCAAATTTTGTTTCCCTTCTTAAGATGTAGTCTGGGGCAATTCTTTCTAAGCGCAACACCCATTTTATATACTTTTTATAAATATTTTCTACTATTCTATACTCTTTCCATGTCCATATCTCGACTCCATAAAATACTGTTACGAGTACTTGCCAATTAAGTTGGTGTGAGCATTATTAATGAACATCTTCCCTGATTACATAAGGAATATTCTCGACTTTCCTGAAACATCTAGAAAACACCAGCAAAGATCAATGGGAAAACAATTGGAATACTAGACGGCTGTAGAATACCCTAGAAAAAGGCTGAGAAGACTATAAAAGCGGACGAGACACTCACAGTTAGTTAGTTTACAGTGGACAGCTGATGTTTGGAAGCGATCGATAGGCGATACAGGCGAATCATAGTGGCGATAGAGAGTTCATAGAGAGCGATAGATAGTGTCTACCGGAACGGCGATTAAAGGAGACTTTTAGTGAAATAAATTGTGCAGACTTGTTTATGACTGTAGTGTAGTCAAATTAACTTTAGTACTTAAATAAATTCGTTGATTTGTTTTGTTAATTGTGTTTTCTGTGACCGAACACGTCACAATACTATACTTTTTACTAACGTTTTAAATTGTACAACCTTTATGCTTTAGGTATTTATTGCATTTCTGCCTCTTTAGACTAATTTTCTTCGCATCTGTGTACTACAATCCTCCATCCACTTTGTATTATCTCTTTCGAATACAAAATTATTTATATTATCCTTTTCCTTCTTATAAATATTTTTACTTAGTTTTTTAAATATTAATGTAACATGGATAAATTTAAAATTAGGTATATTCAATTTCAGTGAATACATTGTCTATTTATTTGTCTATTTTTGAAAGCTTAAAGGGGTAATTCTGTTATTAATGCCGTTTTGCTTTGTAAGCGGCGCGGCGTTACAATGAGAGATAGGATTCCAAGCTGACTTGTGCTGTTATTTATAAGGAAGGGTTTGTTCTTGATAGATTTATTATTATGAAATTCCAAGTTACTTTACCTGCACTAGCCAGAAACATTCTCTCCAGAATTACCGACCCTTAGTAACTGAGAGTTGGCAAAAACAGATACAATTTGACAAGGGCAAAATACTACAAGAAGAGGAGTATAAACAACGTGCTATGTTATATATATACTTTTTTTTCCAATTCAATGCCTTACTATTTAGAATATTGTGTTTTGCAAAAGCAAATAGCAATTAAATTAGGATAACGCCCGACAAAGACGCCAAAGTAGAATAACGTGTTATTTTTCCTTCTCAATATATTCTCCCGTTACTCTGGACACTTTTTGCAGCATTCCTTAACTCGTTTATCGTTTCGAAAGAAAGATATTTATTTTTGCTCTCAAAATGTGCTTAAATCACAGTATTGTTTCTTCAATTCTGGGAAATTGCGTCCTATGCCACTCATTTTTCATTATTGAGGATACGTAAAAGTCAGTAGTAGCCAGGTCAAAGCGCAAAAGCTCCATAGGGACTCATAAATGTTCCAATATACTGAAAGAGTACTTTTTCATTATTAAAGCACATTTTGTCTTGTAACAATATAGTAAAATTTTGTTAATATTTCAAACAATGCAGCTAATTGTAATTTATAAACTATAAGTGGGCTTACACACCAAAGTAGCATGCCACATGCGACGTGTAGCTTGGATATATGTCGCACGTTGCATTGTGCTACGTCAAATTTTATGTCCATATCGCAGTAGCATTGTGCCACGTGGCAGCCCGGATCAATTCACCAACTAAAATACGTACGGTTTAGTACCAAACTTGTCGTCCGATAGTGAGAGTGATGTTTTTGCATTAGTTAGTGCCATGATTGCTAAGAGAAGGAGGAGAAGAACAAGAAGAGGAAGATTGTGGATTCATCCATATTTGTCTAATAATTAATAATGCAGATACTCATAGCACATTTATAGTTTCCCAGCAGCTAAACTTACATCCCGAAAAACTCCAAAATTTTTACCGAATGGAAATCGCTACATTTAGAAAATTAGTGGAGGTTATGAGACCTGTGCCAGAATATAAAGATACAAATTACCGCAAAGCAGTAAATGTGGAAGAACGCTTGCTAATATTTTTGAGGTAAGCAATGAATACGCAGTGTTTAGTTCATCCATATATTCTAGTAGAGCAACTTAACATTAGTAAACACATTATAATTTAGAATTCTCTAAACAAAGCAAAAACCATTGAACACTAATTCAGCAATATCAGATTATAATAGTCGTTTCCGTGTTGTCCCTCTGGTGGGAAGCGACATTTGTAGATGCAGAAGTATTAGAGGAATGTGCTGAATAAACACTACTAGGGGGACGACTGTCTTCATTTGACAAATCTTCTAGCATCTGAAGTACTTGTACTTTAAATCTCCGTTTCTGCGAAATATTTAGGACTGCTACATCGGGAAGAATACTCTTGAAAAACGGTAAATCAGGATTTTCGGCCAACTTGGAGGGTCTCTGTGAAAGGTAATTGACAACAGCGTTTTCCAGCGGATCGTCATATGCTGTACCTTTCTTCTTCTTTTCTGTGGCTTTCTTTTTGAAAGAGGTCTTTACTGATGAGACTGACTGACCAGCAGGCTCTGAAATTTCCGCATTTTCCGTCGTAATTTGCTGTGGAGTCATTTCCATAAGATCTTCCCTATTATCGTTGTTCTCCAAAACATCTTCAGTTAATTCATCATTTGGTTCATCCATAGATGACTGGTCATCCTCGTCCCCACATTCAGAGGCCTCAACTGGCAAGTTACTGGACTGCACTCTAGATTTTGTAAAGGGCAAAAGAAATTGCATTACATCCCACAAACAGTATCTCTTCCGGATGGATGTCGCTGAGGAGCAACTGGGACGAATACGTTGTTTTTTGTATCTTGTAAAACCTCCCCGCAGTGTTTTCCACTTGTGTTTGCATTCGATTCCTGAAAATAATCCAACCATTATCTACCTGTAGGTTCCTTTTAATAACAATAGGTGCTATTTAGAGACATATTTAGATACTGTTAAAACCGAATTAATGTTTAATTTAGCACTCCTTTAGTACCTAGTGACGAAATCCGTCTCTGAATAGCACCATTTGTGTCTTATGCTCTTATGTGAGTGTATAATTTACTATAATAATGTAGCGACCAGTGACACAGTACGTGTGTGCGATAACAATTTGTGGCATGTACTTGTTATTGCTAACATATTTATGACACAGTCACAGCGTACGGTTCTTTTATCGTTATCAACCTACAAGATGTAAACTCTTTATGCATCGACAAGTAACACAACCAATTCTGGAATGATCGACGATTTTCTAATTATTACTCATCATTCGAGAACCATCAGGTTTTCCTTTTCGAATCGTCTAGAAAGTTCGAAATGTGTATATAGTGATCATCTTTGGACCGAGCGACAGTAGTTGTGTGAAAGCATCCGTGCGCGAACCAAAACGATTAATAATAGACAAAAGAGATATATAAATAAGTGAATTGTTTTAAAATAAATAGTAGTTCTAAGTTAGTGTTATGTGTTATATAAATAGTGTTCAATAAATTATTATTTAAATAAACATCTTTGACTAGAAATTTCATTACAATAACATAGTTGACAACTATGTTTGGTTTTCAGGTTCCTAGCTACAGGCATGTCATTTTCTGGACTTCACTATGAATTCTATCGAGGTGCATCAACCATATGTTACATTGCCAGTGATACTGCCACAAAGTTGTGGAGACAGCTACAGCCGGATTACATGCCTCAACCCACAAGGGCCAAATAGAATGAACTTTCTCAGAGATATTTAGAGCTATGGAACATGCCAAACTGTTTAGGTTCGTTAGACGGGAAACACATTAGAATTAAATGCCCTAAGAATTCAGGGTCAGCATACTTCAATTATAAAGGATTTTTCTCCGTAGTACTGATGGCTTGTGCATATGCGGACGGCCTTTTTACATTTGTAAGTGTTGGTGATTACGGTAGGAATAATGATGGTAGAGTCATTGCATCAGTTGGATTTTTGAGAGAACTATCTGAAAATAGACTTAACATTCCTCCACACAGTCTCCTACCAAATGATGAAGACAGTCAAACCTTTCCAATGTTCTTCGTTGGAGATGAATCCTTCCCTCTGAATACTCATATAATGCGTCCTTACCCTCGAAGAATTCTGACCAATGATAAGAGGATCTTTAACTATAGGCTTTCGCGAGCAAGAAAAACTGTTGAGTGTGCATTTGGTATGCTTGTATCAAAGTTTAGAGTTTTTGAACGACCCATTGAATGCCAACCAGTTAAAATTGTAGATATAGTAAAATCTGCATGTATACTACATAATTTTATCAGGAAACACGATGGTCGGTTTTGTTCTCCTTCCAACGATCAGGATGTCCAAATAGCCAACACCGCTCTACCAAGTGTTCAACAAGAATTACATGGACGCCCTCCCATCAATGCAATGGATTTGCGTGATCGACTCTGTGCCTATTTCTTAAAGCCCGAAAATGCCTTCCCTTACCTAAACACAGTATGTACATAATTTACACGTTAAACCAGTAAATGACTAATAAGATTCGTTGTTTTAGTTCATTTTCCTCTAGTTGTTACACTGCATAGAACTAATAAATGACTGTCTAAACTTACCTGTCGTACTGAACTGCGCTGCGATTTTGTTCCGGGCTTTATCTCGCTCGTTCCTGTTACTGTATTCTTTTAATGTGTGATCGTACACGCATGGAAATTTTTGCACAAACCGCACATAAAATTCTTCCGTGACAGGCAGTTTTTCACCACAACTTTTGGTCAACATTCTCCAACACCTTATTTATTAAATCTCACTCCAAACATCGGATACAACTGCAGATGCCAAATTCCACATTTACTGTTCATGCTCTGTTGTCATTTAACCTTGTTAGATTATTACAGCGCATGTCCGTTAGCGAGTCGCATGGATTCACGTCGCATTTTTAGCCCTCGTTCTATCTCGCAAGTAACACATTGCATGCAGCAGGTGCCATAATTGCCACGCCACTTCACTACCTACCAGTCGTTCTCACAAGGTCTAAAACTAATCGCATGCAGCGTGCATCCACGCTTCACGTCGCACGTGGCATGATTCTTTGGTGTGTAATAAGCCGACTAAAATGCATCTACCAAATCCTTGATTGGAAATAACTGAAATTGCTGATTCAATTTAATCGTCAACCAAATAACTCCGACATCAAATAACAAGTAATGAATACCGTCGTGCTCACAATCGTGGCTGCTATTTAATTTTCTTGTAGCAACTGTAAATATAATTTGTTCTACGCCACCTAGTTCATTTCACCCTTTTTTAATTGACATCTTGGCTCGAAAAGCACCACAGCTGCTGTAAGGAAATTATCATAAAATTTACATTATCCGTTGAGGGAACTCGGAAAAATATTCATCTCGTTTTTAATAAAATTAGCAGTGCAGGTTAAAATTTCCGTAAATGTTCCTGAAGAAATTATTTCTTCCTCTGTCGACTTCCAAAAAATACGTAACTCAAATAACTTACTGTTCTTAAATGTATTCACTAGAGGTAGAATTTAAGTTAAGAAAGTTAGCAACTCGGAAAATAATCCGGAAAAAAGCCCCTTTTACGAAAAAATGTGGTTTATCTTCTTAAAGCTGAAGATGTCAGTTATTTTGAAAATGATCTAAGATCTTGGTAATTTTGAAATAGGCATATTGAAAACGCTTCTTCAATAGTTGAAAAGTTCTTTATGTCATTCTCTGTCGTTACTTACCGTTAATGACTTACATCGACCTCTACTAGTCGTCATAGATGATCGCCACCAGGTGCCCTTTTAAGATGCTGGTTACTGGTTGTTTTTGATTAATTCCTACAAACCAATGATTTAATGACTTACACGAAAATTTTCAAATAAAGCAATAGGAAGTATTCATATAGATCGAAAGAGGATAAAAAAGGAATCGATTGAAAAAATTAATTATGGTAGGTGCCTTTTGAAAAAACGAAGTTATTCGTGTTTGAATTTTGTAAATTCTAGAATTATATTATGAACGCCCTGTATAAATTATTTAGTTCAACTTTGTCAAGGCATTAGCACTAATATTCAGCTATTACTAGTAAAAATTTCAACTGAGTCGTATTTTGTGGAAGTTATGATTATCTATAGTTTGGGTTGCGGTAGCGATTTTTTTTTTCTATAAATTAAATTAATTCAGAAACCGATCGCCATCGGTGCACAAGTTGGTTATCAATCTTACCTTAGAAACGTTTTATTCGAATTCAGCGTAAAAATATTGTAGTGTAACTTACCTAGGCCAACGTGATCGTCAAAAACTTCTTACCCTTAGTTGTGTTGAAAAGCCAGGTCTTGCCAAAAATGACAAAATTGTACTCTGGTACGGGTTTACCATTAGAGGAACAAGGTTTAATAAAACACAATGAATTCATTCCTACTGTTTAATTCAAAATCAAAATGAAATGTAAATTTGGAAATGAGAGTGTCAGACTCAGCCTGTGGCTAGCGTGGAAAAAGAGCCTGACAAAGAAAACCACGATCTCAGCCACTCAAATAATTAAAAAACAAATTCAAATAAACATAAAAATCAAAATATCAAATTCAAGTAAATCACAAATAAATCAAATATCCAATGTAGAAATAAATTCAAATAAAACACAAATAAATAAAAATATCAAATATAAAAAATAAGTTCCAGTGAAACACATGTAAATCAAAATATCAAATGTAAAAATATGTTCAAGTAAAACACATGAAAATCAAAATACCCCAATGTAAAAATCAATTCAAGTAAAACCATAGGTAAATCAAATTCCAGTAAAATTGTAAATCAAAATATCAATGCAAAAGTCAATTCAAGCAAAACAGGTAAATCAAAATATTAAATTCAAATAAAATGGTAAATCCAAAATATCAATGCAAAAAATCAATTCAAGTAAAACCACAGGTAAATCAAATTCCAGTAAAATTGTAAATCAAAATGTCAAATCCAAGTAAAATAGTAAATCAAAATATCCAGGTAAAATTATAAGTTCCAGTGTAACACATGTAAATCAAAAATATCCAATGCAAAAAAATAAAATAAAATCAAGTAGAACACATAAAAATCAAAATATCCAGTGTAAAAATAAAATCAGGTAAAACAAGTAATTGTAGGGTAAAACCAACAAAAATAAAATGCACATAAAAATAATCAATCAATAAGAAAATTCAATAAAACACATAAAAATCAGGGCACACAAAAACACATAAAAGGGTAAAAACACAATAAGACAAAAACCAAATAAAATATATGTAAAATAATCAATAAGAAATTGTTGTAAATTTAATTAAAAATTCTCAAATAAAATGAAATCAAAGACAACTTGGAAAATATAAATGAAATTTTGTAGTTTTTAGGCTCAACAAAAATTAAACATAATTTGTGTAATAAAATTTAGAAAAACTCATGAAAAATTTACAAAATGTAAACAAAACCCAATTTCCCGAATGTTTGATAAATTTTGACACAATTTGAAATTCAATCCCTACAAACAGCAGCACATTTTAAAACCAAAAACATATTTGTTAGTTAATTTAGGGGTCTGGAGTCCCTAAGGAAGCAATCCAGATAACGATGATCGTTGGAACGCATCGGGCTACACGACTAAATGTTTGTTTGCATTTTTATCTAGTCTATACATCTTTCTCGTTGAGCAAGACATCATCGATAAACTATCAATATAACAAAAGCCCCTGTTATACTCCCATCAACGTCCACACGGGAGAAAATATTAGTACTTACAACAAGGCATTTCATACTTAGATTGAACCACAAAATGTTTTACCCCTTTCGAAAATATACACAAATTAATATAAGTTGAAAAAATGAAATATTAATGTTAAGCCTGAAAAACTTTTTAAGTGAAATAATTTTAAAATATAATTTAGTAAGATTTACCTGAATTGAAATTAATTTAAAAATGTAAATTATTTAATTTAGAATGATTTACCTGAATTGAAATTATTTAAAAATGTAAATTATTTAATTTAGTGAGATTTACCTGAATTGAAATTAATTTAAAAAATGTAAATTACTTAATTTAATGAGATTTACCTGAATTGAAAATATTTTAAAATTGTAAATTATTTAATTTAGTATGATTTACCTGAATTGATATTAATTTAAAAATGTAATTTATTTAATTTAGTAAGATTTACCTGAAGTAAAATTAATTTAAAAATGTAAATTACTTAATTTAATGAGATTTACCTGAATTGAAAATATTTTAAAATTGTAAATTATTTAATTTAGTATGATTTACCTGAATTGATATTAATTTAAAAATGTAATTTATTTAATTTAGAGAGATTTACCTGAATTGTAATTATTTTAAAATTGTATAAATGATTGAACAGAATTTCTATAGTTATAAAAGAAAATAAAAAAACAGTGAAATTAAATTTGAAACAATTAAAATTATAAAAATGATAAAACAAAATAATATTAATTTATAAATTATAATAAAATAATTATCATACCTGTTAGAAATGTAAGTAATTTATAATAAAAAGTGAAATTAAATTTGAAACAATTAAAATTATAAAAATGATACAAAAATAATATGAATTTAAAATAATAAAATAATTATCATACCTGTTAGAAATGTAAGTAATTAATCCAATTTGAAACAAAACTCAAAAACACAGGAAAACTCAAAAACACACAAAATACAAATAAAGACACAAAACAAATTATAATCTCTGATTTTGAATACTAATTGAAATGAATTTAATTGAATTGAATATGATTGTTGAAATCTGAACCAGAATTGAATGCCTTAAAAATCATGTCGCAGCCCTTTTAAAGACTCGTACTAATACGTCATCAAAACTAATCGAACCCACGCCGCATCTAAGAAAAGTTCCCACAGGAAATCGATCTACGAGACAAGTACCAAAAATTTTAACTAAACGAGGACATGTCTCACGTCAGCTCAAGAGTATTTATGGTTATTACACCCCATGTGTGCGAAACGCCTGAACACCAATAGTAAAACTATGCAGACCACACAGAAACAAAAAAAAAACATGTGATTGTTTAGTTTATTTTACTCACGTAAAATGCAGGCAAATATTCAGAAAGTTATCAAGAAATTTGATAAATAATTTTGTAATACCATGATCGAAAAACTATAATAAAAAAATTTTTTTTTTTTTTTTAAAGAAGTGTGCGTAAAATATTTAAAGGATTAAAGATGACCATCGGATACCACAATATACCATTCGATTTAAAATAACAAAGTTGATGTCGACTTCCGGTATAACCGGATGTAAATCGAACTTGAAAATATTTTTAAAAGAAGCTGCAAAAACAATAACCAAATGAGCCCAAATTTCAGAATTGAATTCCTTGTACTAATTTATATACTTCTAATAGCCCATCAACTTGTAAACCCCTGTATACGAAGTTATTATTAATGAATGATTTACATTACGTAGGTAATTTGCCTAACTGTATTTAGTATAAACCGCAACAACCACGATCGCTGCAAATGGTTTATTTTACATAGTAAATTCTCCTCTAATGAACAGTTGATAAATAATTTATTTTAATTTAATCTTCCGCAGTCAATGCTCTATATTTTGTTAATGGACACTATTTCACCGATCCCGTGAGCTCCTCTTGCTAATGAATTTGTAATTTATTGCACTAGTTCGTAATTTTCTCTAAGCTGAAATCAGGTTTCGATTTCGGATATGTACGAAATGAAAAACTCGGGATTTGGCGGTACAAAACTTTGGAACGCTATGAAAATCTTCGTAAATAAGGGGCTTAAAGGTAATTTGCATCGGTACGTTTTACTACAAAAAATAAAAGCAACTAATTATTGCCTCTGGACAAACGAAAATGAAAGAATGCGTTAAAAAAGTAATTCCCTGGTTTTGTTCTAATTTACTTCTTATGTAGACTTTCTGCTACATAAAAAAAAGGATACATAAAGGGTAAATGTCCGAGAAAAAGTATCATTTATTCAGCACGTTCGTAATTCTGGCAATGTCTGTAAAGTGAACCCGAAATGACCCTTTGTAGAGAATTGTAACGGGTAGTTTATATACCCAAGCTAAAAATAGTGCGATCAATAGAGATCAGAGAACGAGGCAAAAGTTTTAAATGGAGACAAAAAGGCTGTAAGGTAAACAGAGAATGTAATTGCTTAAGTATACAAAATAATAGAAATGTCACAGCCAGATCGTAAATGGGATATGACACAAACATAACCAAGTAAAATTTTTAGAAATTATTATTTTTACATTTTTACACCAATTTTTGTAAATTAATTTGGAGTATAATAATGTTATGGCATTTTTAGTATCTTTCACGTATATGCAGTGTGCAAAAATGCAGATATTGGCATCAATAAGAGTATCTATTAAGGGGCAACACGTGCAAATAAACTAGTTGTTGAAAGTTCTGGAGAGACGCTTATTTTTACGGTTATACATTTTACATAAATCTACGACGCGACAATTCATATAATAGAGAGTTATATAATTGATTTTGTGGATTGGGAATAACTAAAATTGTTTAAACCTGACTTAAAATTTATCTTACTCTGTTCATTAGTTTTAGTATATCTAAATTATTTAATTCCAACTCTTTCCATTTTATATCAGTACAGCTTCTGTTCGGCTTCATGCTGAATGGCTATCGTAAAGTATT
Source organism: Agrilus mali (assembly GCA_029378335.1). Classification (NCBI taxonomy): domain Eukaryota; kingdom Metazoa; phylum Arthropoda; class Insecta; order Coleoptera; family Buprestidae; genus Agrilus; species Agrilus mali. The sequence goes on along the minus strand of CM055655.1, from coordinate 13,024,293 downwards.
GTAAGTAACACTACTACTGTACATTCTAAATTATCTATAAAGTAGCTAGTACATAATCCATATGCCAATATTGACTCTTTCGTAACTTGTATAAGTAATTTATTTGTTACACTGCAAATTACATTGTCTTGGTCCCTCTAACCGCTGGATTTTCAGATTTGTCTTTTTCTGGAAGTCATAAGAGAAATTGAATGCTAAAGAAAACGAATATTTACGCTTAAAGAATTTGCTCGAGTTATTTCTTCAAGAAATTCTTCGTCTCATTCATTTTACAAAGATAATTAATTATTTCTCTTCTGACTCCATTAGTATCAAAAGTTTTTTTATTTTTTAAAACACTAGCAGCAACATTCAAGCCTGGGATGGTATACTACATACCAGCGCACAGTTTACTAACAAACAAGTCAAGCAGGAGTCAGTCATATCGTTTTGTTTTATTTGTAGGTGTATTGATAAAAGCCGCGGGCTAAACATCCACGTTGCACGAAACTAAACAATAGTTTTCCGCTTGATGTCCCACTACTACAAGCAGTAATTAAAAATTTGCGTGTTTTCCGGAATCTTTTACCGAACAATAAGGTATATTCTTACATGTTCAGCAGACAGTGATGAATAGCGATTACACAAATGTCTCGACTTCAGCGCGTTCTAATGTGAAAAGCAGAAACTTTTCTAATAAACAGCAGCAGCTGTAAAGTTTGGTTTGGTTCTCCTAAAAGCTGTACTATAATAATAAAATTGGCTAAAATTATTATATAATTGTAAAACGGAATGGAAAAAGTGTACAAGCAAAAGTTGAACTGATAAAATTAAAAAAATGTTGTCTTCTGAAGATGCCCTTACAGGGTGAAATAATTGTAAATTATTAATAGGGAAATCAAGAAATATTAAGGAAAATAACAAATTGTAAATATTCAAATACGAAAATAGTTCTGAGCAAGTTCTTATGTATGCAAAATTGTAAGGCTGAAGAATGAACTTCAACTTCAACGAAAGTAAAAAAATTGCCAGGAAGCATATCATAGGTCAAAAATCAATACAATGCTTTTCAGAATAAATTCATACTTACCTCTAACTGATTTATTTATATACAGGGGTTTTCAAGTTGATGAGCTAAATTAGAAGTATATGAATTAGTAGGAGGAATTCAATTCTGAAACTTGGGCTCATTTGGTTTTTGTTTATGCCGCTTCTTTTAAAAATATGTTCAATTTGATTTACATCCGATTATACCGGAAGTCGACACCAACTTTGTTATTTTAAATGGAATGGTATATTTCTTCAATCGATTCCTTTTTTATCCTCTTTCGATTCACATAGATACTCCCTACTGTTTTATTTGAAAACAATGTCACTCTAACTCTTAATCGTAAGTGACGATATTTTGTAGGATTATTAAAAGGAATAACACTTTTTTAATTATTTAATCGAGAGAAAAAAAGGAGCGCAATACAAAATATGTATAAATACGTGTGGTCTGGACTGGAAATTAAAACAGACTGTTGAGTTAAACTTAATACTAAGAGTGACAAATCCCTTTCAAGTAGCGTAGTTAGGAGACCCCGAAATTTCCGGCAATTAACCAGTACCACGAAATACTTTCAAAGAAATTTCTGTTGAGCAAGATGATAATTTAAAGTAAACTTATAAAATACAATAAAAATATCCTAAATATTTTGTTCCACAGAACAGATAATATAATACCCTTATTTGGATGTAGATACTAAAGAGTTGGGACATAAAAATACTCTTTCAAATTACTTTTGGAAAGTAATTACTAACTGAAACCAAAAAGGAAGTACTAAAATTAAACATCTAGATCTCTGTATCGTGTTTTTCATTTTTATTAATAATTATTTTTATTTTCGTTTATTTAGAGTTGTAATTGTTAGAAGATACTGTATTTTCGCAGTTTGTATAAAAGCTCTGTCTAGCTTAAAGCATTCCTAATTAAGACAGTAATTGTTTAATTTGTTTTTCACTAAGCACCGTATTTTGATATTGATTTAGGAAGGCTATAGCATGTTGAAGGGTAATTAAGCTTGCCATTTTCTTCCTAATTTTTCATAAAATACAATTTTGTAAATTTTTAAGAATAGATACTACTTGGTTTTTCTTTCTGGTGATTTTGATTTTTGACAGAAAGTGTTCCTTTTATAAATGTTTTGTGCGAAAAATTTTTTGTTATTAATACGCACAGTTCACACGCCGAATTAACCTTGTGTAAACTTGTTAAAAACTCAGAAATACTATATAATAATATTTATTCTACTACTGCTACAATCAGGTACATTATACATCTATCGCGTTTAACGTTCTATCAGGATCTGGTTAGTTGGTGTTAATATTTGTCCCTTCACAGAAAGGCATGAGAAACAGCTAATAAACCCTCACTGGTGGAAATTTTTGGATACTACGTCGGTACAAATTTTACAATAGGCATAATAAAGTACAACCGACAAATTCCCAAGTTATTCACGTATATGAGTTACGTTTCCAGTTTGGGAATTTGTCTTTTTAAAAATTTTATTTATTTGTAAAATTAATTCAAACACAATTTGTGATTATTATTATTATTATAATCTTGTTCCCAAAACTAAAATACGGTTCAAACTTTTAAGTTCTAAATAATAATACACCATGTGCGTTAATTACTTAGCTTTATTAAAAGAAAGACAAAAAGATGTAGTTCTCACATATATTTATAACATAGGTAAAAAATGCATGCATGGGTGCAACACGTCACATCACGCCACTCGATCAGGAATTTCCGCGTATGCATATTATTCGTTATTCTTGCTGACTTTATTATTTGTGTCCTGATGACTTATGACAATAATAAATGCAAAATATACCTAAGGACTGGTCGAAACATACCGCCCACCTTGAACGATCTCCGTTCAAAATGATAACATGTAAATAATAAATGAATTATAATATGATATTAATAACTTTATAATATATTAGGACCGAACATGAAACAAAGTTTATGATGTAAGCTCTAACTTAATACTAAACCAGTAAATTGAAAATATTGTTTATGCATATATAATATGAAGATGGTCTAACGTGTGTTATAAGTGTCTATGTATAATAAAATAACGTTAGTAATGTAAATACTAACATAGTAGGTAATATCAGTTTTACTAATGCTACATAGTTAAGAAACTGAAATTAGTTTATTGGCAAGGGGCACAAACTTTTAACCGATCTTTTGTAATTGCCACCCGCGGTTTTCACGGTCACTACACGCACAATGTTGTCTTCTACTGGGTGAAGTGCCATGACACGACCCATGCTCCAATTTAGTGGTGGTAAATTGTCATCTTTGATTGTAACAAGAGTTCCAATTTTTAAAGTCGATGTATCACCACGATGCCATTTGCTACGTGTTTGTAAAGTGTTTAAATATTCCTTATGATAACGTTTCCAAAAGTGATGTTTGACCCTTTGGATGTGTTGCCATTGGGAAAGTTTATTAACCGGGATGTCGGTTGTATCATATTCCGGGACAGTCAATAATAAATCACCTATGAGGAAGTGACCGGGGGTAAGTGGGATAAGATCATTGGGATCAGAGGAGAGAGGAGTTAAAGGGCGTGATTTCAGTATTGCCTCAATCTCAACAATAAATGTATAAAATTGTTCATAAAGTGAATAAACTATTTGTTACTGTCCTATACAGATGTGATTTAAAGGATTTTACACAGGCCTCCCAAACGCCTCCAAAATGGGGAGAACGAGGAGGTGATAAATGCCAATTAATTCCGTCGTTTGCTAATAAATGAGTCATTGTGTTATGAAAATTTTGTGAATTGAGTAATTTTTTTTGCTTCAAAAAATTCATTTTTGGCTCCCACAAAATTGGTACCATTATCGGAGTATATATTTTTAGAAAGACCCCTACGTGCAAAAAATCGTTTAATTGCTGCTATACATGTTGCCGTTGTTAAATCTGTAACTAGTTCTAAGTGAGTTGCCTTTGTAGCAAAACAGACAAAAACAACCACATAACATTTTACCTTTTTTGTATTCCTTTCCTTTTTTTCTTTAATGTAGAATGGTCCACAATAATCAATGCCTACATTCTGGAATGGACGTGTTTGTGAAATACGACTCTCAGGTAAATTACCCATAATATAATTATATGTTGTGGGCTTATATTTGCGACATCTAACGCATTCGTGTAAGATGGATCGTACGGTGTTTTTTCCATCCAATGGCCAGTATTTAAGTCGTACATAGTTCAGCGTGGCTTGGATACCAGAATGCCAATTTTTGATGTGTGCGTCACAAATAATCAGCTTGGTAATATTATGTGAACTCGGAAGTAAAATAGGATGTTTTTGAAAAAAACTGATGCGTGCGTTCTGAATTCTGCCTCCTACACGAATTATTCCTGTTTCGTCAATGAACGGATTAAGACAAAAGAATTTTGAATTGTTTTTGATAGGCTTTGATGTTTCAACGGCCTTAATCTGAGCAAAAAATGATTGAGGCTGAATTAATTTAATAATGCGTAAGTGCGCATCTTGAATTTCTTGTGCTGTTAATTCACCCTTGATGTTGAGTTTCAATTTTTTATTTTTAACAAGTCGTAAACAACATGCTACAAATCTATTTAATGATGTAATTGACGAAAATTTTTGAAAGATTTCTAATGGGAATTGATTGTTTACCAAAACTATCTTAGGCCGAAGTTCTGGAATATTTATTTTTTCAAATGATTTTATGGGCCAATGTTCTGTTTTTTCAGTAAGCCAACAAGGACCTGTTAACCATATATGTGATTTTATGAATTCTGATGGCATTTGACCACGCGAAATGAGATCAGCAGGATTATCGTGTGTTGATATATGATACCAATCGTCGACTGAAGTATTTGATAATATTTCTACCACACGATTAGCCATAAATGTTTTTAAAAGATGTGGTGATGTGTGAATCCAGTTAAGAGTTATAGTCGAATCTGACCAAAAATATACCTTATCAAATTTTATATTTAATGATTTTACTGTTGATTGGAATAATTTTGATAATAGTGTTGCAGCGCATTATTTGAGTCGAGGTACAGTTATTGTTTTGAGTGGTGCTACTCGTGATTTTGCACATACAAGTTGATTAGATATTTTTCCAGAACTTGTTTGACATCTTAAATAAATACATGCACCATAAGCCCTTTGACTAGCATCGCAAAACCCATGTAATTCTATTGTCTTTGTATCGTCAAGTGTAATTTTGCGTTCAACCTTAAAATTGTCTAATAAAGGGAGTTCTTTCCTAAAATCAAGCCAAAGTGAATGTAATGACATTGTAACTGATTCGTCCCATGATAATGCTGTTTTCCATAGTTCTTGCATAATCAGTTTTGCATATGTCAGAACTGGACCTAGTAGGCCTAAAGGATCAAATAGTTGAGCGATTTGTGATAAAATTAATCTTTTAGTTATACGTGAATTATCATCAATTTTTTTTATTGAATAGCTAATTGTGTCATTACTAGGATTCCATTGAATCCCGAGAACCTTTTGTGTTTGCACTGCATCTAATGAAATACATTTTAAACTTGAACTGTCTAAATTATTTAACAATGTTGATTGATTTGATGACCACTGCCTTATATTGAAACCTGCTAATTTTAAAATTGAAACAAGTTGTGATATTATTTCAATTGCGTCTTGTATACTATTAGCACCAGTTAATAAATTCATCCACATAAAAGTCTCTAGTAAGAATCTGTGCGGCGAGTGGATAAATATTCCCTTCATCTATCGCTAATTGTTTCAAACAACAAACTGACAGAAATGGAGAAGTTGCGAGACCATAAGTGACTGTGTTTAGTTGGTATGTTTTTATTTGGTCTGTTTCATTGTTACGCCAAAGAATTTTTTGATATTTTGCATCTTGATTGTTCACACGAATTTGCCTAAACATCTTCTCTATTAATGAAATAGAGTTTTGGCTAGGCTCTTGGTGAAACATGTTATAATATCAAAAGTAAAAAGAAACACTAGGTAATAATTTGTTTCACAAATTTATTTAACAAACTGACAATATTGTTTCGGCAGTTATGCCATTATCAAAGTAATTGTACAGGTAAACTTAACTAGTATTTATATAAAGGGACTTAAACTAATACAAATATACAAACATAGGTACACAGAAGCATATTTATTGGTTTGTCTTGGTTGATAACTTTAATAACGGGGAAATCCTAAAATCGGTCTGGTCATTTGTTACCTGTTTCTGTTCTGTTATTGCTTTATGTATTTCTAAAATTTCCAAGAGATTTAACCGTTTGCCTTTATTGCAATTATGTATGAGCTTTAAACTATTGTTATCTATAAAATGATTATTTTCTAAACAGTGTTCCGCTAATCCTGTAGTCTTTTTACAATTCTGAATAGATTTGTTATGTTCATTTAAGCGAATTTTTAATGACCGACCTGTTTGTCCTAAGTAAATAGCAGGACAATTTTGACATTTTATTTGATAGACACCGTTTTTTTCTAAAATATCTTTTTTATCTATTTTGTTGTTCACTAGTAAAGAGCCTAAATTGGTTTTGTTTATGGAGATAGGAGTAATTTCTAATTTCTTGAGTTTATTGGAAATGTTACTAGAAATCTTAGGTATGTAGTTCAAAAAGGAAAATTGTTTTTTCTCCGTGATGGTACAGTGATAGAAAGATTTAAGATTTTGTTTCCGTCGTTTTTTATGTAAAAGGTCATTTATCAAAGAAATGTCAAAACCATTATTTTTTGCTAAAAGTTTGATTGTTTTTAGTTCTTTATCAAAGTTTTCTTTAGTTAAAGGTAAATTTATTAGCCTATGTAAAAAAGAGTGGAAAGAACTTAGTTTTATTTTATAAGATTGTTGTGAATGTGATGGTATGAGTGTGTCAGTGGTAGTAGGTTTGCGGAAGATATCAATGTCAATATGTTGGTTGGATCTAGTTAATTTTAAATCTAAAAATGATAAGCTATTCGATTTTTCAATTTCTAAAGTAAATTGTACGGAAGAATAAAAGGAATTAAGGTATTTCAAAAAATTGTCTAATTCTAGATCTGAACCTGTCCACAAACACAATATATCATCCACGTAACGGGTCCAAAAATGTACTTTACTGACTAAATTATTATGAGACTCAAATAATTTGCTTTCAAAATTAGCCATTTCCAATAAACTCAAGAAATTAGAAATTACTCCTATCTCCATAAACAAAACCAATTTAGGCTCTTTACTTTAGAAAAAAACGGTGTCTATCAAATAAAATGTCAAAATTGTCCTGCTATTTACTTAGGACAAACAGGTCGGTCATTAAAAATTCGCTTAAATGAACATAACAAATCTATTCAGAATTGTAAAAAGACTACAGGATTAGCGGAACACTGTTTAGAAAATAATCATTTTATAGATAACAATAGTTTAAAGCTCATACATAATTGCAATAAAGGCAAACGGTTAAATCTCTTGGAAATTTTAGAAATACATAAAGCAATAACAGAACAGAAACAGGTAACAAATGACCAGACCGATTTTAGGATTTCCCCGTTATTAAAGTTATCAACCAAGACAAACCAATAAATATGCTTCTGTGTACCTATGTTTGTATATTTGTATTAGTTTAAGTCCCTTTATATAAATACTAGTTAAGTTTACCTGTACAATTACTTTGATAATGGCATAACTGCCGAAACAATATTGTCAGTTTGTTAAATAAATTTGTGAAACAAATTATTACCTAGTGTATCTTCTCTATGTCTGCTGTTAAAACATATTTATAAAGTCTAAATCTCATAATTATCGATATAAGACCGTCCTGAATGGTTGGACCTACGCATTACGAATCATTAAGTGAAATATTTGTATCTGTTTTTGCAGAGCCGTCAAAAACGACTCGCACCTTTGTGGTTAAACTTGATGCTTTAAGAACTGCGTGATGTGGTAAATAGTAGCCTGAATTAACGTCATCTATGGCTGTAATATCTGTCATGTGTCCTAATGTTAAATATTCATTTAAAAATTCCGAATATTGCTGTTTTAAATGTGTATTTTTAGATAGTTTTCTTTCTAAGCTATAAAGTCTTTTCAATGCTACGCTATGGGAATTACCTAAACTGTCTTTTTTATTATTGAATGGTAAGCTAACAACATATCGACTATCATTGTCACGTGTAACGGTTTTTACGAAATAATTTTCGCATTCTGTTTCTTCTTTTGAATAATATTTTTGACAAGGAACTTCTTCTACTTCCCAAAATTTGTTTAACTGATTTTCTAGTCATAATGTTACATGATTTTGTATTGGGTAAATGATTGTAAGTTTTAACTTCTCCGGTGACTTGACTTAATTGTGGTGTCGACGCTATATTCTGCAGTGGTAATTGTTTGCCCTAATCCAGCGAATGGTATATTAATTTTATATTTGCGTAGACCTAATTGATCAGCAAGTTTGGTTGTAATAAAGTGTGATTGGGACCCGGTATCTAAGAAAACCTTACATTCATGTTCTTTATTATTCTTATCTAAGACAATAACTGACAGTAAAACTTCAGAATTAAATTGGGCTGTATGAACCTTTCTAATGGCCCCCTGTTGTGTTTGCTCAGTAATTTGGGCATTATTTGTTGTTGTTTGCGTGTTACCGTTTGATGATTCTTGATTTAAATGTAAGAGCGTATTGTGCTTGCGATTACATGTTTTACAACCACTATTAGAGATGCATTTAATTGTTGGATGTTTATTTTTCAAACAGTTTAAACACAATTTAGCATTTTTTGCTGATTCGATACGTTCTGATATTGGCAGATCTAAGAATTTAGAACAAGGGTAAATATGATGATTTTGTTGATTGCAAAAGGCACATTTGACATTAAAGGTACCTATGTATGACTGATTGCGACTATTAAAGCTATATTTTGATTGCTTATGATAAGATGTGCTAAATTTATTTGTGTTGGACATGTTTAATTCTTCTTCATCACCTCTAGCATGTTTATTTATGAATCATATTAATACAGAATAAGTTGGCAATTCATTATTATCTAACATACTGTGACAGATGTGTCATTCTGACGTTGACAAGCGCCGACTGCGAAAATTGAGTGGAGGTAACCTATGACGCGTTCCAGAATGTCCGAGAGTTGCTGGACGTTTCGAGAGTTGCCTAGAAACGTCCATAAGACTATATAAGGAACAGCGTTGGACAGTTTGACAGTATTTGATAGAAGAGAGCGACAGATATAAGCGAGAAGAGAAGATAAAGCGATTGACGAGCAAAATAGTTATAGAGTTGTTGTTATCGAAATAGATATTGAATCGTTGTTGTTATAGAGTTAATTTAATAAAAATGGTTGAGAGAAAAATACGTGATACTGTAAATTACGTAACAATACGTTCCCACGCTCTACGAGTATTTTTGTGGAGCTTTTTAACTATAATATTAACTAAAATTAAATCCTAATGTTTTGTTGGGCATTATAGCGCGGTAAGGGCGTTTATATACATTTTGGGCTTTTTCAAATAGAGAGCGTAAGCTAGCTGGTGACTCCTTATGTAATTCTGGTAAATCCATCAAAAGGTTTTAATGTGTGTTTATTATTTGTCACGGTTTATCGCATCTTTCTTTAAGTAAACCCCATGCTACACTGTAATTTTCTTCGGATGCATTAAGTGTATTTATGACTGAAGCTACATCACCTGAGAGTGCATTTTTCAAATAATGAAATTTCTGTAGACCCGGAAGGTCGACACTGTCGTGGACAACAGATTTAAAAGTGTCATAAAAACTGTACCAATTCACAGGATTTCCGTCAAATGGACGAATTTCAATTTTAGGTATAAGCATATGAGGTTGTTGAGCTGTAGTATTTGATTGAATCGTTTTAAGAGTTTCTTGAAATTTATTAGTTTCATTTAAGTTTAATTGACGTAATTGATTATTAATAGTTTTAATGCTATTAAAATATTGATTATCTACTTCAGATCGCTCTTCATCATCTATGTCATTCAGGCCTATTCTGTAACTCAATAGAAATGTAGGCATCGAATCGAGATGTGGAGAGATCGTAATGTACCCACTTCTACTGCGTCTTTCAACGTCAATTTTTGGTATTCTGTAACTAAAGTAGACGACGTGACAATCGAAATTTATGATTTCTACAAGACGTTAGGTGAAAAACGCGGCAACACTGCATTTTTCATGCGAATATGGGCCTTAGTAACCATCTGACAGTTGGTTATTTTAACCTAACCGAACTAATAAAGCAAATTTGTGTTAAATACTGAGAATTGAGAGTGACGTACCCAAGGGTAAACCAGATGTCCAGTGAAACCCTTAGCAGGTAGAGAAATTCACACTGCATTAAGAACCACTTTAAGCAGTAGGCGCATATGCGAAGAGCTTTCTACCATCGAAATAACGAATTCGACAGCTTCCATGCAGTCGAAATGTCATATTTCGATGGTCGACTTTACATTTCGATTCGAGGAGTTACAGAATACCGATTCCGTACAATTTCTATTCTACCCCACCACTTCTATTCGATTTCAAGCATCTCTATTCGATTTGGAGTTACAGAATAGGCCTGATTGTCAGTTTCTTGAGCTAATTCTATTGACAATTGTGCATCTAGAAAGTTTTGATAATGGAGCTCTAATTTTGATTTGCGACCTTCAAGATCACCAATATCGAATTCCTTTAAACTCTTTAAATGATTTTCTATTTTTGTAATCTGTGATTTAGCTATATGACGGGCCAATGTAAATTTCTTTAAATCCGCCATAATTATAATTGTGATATGAGCTAGTTATAGTGAAAATTATGATTTAGCAATTATTGTTGAGAATGAGATCCTGACACGCGTATTGAGGATAAAAATAGAATGTAAGGACGGTGATTTATTTGACTCACCAGAATGATAGTTTTTGTATTTGTTCCGTTGCATCCACACCGTGATTGGTAGTTGATCGGCGATGAGTTGATATGATGAAATTGATGATTATTTGATGTCGATAAAGTTGTGTTCCTCACTAATGAATGGGAAACTTCTTGAATCTTCACTATATTTGTAACGAAGACACTGTGTTTTATGGAATCTCTATTAATCGAACAGAGATCCGGCTCGAAGGACCAATGTTTTGTGCGAAAAATTATTTGTTATTAATACGCACAGTTCACACGCCGAATTAACCTTGTGTAAACTTATTAAAAACTCAGAATAATAATATTTATTCTACTACTGCTACAATCAGGTACATTATACATCGATCGCGTTTAACGTTCTATCAGGATCTGGTTAGTTGGTGTTAATATTTGTCCCTTCACAGAAAGGCATGAGAAACAGGTAATAAACCCTCACTGGTGGAAATTTTTGGATACTACGTCGGCACAAATTTTACAATAGGCATAATAAAGAACAGCCGACAAATTCCCAAGTTAGTCACGTATATGACAATAATAAATGCAAATTATACCTAAGGACTGGTCGAAACAATAAAGAATTATAAATTTTCATCGATGTTTGTAGAATCACAAAAATTACTTCATACTTCATAATTAGTCTACTACTAATGTAGTTTATCAGGACACTTCAGCGAATTTTGTTGTTTCTTTGCGCCGACGAAACGTGTGTTGGAAAAAGAAATAAGTAAGCGCGACAGTTGAATTGGATAAGAGAACGCACGATTGCAAAAAAAAAAATAGCAGAGATCGAAGTGAAACTTCTTTGGGTTCGATGAGAGTTAAATCTCAAGGCCATGAAACGACACGTTTTGTAACGTTCGTCTCGCGAAAGGTGACCGGCATCTCATAGCAGTTATATTACAGTAAATTTTTATTTAACAACAATTAATATTTATTTAAGAGTGAGTATTATTATATATTAATTTTAATTCCTTGTAGTTAAGATAGTTTACGGTTTCTTAAGCACTTGGAAAAATAAACGGTGGCGAAAAATTCTTTTTTAAAACATAAATCCTGAAAATTTTCGTACTCTGTCTTCCTTTCACCAAAAATTACTTTTTCGTTATAAAGGTTTAGAGATCGCAAAAGAAGTTTCACTTCTTTCACGTGTATTGAGTTGCATACGTTTTAACTTTTTTTTTTGTAATAATTTTAATTAGGAAAATAGTTACGAGCAGCAGTGGTGATTGTGAGCTCAAGCCTGTGTTTATTAGATTTTTGTTAAATGAATCAAGAAAATGAACGAACAGTTTAATTCCTCAAGTGAGGTGGTCCTTCGGTATCAATACTGCTTTTCGAATTTAATAAAATTATATTCCACAATGCGAATTATATTCAACTTTTTGATTATTTATAGTGATGGGCACTATCGAATAAATTGAACTATCGAATAATTACTAAATGAATACTTTTAACTATCGAATGAATTCATTCGAATGAATTTAGTAATTACTATTTTTTTCAATTACACGATAGGCAGCAGACGGTTATCCATAGCTCGGTCCATACTAACATACAAATATATTGATACGAACGTGTATACCAACAGACAAATATACGATTAATATGCTAGTATGGATAAAAAACAAACAGGCTATGCTGAAAATAATAAATAACCTCGACTTGAAACATGGTTTCTAATTCTTATTACTTTGATAAAATTATTATTTACTTAGGTAAGCGATCTTTTTTGTATTATTTATTGCTATACGTACTTTATTGTTATTGAACTAAAATAAGTGTTTTAGAAACATCTGTTGTTCTTATCCAGGTATTTGTTAGAGGGCGACGAATAAAGAGTTTTTTATTTTTACATTTAACTACTTTTTTTATATGTTTCTGCACTTATTATTATTATTTTTTTTTTTGGGTAATTATAAGTACGCAGTACAAACATATAGTACCTAAGTATTTATGACTCAAATCATCACTACACTAATTTAAAAATTATTAATTATTTATTTGCATTTTATTTTGCCTCATATTTAACTAGTATAAATTGGTGCCATAGAAAATTAGGTTTTTAAAGTATGTATGTATGTATTGATAACGTCTAATAATTATAGAATTGTTTATATTATTCGGCTCTGCTACGAGGAAGTAGCGAAGTAGTAGACAATGCGCAAACGTATCATTTACCCATTCCAACCACGACTCCAGCGTTCAGTTCGATAGTTGAAAAGTATTCGAATAAAAAAGTAACTACTATTTTCAGTAACTACTTTCAGTTACTAAAACTATTCATTACTTTTTTTATTCGAATACTTTTCAACTATCGAATAATTCGAATAGTAGTGAACTATCGAATAGTTCGATAGTTTTTATTCGATAGTGCCCATCACTAATTATTTACATGGTAACAGTTTATGGTTTTTAATAGATACATTATTCTTAGAAATATAAGAACAGAATTTGTCATTCTCATTTTACCCTGTATTTCACTTTGATGTTAAGAGTAAGGGACTTCTAATATTATTCGATTTTTACCATTTTATTTCAATAACTTTTTGTCATTCCTCCATTTTGTTATTTAAATTTTTCCTTCTTTCCACACACTGTCAGTTACTGTATAGATTGTATTCGCGGTGGGTAAGTTAAAACGATTTGGAATTCTAAAGTTTTCAAAATTGTTTTCTTGGTAAAGTTCGACTAGGGTATGTAGGTAGATAGGTATATTCGTTTTCCAGTTGTTTGCTCTACTTTTTGAAATGCATTTCGAATACCTTTGGGACCACGATACGAAGTTGGTTGCTCAACTTGTTCAAAATACTGCACTAAAAATAAACATATAAATTAAACTCAAACTAAGGAAAAAACCAATTGCATCCATAGCAAATTTAAATAAATACAAGTACAATACGATTTGATAAATACTTCAAAGTTAAATGCATACCACTCTTATTTACTTATTTATGAGTCTGTGGCAACAGCAACGACTACACTGGACGTTAGAATATTATTGATATATCTTTAACTATTTACTCATGAAAAAGGATTTAGAAGTCGAAACTTAAATAGAGATTATTTGTATTCATAAGGTTTAATATTTGATTACGAAATAACGTGTTGATAAGGAGATGAGGAAACTAATCAGAAAACTTTCCGCTGAAATAAAAGGACAATCTACATCGGTATCATTCTTCATTTGCGGAGAAGTTGGGACGTATCAGCATCAGAGGGATTACTATCTTGCTCACATAACTAAAAATTAAAACCAATTTTGCGGAAGAGCTCTTCCTAATAATGCAATCATCATCAAGCAGCAGCTGCCGAGCTGTAAAGTACATTAGCTGTTCTATCTTTGTCTTAGAAAACAAATCGTTTTCGTTTATCGTTTCCGTAGCGAGTAGCACGAAGTGAACTGATTGTACTCGAACCCTATCTCATCACACTTCAACTCGATTTCGTACTTTAGTAATTCTCAATAAAATGATAAAAGAAAGAAGACCCTGCAAAATAATATAAAATCTACCAGTGTCTCCGTGAATACTTATATGATATTTGTACAAATAATATTTATTTTTGGTTATTTTATGAACAAAACAACAAAGCAGAAATAGATTTATTAAGACCATGGTATTAGAGTTGTAAACAGGTTTTATTATGGCTACAAGATCAAAGTTCATTATGAGTTTGGAATTGTGAGTTGTTTCCCAGATAAGTGCAGAACTATACAACAATAGATATTTGTTTCAACCTCATTCATATAGCTCTCACTGAATTTTTATTGGAATATAAATAAAAATAATACAATAGTTAATATACACTTTTTATAAATGTTAAGGTTTATTACTGCTGAATCTAAATGACAGCTTATCAGTGGCGGCTCGTAAGGTGAAGCATGTGAAGCGGCGCTTCACCCCATAATTTCAAAAAAAATAATTTTTTATATAATTATTATTTTTAATTTTTATAAATTAAATTATTCAGCAATATCAGCAACCCTTGCTATGCATTAAATACCCTATAACCGTCCGACGGAGGCACTACCACTGCCTGCCAATACTTTCCGAGTTCCGAGACCGTCCATCGTCGACTCGACGCACCGTCGCACCCCCGTCCATGCCAATGCCAGTATCTGGCTGCCAGATGAAGCGTTTTCCATTCGATACATCATCGCAGTCGCGTTGCTATGACAACGGGATCTTTTGCGTAGGCAGACCCCGAGCAAATCACTGCTCGGATACTTGGAAAAACACGTGATCTGATTTGGAGTTTGCTACCGATTCACTTGGCTGCACTTGCAGTCAGTCTTGAGTCTGTACTCATTTTCATTTTATCTTTTGATTGTTTCGAAGTAGATATGTTTTTTCCGGAATATGATCCAGTGTGCGTTTTGCGCAATAAGCCCTATTTTCTCTTAAATGAGGATGATAAAAAGCAAATAATTAATTTAGATCGACCAAAACCGAAATTAAGTATTGCAAAAAACGTTAAAAGTATGAAAAGCAATTATAGTAGAAAATTTAAATCAGCAATTTCACTTTCGTATGTTTCCAAAATGCGTTAAAATTGATTTAAAAGCATTGTATTTTCAAAACACCCCCCCTTGGGTTCCATGACATTTATTTCTATTAACGCTTCACTGTTTTCTACAGTCCCCGGCCGCCACTGCAGCTAATACTGCTTATTATTATTAATGTAGTTATTTTTTTGAATGATTGGAAGTCGTATTAACGTTTAATTAATCTTTAAAACTTTCAGTGGATTTTTAATGAAACAAAAACAAGCAAACATAAAAAAGGTAAAATTAAGACTTTTTATTGATGTTAGGTCTACAACTTATCTGAAGGTCATTTGGTTCTGTACGCTACTAGAATCATGTGAAATAATCGTTTAAATAATTTACTAATTACTAGATAGATAATTTTATTTTTTATCAAAAAAGTAACTTAAACGAAATAATTAGTAATAATAATTACTATTTACCCATCTCCTACTTAATTGGAAGAAATCGTTAAAGCCATCTTAACTAACCAAGGTACCTGATACAAATAAGGCCTATGCTCAAATAAGGCCTGTAGTGCGCAAATAGTACATTACGCAACTAGTGCGCGGGGAACGCGATTTACGCACGATCTCGCAGAGTGCGCGAGGCATCGTTGCTTAGCAACTTCATTTATATCGTACATTATATTTATTTTTTTCAATGAGTAAACCATTCTTCGTATGTCAGACATTCGTTGTTTTCTATTTACGTGTAATGTGAAACTTATAATTTATAATATGCTTGCTTAATCATTGAGCCTCGCAACACTAAAATCGAGCCTCGCGACACTCGTGTCGAAAAGTCATTTAAAATATATTTACATCAAAAATATTTTACACACGGATAGTTGACAGTCCCACGACTCAGGAAAAAGTGCGCGAGAGGCCCGCTCGCGCTCGCAGCGACACTTGTGGCCGGTCGCTTGTGGCAGACGAGCGTTTTTATTGCGCGTTATTAATTTGTCGTAATTTCTATCGAATTTTAATACGTTATTCTTTGAAGTTTTGTTTCAAGTAATGTATACGGATCACAATATAACTCATCAAAAAGATTACTATGATTTTAAATTGTAATTTTTAGAATATGCGAATTAAATACTGCTTATAACATTTATGAAGTACAATGTACTAAATAAAGCCTACTTTTAAAATAGGACTTATTTGCTGACCCTAGGCCTTAATAGGAATTCTGAAATATTGAAACATATACTGACTCACGTCAATCCTATCTCCCGCCACACCTGACCTTCGAGTATTTTCATCTGCCTCCCCCATAGAATACGTATACCATCTCGAATAAATATTAATGACCAAAATTGTCTCGAAAATTATGGTATTTATTAAGTTCCAAGGCCTTATTTAGTTACCTTGTTTAATTAAGGCCTGTGAAAATAATTTTATTTTTCAATATTTAATAATATTTTTGAGAAGATATGTTAATTTTCTAATTTTTGTTTGTTTGGATACCTTTTTTTAAATATTATTCTCTATTTCTTGTTTATATGCGACTTCAAGTCTGACTAACAATTTAAGCATAATATTTAGTAAAATAACTTACAAAGTTGTTCAAGGATCTCATGCAAAAACTTGATAAAAGGCTCAGAAATATATATTTATATAGATTAATACTCTGATAACAATATTTTTACAATTTAAGGATATAGGCTTTGTTCGATCACTACGTTTTAAAAAGGCCCAAAGCTAAGGTTCTAGACTTACCTCTTTTTGAGTAATTTTTGATAATAGATTACAATATGTTTTCTTAATTTCTTATAATATATGAACCAAAGAATAATGCCTCGCTTTTATTTATCACTTTTTACAATAATTTATCAAGATTTGAGTGTTTCAAATTAGGTAGGCCTTATTTGTATCACTTACCTCACCTCAACTTCTAATGACATATCAAATTATTGCTGAATTTATATGATACCTAAGTGCTGATTTATATTAGTACGGATAGATAAGTAATTAATCTGCTAACAGAGTGGTATTCCTTAGCTTATAATTTTAAATAAAAAAATGTGAGCCGTTACGGGACGCCTGGCGGATGTAAAACATCGAGTTTGCACAAATAATATGCATGAAAGACAATATTACGACAGGAACTAAATATGGCATAATGAAAAAATCAAATATTACGAATTTTTTCCACAAAATGATGACTATTTATTTAATAAGTAAACATTTATTTTTATTAAATACAAAAATTAAAAATTCAAAAATTTATTTCAAGTTACGACAACTCAATTCTTTTAATCACTGACTTCAGTAATAGAAATATTCGATGTTGCCTCTGTCAGCATTACTGTGATAATTGGTCGAGGATAACTGAAGTATGTTACAAAAGTATTGGACATAACATTATCAAGACATAGATAATAAATACCTACAGCATCTATTGTTGTTGCATATTTGGTAGTAGATTCTCTTAGATTGTTGTTAATTTGCAATTGAAATTATTTTTGGAGGAACGTAATTGATGGCAATCTCCAGCTAAAATCAATGGTAGTTTATCTTTATTGGTTTTAAAAATTATTGAACCTCTGTGACTGTACGGAAATAATTTCTTATGTAAAAATGAAATATCATTAATTTTTTATTAGGTGAAATGTACACAACAATCATAATTTAATTCACATCCACCTTTTAGTTTACTACAGTAAACGACACCTCCGAACCGAGTGGGAAGAGAATCGCACAGGCGCTTGCGCATGGCGGGCGTCGCCACGGCATACAATCGCCACGATCGCCACACCAACAATCCGGTTTACCCGCGTCTATAGATGTTTCACATCAAAAATGAAGACTTTCTATTAGTGAGTTGAAATAAAATAATTAACTATACGGATGCCATGTGATCAGCTTCGCAGTATTTTACTTCGGTAAGTAAAGTATAAGACATGTTTAAACATTGTGCAGAAATAGAAGGAGTCAAAGGACGTATAAATTAAAAAAAAATATTATATTTTCATTTTCGCTACAATCAATGTTGCATTATATGTAGGTACCCATTATATGTGTTGTAAGTACGTTTTCCGCTTTCTTTTCTTCATTGCCCCTCGTGGCTACTCTTGTGTTACACCCATGAGTCATAACCTCAAGATTTACAAACCCCTGAAAAGAAAAATATAAAGGCAAAGAAGCTTTGTCCGAAAAAGATTTGCTTAAGGCAAGAAACAAAATTTTAGTGAAAGGTATTGAAAGCAACGCCCGTCACCTCCACCAAGCGTGACAAATTCTTATTATTATGTCGAAGGTAAAATGAAAAAGGTGAAAAGGTTATTTTTCTTTGGTTCTGAGACCTCCTTTAAAATTGACGTTTATTTTCGGACCTGATACATTTGCCAATACGTAAGTATGTTTGCCTAATTAAATTACTTTAGCTAACATTGAATTATGAAATATTAAATCTATCAACATGTTAATTTTGTTAAATGCCTTTTATATTTTTAGGAGGAAAATAATTTAGCGGAAAAGTAAGAAAGTTGCACAAGCGTTTTTGTTAATAAAAATATAATAAAATAAAATACAAAATACACTTTGGCTTTATATAATTTGGTTCAACTCGTTTTAAGAAAGTATCCTGATTAAGTAACTGGGGGCGAAATAAATATCCACCAATAAATAATCTTCTTACAAAATTCATTACCGCGGTAAAATTACCTCACTAAAGAGAGATACTTCTGTAGTAGTAATTAAACTACACTAAGGGATATGGTTTCTTTCACTGGTATGTATGAAATTTTATGCACCAAAACTGGGGGTTTGCACCGCAGGCTCATGTTGGGTTACGTTTAAGTTTTATAAAATTTATCAACACAGTTGTTTTATTAATTATTCATTCTATCCTTTATAGAGTTGGCAACATAAGAATGATTTACTGTTTTTAATTATTTTTAGCAGTGGAGACAAATAAGGAAATAGGTATATTTATTTTTACTTGTGAAAATGTATCTGAAATAAATAAGTTAACGTCGAACCTGTAATATATAAGAACATCCCAGGAAACTGAATGGGACAATCTTTCTAGAACACATTTTGGAATTCCGCGCTGTATTCAATTTAGTCGTAGGTACAACGACTCTTTATTCAATTTTCTTGTGACGATTGTTTATAGTTTCGTTTTTTATTATCTATCAGGACAAACTTTCCATATACGGAAAATAAAACCAACCGTTGGTGCTGAATGGAAAAATGACGTGGGTTTCGTCGTGCTTGTCGAGTAATCGGAGGTAGAACGTGGTAGTAATTGTAGCGAATCGTCATCACGTTCACGTACGGTGAGAGTGGAAGCAGATGGGGGTTGGCGATTGTTGCTAGTTACGTCCGTTCGATACAATTACTCAGTTTAGCAGCGGCTCGTGATGAATTCCAATTTGCGGCTTCGTTTTCGCCATGAGCTGATTCGAACAGAATGACAATACGGGAGTAACTACAAGAATAGCAATGACGTTTACTGAGATGGAATCTATAGCTGCATGATAGCACTGGCTGACTCTGCTTTGATACAGAAACCCGATTTCGATTGTCATCAGGAGGGAATTCATACCTTTAAACATCAGTTTCACAATTTATTAACATTAGGCCTTGGTGCTTTTAAGTTCGGGTCCTCATTCCTTGAAATACAAACGCTGAATCTTGTAAAGCTTATGTATTGATAATAATGAACAGTTACTGAAACTTTTATTGTCTTTAATGTTTTTGGTACTTAATTAAAAAGTTGTTGAGATAAAATAATATTTTTGTCCATTAAGACCAATAAATAACCAATATAACTAGGAATAGTTGATTAAACAATATTAAAAGAAAAATTTCAAAATTAATTCACAATCCCTTAATTATGTCGGGTGTTTCATTTTAAATTAAACTTACACCCTTCCCATTTGGTTTTTGGTGGGATGTCTCCTTCCCTCTCTTGTGACATTTACCACATACACAGTTTTCATTCTTAAGAGAAAAATAAGTATAACTACAGACTTTCGATTGTGTGCAGCGACCCACGAACCGGATTATCCGAAATGATTCTTGTTATACCTCCGGTATCCAAAATTTGTGAAATATGTATATATACTTTTAGTCGGGATAACACCAATATTTTTATTCTTCTGCGAAGAAATAAAAATACCTTTGGAGGCGCAAAAATAATACGAATAACCAACTTTATTGATAACGCCAAGGGATGTATTTTGATGTATGGATATCTTTTTAGAATTTATATGATGTTTGAATACATTTTTAGAATTTATATCTGTGGAAATATAATAAGTAGTTACTTTTCCTTACATATTTGTTTTGTTGCTTCTTATTTAAATTAAGAATTAATAAATATTCGTCCCTTAAACAAGCATATAATACAAAATTTTGATAATTTTTGTCAATCTCCGAAATTATTTAGGACAATCGAGAGTCTACTGTATTTGAATTGAAACGTTGGCGTAAGCTTTTCAATGACATTCTGTGAAATTTTGCCGACTCCATTTCCCTCATTATGTGTTCGGAATTCATTGATGTCTGTCTTCCTAGCGTAAACGAATCATTCTTTAAAACATAGAAGAACTATTTGTATTGATTGTATTACTTTCTTAATTACCTAGTTAGGTAGTAACTCAACTAATGTTAAAAGAAGATCATATCCTGCTTTCCAATGTCCTTCTTTACTAATATCATTTCATGATGCAACTTTTTTTTATAATGATTTGTATTAGATACCTGTAACTCTCAAAAAACTTATGAATATTAAATATCGTATATAACAATTTAGTATTAAATGTTCGTGAACAAAATATATTTTAAGAATGGTTAAATGAAACGGTACTACTAAAAATACTGTTGGTAATCATTAGTATAACATACACAATACTTAATCTTTTTTTGTTTGATTACAAAAGAAAACGTTCACTAAAAGAAGTTGGTAATACCTCAAAAGGCGAATAACAAAATTACTTTTCTCTGCTGGCATTCTTAAAAGCCGTAAAAAAAATATAATTCTCTAGTAAGGACGCGACTTTGTCTTTCATTGCAGATGAGGATTTGTAATAAGGCAAGTTCGTAAAGTTGTTTTTTATGTTTTAATTTCTTTGGGATTCTAATGTAAGACCCTCTTTCTTCTCTCTGAAGTCGCGTAACATCCGTCTTTAGTTTAAATGTTTCGCAGAAAGATTGTTTTACTTGATTACATAATAAGCTAAACCTTTAATTAAGTGAAAATAATGTGAATGGCATGTCAATTATATTACCTAGTTTATAGAAACTGCCAAACATGGATCGCAATTTCGAACTTCTTAGATCTCATCGGCACGCCACTATGTAACGTCGTTAACTCATTTAACGGCTAGTGAATTGAGACAAACTTTCATCAATACAGATTATGTACCTACGTTGTTATATAAGTAGCTGGAAATATTTTTTTTTATTGAACAGACACTATGGTCTTATACAAAAATTAGAAAAATATTCACAGAGAAAAACTCCTTAACGGGTATAAAAAAACGCAAGAAATAATGAAATTACAATTATAAGATTAATATTAACTAAGAAAACTAAACTTTCTTCATATAAGTAACAAAATAACTAACATTATAAAAACTCTAATACTGCCTCTCTGAGGACCTTCTTAAAACTACTCAACGGTGCCAAATCAAGTACATCAGGAACACGAATATCCTTATTAAGTACATTACAAACTGTATTGATAAATGAAGAATTGGTCAATTTAGAACAACGAGTTGTTACAAATGTATGTGAATCCCTTAAAATCTTAGTCGGCACTTTAAAGTTAATCAATGATAAGGAGAATCAGCATAACCATGAATTATCTTATACAGATATAAAAGATCCAAATAATTATGAAATGATAGCAACGAACAAACTTTCAATGGCAAAGCTAAAGAAGTGTAGTTATGTTCAAAAATTGACATAGGTTGCTTCAACCTAAATAACTTAGCTCTAAAATTTATGTTGAACAGACTCAATCTTAAAAATGTCACCCCTCTTAGATGGTACCCAGATAACCGAACAATAAACTAATTGAGAGCGCACAAATGAATAATACAGGGCAACCATCGTCTCAGGATTCGTGAAGCTTCTTGACTGCCTCAATACAAAATAAAGCATCCTAGTTGCTTTATTAACAACAAAATCAATATCATGAGAAAAATTTAAACAGGAGTCAAGAAACACACCAAGAACCTTAACTACGTCCACCCTGCACAATTCATGATTTTCCTTCAAACAATATGAGTATTTCTTAAAAGCTGTTTTGTAAAATGAAATCGCACAACACTTGTCCAAACTAAAAGTTAAACTATTACATTTTACCCAGTGATCTAATCGATTGAGATCTGACTGCAGATGAAGGTAATCCTGGGCACAATTTATCACTTTGAAGATTTTTACATCATCTGCATAAAGCAGAACTCTGGAGTACCTTAATATGCTAACCAGATCGTTCATATAAATTCATATGAAAAATAAGGGACCAGTGTGTGTACCCTGACCCACTCCTGATACAGCTGAATACTCATAAGATGTTGAGTATCAATATTTTGCTATGTTTTTAATACTATGTTTTTATTCCTAATTGGATATTTCTTATATTTAGTCTTTTGTATTTATATTAACAGTGTTAGGTCTATCCAAATAAGTTATATTCAAAAGAGTCCAAGATTGTTTATTTGGCATGGTATAAAGGTTTATTATTTTACAATAGGATTACAAAAGTTTATGCATAGAAACTTGCCCCTTGGTTAAATTTCTATATTGTATGATGCATTTCCTGTAGGTATTTATTGACGGATTATCCCTTACTTAAAATATTCAATGCTGCTCAGCTAACATTTGTCTACAATATACAGTAGAATCCGTTTAGTACGACTTCGCATATAACAACCAACCGCTTTTAGCGACGTAAGTTTAGGCGCGTGTTTGGTTTTCAAATGGCCCATTATGAAAGTACATCCGTTTATTACGACTCCGCTTACAGCGACCGACCGCATTAACGACGGATTTTCACACAAAATTGTCCGGTTACAACGACGACCGTTGATGTGTTTAAAAATAAATCGAAACTATCATCACCCCGCGCCGCACTCCACCCTTGCGCGTCAGTGATTCGAATGCGACAGTTTAGTTTTAGGCGTTAATTAGCAGGTGATGCGTGCTTTCGCGTACAAAAATGGCTTCTACAAAACGAAAAAGTTCCTCTGTTGAAGAAAAAAATGTTATAATACAACGTTTAGAAGCTGGCGAGTCAAATGCAAAAATTGTACCACTCCGAGTGTATCTAAAGCTCTAAAAGCTGCAGAAGTGCTGAATGTGTTTGTGCATTCTAATTTTGAAGATGACGATATGAAAAGTATGATGTCTCCTTTGCATAATAGGATCCGTACTTCTTACTATAGAAATAAAAACCAAAAACAATAAAAAACTACAGACTTTTTGCACTAGATTATTGTTGTTCGTTATATAGATTATTAGAGAGGTACACCATGTACGTACACGGTTATTTTGTTATCCTACATTCGACATTTAAGTACATACATGTATGTACATAATTATTATTTCAGTGAAAGTTACTTTTCTTTTCACTATTATTAGATATATACATTATGTGAGACACACAAATAAATAAATATTTTGATTCAAAAGTTTTTTTTCTCTTTTGGTCACCTAAATATTATTAAATACATTATGTATGTATGTATATATATATGAATGTGATTTGAATGAAAATCAAAAATTGTCATTTCCTTTAGTGCGACGTCCGGTTAGTACGACCTAATATCACCGGTCCCTTCATGGTCGTTATAACCGGATTCTACTGTATTAAACTTTGTTCGGGTGCAGTATTAAGCGACAATGTTTTCCTTAATGACTTTTAATTTTCAAAATTTGTAACAACGTTTATTGATACCATTGAATACGTGACTTATCTGGAAATTTAAAGGTCATTGGTATTGCAAACCATCCAATTTGCACGTAACACCCTCTTCTGTTTATCCCTTTCTCTTATTATCAAACCACACCCCCTTTAAGCCCTACTTTCTTCTTTTAGACCAACCAGTCCTATTCTTCAATTCATAATCCAATTAACAAGCTTAAAAATGAGGGAGCCTGGAGCTATTACAGCATTAAAAATTAACGTACACATGCTCTGTATCGTAAGAAGAAATTCATACAATTTTATACTTTTAAAGTAAAATACAATCAATTTAAACAACCTTTCCAAATGTCTCGTTTTATATATTTCTTAAAAGCCTCCAATGGGGCATGACAGAAATTAATGCTTTTTGTGTATTTGTATTAGGCATTACGGCATAGCCTAAATATTTAGTGCATTTAGACTTAATCACTGGATAATTTAAAATGTCCCGGATCTCTAATGTTACAAGGATTTATTTACGTTCTAAAATATTTCTCCTTTTAAAAATGTAATAATAAAGAATTATACATTTCATATACAAAATCACACCATTAATATAATTTCAACTAAAACTATAATATATAAAAATTTCTAAACCTTAAATAAAATTTAAACGAGTAACAATACGAGAGACGTAAATTTTACATTACTTTTTAGTTTTTACATATTTCAAATTAAGATTATTGGAAGGATCTACATAAGACATCACCATGTATAATTTGTTTTTTCTTTTGTCTGTAATAAAACCTTTATCTTGTCATATCTTTAACCCTCTAGGTATTAGTGTAACACAAAAGTCTAACATTATTTAACGTATATGTAGTTTTAGGAAAATTGTTGCCCGCGTATAGCTTTAGAGATCGTGTTAAGCGTATGGTAATACGTGAAAATTTCGATAAAAATGTAAATAGACCCTTAAGATAAGAACTCGCGGAGCCAATGTGATAATCTGCGAGGCGAATGAAGAGGGTGAAGATGTATCGTTATGGATATGAGATCCATAGAAAGTCACGCTGGCGAAACCTAACTAAAAGGAGTAATTGACAAAAACGCAAAGGGTAAAATTCTTCTTCTTGATGTACGTTAACTTTTACGCGCAAATGTTAAAGATAATGAAAACTACGGTGCTGAATGTGAAGGGGACCGGAGTGGAAAAATGAAAGAAAGTCGAGTCATATGAAAACCTACACTTGGAAATGCTACGGATACCGTGTGCTCCGAATATATTGGCAAAGTACACAAATTAATATAAAAATGGTTTTGGATGACAAAGATATAGCAAATATATTTTTGACTATTACAACCTGTTAGTAGTAAATAATAATTATTTGCACAATTTCGATTATTGTCTTTATTAAAATTAAAATAAGAAATGGGAATTAACTTATACAGGCATATACTCCAAAACATTCCTCATTTAATTATTCTCTCTTACAATTAATCAAATTATCTCAAGGATTTGCGCATACACAAAAGGTAAAAGAATAAACGATCATAAGAAAATTTTACATGAACATAATAACTTAATAACTTCTTGATAAGTACATTATAAGCGTTCGATGTCATGTTTTCTGATTGTACTTGATGCGAAGAAGGTCTCAAAAATATCTAAAATATTCACCTAATTTAGGTACGTTCTTAAACTCTTCTTCTTAATTTATATATTAAGATAATAACCTAAATACTCTACTTACTACTACTTAATTAACTACTTACTAAGTTTATGAAACTTTCTAAACTTGTTTCTCATTGTAAATGATAACCTAAAGTTAATTTTTAAGATTGATTAATCCATGAAGTATGCGTACTTAGTTAGATGATAAAATCTCGTGATAAAATGCTTTATCGTAGGTAGAAATTAAGTTTCTCTTCCCCAATATAATCGACCTACTAAGGAATTCGTTTGGAATGAACGCCTTTCGTTCCTGTGATCTGAAGTAGTAAGTTGGAATGTTTCATTAGATGTGCAAAAGTGCAAAAAATACTTGAAACATTTCTGTTTCCGTTTTTACGTAGTTGTTTCGCTACGAGAGAAATCGGTCGAAGAATCACTGACTCTTGAACGAATACTTCCCTATTTTTTCCAATTATCAGTCTTCTTTCATTTTCTCTTATTAGAAACGTGTATTGAATTACAATATAAAACATCTGCTTTTGTCAGAGGTTTCAGATCTTAATTAACGTTTCACTCTCCGAGTAAGTTAAATGAAGCAAGTATTGAACTAGAAGAATAGTAATGGAATCTTTAGGACTGATAATTTTGAATTTTATTTTCCTGAAGGACAACAACAAAAAAGAAAGGAAAACCTTTTTTCGATTTTATTTCCAGTACCTATTTTAACAAAAAGCCTTAACTGAAAAAATTAAAGTTAAGTTTAACGCTTTTGTTGGCTTCAAAAGGAGTGGCGCAGCAATAAAACCAAAAACAAAGATAAATTAGTTTTAATAATTTGGGATAAATTACTTTACTTTAAAACTCTATGCAGTGCAAAAAAAAATAATAAAAACCAATGCCTCAGGTTGTTTTGAACAAATAAACACCTGAGGGTGCGAAAACTTAAAAAAAAAATGAAGACACAGAAATAACAGAATATTAAATTGTACAATTATGTATATAATATGGGGTTGGTTGTTACTTAACTTTGGAATCCTGCGACAGGATGGAGACCCAGAGGAAACCTTTCCGACCTCATCTTCTCGAGACTTAAAGCAATCCAGGCCTGAACACCAAGGAGGGCCGCTTTCTGGATTGATGGCACAGCCTTAGGGGTAGTCGAGAAATTCCAAGATGATGCCCAGGAGGTTGATTGGTAACTCTGGCTTGTCCTTTTAGATAGTAACGTCCAGTACCAGTCGGATTATAGATTTTGGAGCCCCTAACTAACAGTTGTATAATATACCTAAAACACAACCCTTACAAGTAAAAGAGGGTCTGGCCTTGAAGAGTCCAGCCCACAAAATATTTACTAAAAAAATCACAAACCCAAACTTCCACAACGTGAAAATAAAAACTTCGCTGAAGGAGAAACTAAAAACGGTCAACAATTACTTAATAAAAAAACATACCTAAAAACAAGAGCTCATGGGATGGGGAAGATGAGAAAAGGAATCGTCAAGTCATACTCAAAAGTAATATTTGGCACGTAGTGCTGATAAAAAAATTATCATTGAAAGAGAATTAGTAAGCACAGTGAAATTCTGTTCTATTTATTTTCATTTATTATGCGTCATAGAAATGTTATATAATTTTGTTAGTTGATTGATTGATTAAAGAGAAAAGACGACACAGTTTATTTTATAATTGTAAATAAAAATAAACTAATAAAATATTCAAAACCGAGTTGAATATTTATCAGAACAAAGTGTGAGTGATCAAAAGGAAATTCGACTGAGGGCCCAAAAATCACCAGGAAAAATTAATTAAAAAGAAAATAATGTAGCAGAAGGCTTTAAAATATCAAGTATATCATAAAAAGGCAACATCGAGTCGTAAAAAGTATGGCATAAGGTCCAAAAAAAAAACAAATCTTAAAACGTGACTAAAATAAAAAATACAAGACAAGAATAATATTAAACGTTTTAAGTACTCATCCTCAAAAATAAACAGCTGAGACCAAGAATAAAATTACTCACAATACATAAATATTTAAACAGAAATTGAAAAATTGAAAGGCCAAACTGCCGATGGAAAAATATTATCGAAACACTAAGAAAAATACATAGCACTACGCCAAGGTGTCCGTCACAGTCGATGGTCAGAAGGAAGATAATCTCTCGAAAATCGACATGGAACTCGTAGATCCTTTTTTGGAAAGGACTGATACGCGCAAAACAATTGAAATAAATCAATAATTAATAAGGACATTAAGGCGAGTTCACACACTTTACACAGTGAACTACAACTCAAGGATAATGGGACTAGGCGTAACGTTCTTTTCTGAGTTGCCAGAAAAAAATTTACACTGTTGAACATTATGTAAATTTTGTAAAAGGCAAAAAGTGATTACATAAAAAGGAAACGGAACAGCAAACATTTAGTGTTCATACTCTGAACTTTGAAGAAAAGGACGAGACACATATATTATCTTGAATTCAGGAGTTCATAGTTTCTATTTAAATTATACAGATAAATAATAATAAATGTAGGTACATATATTATAAAAGTATATGTGCAATATGCTAAAGCTCCGCTACGAACCGCGCAGGCCCATGAGAGTTTTATGTGTTGTAGGGTTGTAGCCTTCTATTTCCCAGGGGATGGTTTGACAGATATTGGGATCAGATAGTATCACTAGAGTACTTCATATAAGAGAATACAATTAAATCTTCCAGAAGGTTCTAAAATTTCCAAGAAGGTTTACGAATGTTGTATAATTTTTCAGAAAATGCTCTAAAAGGTTCGAGTATGTTTTAGAAATTACTAGAAGATTCGAGAATATTATGGAATGCTATAGTTCTAGAATCTAAAAATGATTTAAACGTTCATAATGTTCGTGAACGTTATAGAATCTACAACACTGCCAAAAAAATCACTTTTATGAAAATAATATATTCTTGGTTCATGATTATTATGTACTTATAATAAAATTCTCGTGTCACAATCAGCCTTATTCTGTAACTCAGTAGAAATGTAGGCAACGAATCGAAATGTGAGCAAATCGAAATGTCCCCACTTCTATTGCTCTTGTCCATTTCGACGTTCGGTATTCTGTAATTAAAGTAGACGACGCAACAATCGAAATTTCTGATTTCTACAAGACGTTAGGTGAAAAACGCGGCAACACTGCATTTTTCATGCGAATATGGGCCTTAGTAACCATCTGACAGTTGGTTATTTTAACCTAACCGAACTAATAAAGCAAATTTGTGTTGAATACCGAGAATTGAGAGTGACGTACCCAAGGGTAAACCAGATGTCCAGTGAAACCCTTAGCAGGTAGAGAAATTCACACTGCCTTAAGAACCACTTTAAGCAGTAGGCGCATGTGCGAAGAGCTTTCTACCATCGAAATAACGATTTCGACAGCTTCCATGCAGTCGAAATGTCATATTTCGATGGTCGACTTTACATTTCGATTCGAGGAGTTACAGAATACCGATTCCGTACAATTTCTATTCTACCCCACCACTTCTATTCGATTTCAAGCATCTCTATTCGATTTGGAGTTACAGAATAGGCCTGAATAATGTTAGTTACCATACTCCTCCGAAACGGCTTGACCGATTTTTATGAAATTTTATATGCATATTCAGTAGGTCTGAGAATCGGCTACTATGTATTTTTCATACCCCTAAGTGATAAAGGTTGTCCACCCCTAACTTATGTATTATTTGGAAAATATTTTTTATTTTAATTTTTTAATGATTTGGTATATAAACCTTCATTTTTACCCTTCTACCACCAACCTCCATTTTTTAATAGCGATATTAGAACTGTAATAATCTTCAACTTTTAGTGGTCGATAACTGATCAATTATTATCAATCGATTAGTCATCCGCGCCAGGCGACTACTGATGTCACTACTCACCCAGCAAACATCACGGAGTGGGGATGAGAATGAAGCAGATTTTTTTAGAATGTTACAGGGAGTTCAAATATGTTCTAAGAAGTAAACGAATGTTTTACGAGTATTATAGCATTTCAGAATGATTTGGTAATGTTCAAGAATATTCCATCAAACGTGTGATATATTCTTACCCGAGTAAAGCAGGGTATTGTTGCTACTATTCAATAAAATTGTCCTGTCACTAGTACTCAGAACCATTCAGCAAAAGGGAATGACTTAACTTGCTAGTTAAAGCATAAATATTTGTTGGATAGATCGGGTGCTTCTGGGCGTTTAAAGGAAGTTGAAAGAGAATAAAAGAAATTATCAGAATTCCTCCCTGTATGACATTTTCTTATTGGATGAGAAAGAGTGCTTATGTAGTCATATAGGTATAATATCATTTTAAAAAAGAACTCTCCAACCATTTGTTTTCCCTTTTCTACCCGTTTTAGATACGATAGTATGTCACCAGTGTAGAGTACGAATTTATTATTTCTATGATCCAATGTGTTAGGTATGATATGAATAAAATTAAAAATTATGTTAATTAGAGAACGTCAAGAATATAAAAGTGGTCTGACTTACGGGTAATAGAACAGGGCCAAACAAAACGACAGAGATTTCAGCTTCCTTTCATTTTATAGTGTTAATGTAACGTAATGGTAAACATTTTGCACAACAATTAGAGAATTTAACAATTTATGACTAAAGATATATAACATAGTGTCCCGTAACTGGAACTATTCGAAAATAAGTGTATAAACTTTCTTTATAAACATTCATTACGGTTAGAAGGACGCTTTCGAACATGCATTTAATTCGGTTCTGTTTAGTTGTGCGATACAAATAAAAGAGCAGCAGTAGTAACGTTGCCCAACTTATCTCTCCAATAAACGTTCCAGTTATTTATGTGTCTCAAAACAAAGTTCCTGTTAAGTCTGCATGTTGTACTACGAGCCATCGCCTGAGAATTCGCCAAACACCCTTATATCTCAAAGCGCATAGTTTACCGTCTTCTTGCACATGGTCAATAAATTACCCTGTTCAAGCTATGCAAAGAATTCTCTGACTTCGGAAAGAACCAAATACCTATCCACTTACCTCTTGGGCGTTGTGTTTTGCAAACAAAACGCCAGCTATGCCATTCCCCATATCTTCTTTTTTTTTAGTGTAATTTAGTTTTTTGCAGAATTCAATACGCGTTAGTAATGTATAAGTTACAATAGTTTATAAGATCAAGTAATTTAAAAAAAAAAAACGGTGAAAACATATAATTTATTTATTGTTAAGTAAATAAGGTAAAGTAAGTTCAAGAAAAACGTAAAATTAACTCCGCAACGGGCACCTTCATAATTTTTGGCTATCGGAAAACTCCTAAAAAGGAAACTTTTCCATTTTCTAAAACTTTATTAATTACATTTAAATGTGTTACAAGAAGACAATTTGATTTTAATCGATTTCATCCAAAACAATATTATGTCTTACATGCTACCCCTTGTTTTTGCACCCCGTAAAAATTGAAAAAAATAAAAAGTCATTCGAATTTGAGAGCCTGATTACTTTCTTAGGAAAAACCTGTTAATCTGTATAAAATAGTAAGTTAATAATAAGATACCTACAAAGAATGTATAAACGGCAACGTAGGTAGTTTTCAGTTCATTGATCTAGGACGTTGACTTGTGCGATCTTAAACAAATTGGTACACACACCAAGAGGGGTAAAAACTATTCCCATGAAAGAGAAAACTATACAAATGCTCCAAAGTCTACCAAGTGAACGATTGAATAAACTTGAAAAATAAACTAGGACTTTATCAAGTCGAATATTTAAAACTTATGGCTCAAAATTTCAATCAAACAAAAATTTTACAAATTGCGCTAACCGTAAAAATTGCATGGTAAAATATCATTTTTGTGTTAGTTATAATATCATAATGATTGTTTACTCAATGCAAAAGTGAGGTTAATTTTATATCGTAAAATTGTACATTTACAGTATCCTTGAAAGATTAATTCGAACTTCAAGTCACACGCATGACTAACTAGGTTAGACACGCATTTATTTGATAATCTAGCACGCACCATAAATTGTTCTGCCTTAATTAAATTAAAAAATACATAAATACATATTTACAACCGATACAAAATCATTTTAAGGTCACCATTACCTTTAATATTATTTTTACTTGAAATTGAAAGACAGACTACACGGATAAGGCGCATTTATAATAACACGTATTAAGATTTATTGCAAATGTGACATCAATTGTTTATCGTAAATGTAGAATATCGCCAAAAGTTTAGTTTTGTAGGGTGTAGAAAATAGTCA
The DNA here is from genome assembly GCA_029378335.1 of Agrilus mali. NCBI lineage: Eukaryota > Metazoa > Arthropoda > Insecta > Coleoptera > Buprestidae > Agrilus > Agrilus mali. Next base: position 12,992,038 of record CM055655.1, on the reverse strand, counting down.
GGAAGAATTTTTAAACATTTAATATTGATAAACGAAGGAAAGCTGTTTTATAAAAAAAAATGACAACTAATCTCAATATTTAAATGATAACGAACAAACGAAATTATACAGGGTTTTTCAAGTTGATGGGCTATTAGAAGTATATGAATTAGTAGAAGGAATTCAATTCTGAAACTTGGGCTCATTTGGTTATTGTTTATGCCGCTACCTTTAAAAATATTTATAAGTTCGATTTACATCCGGTTATACCGGAAGTTGATACCAACTTTGTTATTTTAAATGGAATGGTATATTTTTCAAGCTGAATTCGAATAAAACGTGTAATTCTAAGGTAAGTTTAATAACCAACTTGTACACCTATGACGATCGGTTTCTGAGTTGATTTAATTAATAAAAAAAAAATCGCTACCGCAGCCCAAATTATAAAAAATCATTACTTCCACAAAATACGACTTAGTGTGTTGAAATTTTTACTAGTAATAGCTGAATATTAGTGCTAACGCCTTGACAAAATAGAATTAAATAATTTATACAGGGCGTTCAAAATAAAATTTTAAAATTGAAAAACTTCAAACACCAATTACTTCGTTTTTTCCAATGGCACCTACTATTTTTTATTTTTTCAATCGATTCCTTTTCTTATCCTCTTTCGATCCATATGGATACGTCCTATTTTATTTGAAAATTTTGGAATAATTTTGAATTATTACTTAAAATAGAAAGTATCCATATAGATCGAAAGAGGACGAAAAAAGGAATCGATTGAAAAAAAATAGTAGGTGCCATTTGAAAAAACGAAGTAATTCGTGTTTGAAGTTTTTCAATTTTAGAATTTTATTTTGAACGCCCTGTATAAATTATTTAATTCAATTTTGTCAAGGCGTTAGCACTAATATTCAGCTATTACTAGTAAAAATTTCAACACTCTAAGTCGTATTTTGTGGAAGTTATGATTTTTTATAATTTGGGTTGCGGTAACGATTTTTTTTCTATAAATTAAATTAACTCAGAAACCGATCGTCATAGGTGTACAAGTTGGTTATCAAACTTACCTTAGAATTACACGTTTTATTCGAATTCAGCGTGAAAAATATACGATTCCATTTAAAATAACAAAGTTGGTATCGACTTCCGGTATAACCGGATGTAAATCGAACTTGAAAATATTTTTAAAAGAAGCGGCATAAACAATAACCAAATAAGCCCAAGTTTCAGAATTTAATTCCTTCTACTAATTCATATACTTCTCATAGCCCATCAACTTGAAAAACCCTGTATAATGAAAATACACAGATATTAAGGGTCTCATAGCGAAAGAAATACCTCCTCGAAAATTAATCATTCATCGATGTACCGGTATGCCTTCACTAAAGTAGTAAGGGTCAAATATTACTAAACTGTTTGGTGCAGGCCAAAAAGTGATAATATGGTGGTAATCTTTGAACAGTATGCGTATGCTATTCCAACAAAGAATCGGATTTAAACTTTGTGAATTCTTCTTTGTTTTTATTAACAAGTTGTTGAAGATGAAAGAAGCAAATTTGTGATTTGCACTTTGCAACATAATAAAAAGAATATTCTTTCTAATTGATGCACACTTGGATGTTAAAAGAAGTAGGATGCTTAACAGACGTTTATTCACAAAATTGTAGAAGTTTCGTCAACATCAACTCAATACATTATAATAATAAAAGTTCAAAAATCTCTCTGCTCGACGTGAATTGCCGCTTTATATTGACTGTTTATTATTTCCCAGGTAAACCTGTTACTAAAACCCACCCTTGGTGGGTACTCGGTTTTACCCAATTAGTGGGTAAACATTGATTATATTATGGGTACCTGGAAACCCCTACGATAATAAGTTCATGTTTCTAAGAAACTTGTAGGTACACATTTGTAAAATAAAATAAATCTAAATAAATGTACTAAAGTGAAATAACGTACTATAATAATAACTATAACTAAATTAAAGTTCTTAACATGTTGCGCCCCGTATTTACAAACACTTTTGTTTGCTATTTTTCATTCATTTTTTTTTTTACTTTCACTTTTTACTCATTGATTGGTAAAACACATAGTCACTGGGGGTTTAATTGTGGTGGTAGGAAGTTTAATGGTGACTACACGCGTAATGCCATCTGGACCTGGATGAAGGTCGACAATGCGCCCTAACCGCCACTTTAATGGAGGAAGATTGTCTTCCTGGATCAATACCAGGGATCCTAATTGAAGTAATTGGGGATGCGTTTCCTTCCACTTTGTTCTGGTTTGGAGTTCTGCGATGTAGTCCTTGCTCCATCGATTCCAAAAAATTTGTATTATCGGCTGTTGCCGTTGATAACGATCCAATCTATTTTCGGGAACATCTCGAATATCCACATCTGGTACAGTGGTAAGGGGTTGTCCAATAAGGAAGTGGCCAGGGGTTGAAGGACTTAGATCATTGGGATCAGAGGATAATGGATGCATAGGGCGGGAGTTTAAAATAGCCTCCATTTGAATTAGTATTGTTAAACATTCTTCATAGGTAACGTGACAATTACCAAGATGCCCTTTAACGGACTTTACGCCGGCTTCCCACAGACCACCAAAATGTGGTGCTCTTGGAGGAATATGATGCCAGGTAATATTATCATGACTAAGAAAATTATTAATGCTAGTTTTTTCCTTGTCAATCAAATTGTGTACATCTTTTAATTCAGCATTAGCTCCTGCAAATGTTGTTGCATTATCAGAATAAATATTCTGCGGTTTGCCTCGCCGGGCAATAAAGCGTTTTAATGCTGCTAAAAAGTTACTGGTAGTCAAACTACTTACTAATTCTATGTAAATTGCCTTTGTACAGAAACACACAAATAAACATATGTAGGCTTTAACTAGTTTAGAATTTCGGATGCTCCTGTCTTTAATTAAAAAAGGCCCTGCGAATTTAGACCGGAGTTAAAGAAAGGTGGAGATGGTTGTATGCGCGTAGATGGAAAGTGCCCTATTTGATGTGAAACTTGTTTTGGTTTAACTTTAAAACAAGTTACGCAATTGCGAACTATTTGTCTAGCAAGACTTCTACCGGAAATAGGCCACCACCTTTCCCGTACTGAAGCCAATAACAAATTTGGGCCACAATTAAGTGTTCATTTTGTAAAATGAGTTTTGTACAGATGTGCCTTGATGACAACACAATTGGGTGTTTTTTTGAAAAATTAAAATCTGAATTTTGTAGTCTCCCACCTACTCGAATTATGCCATCTTCGTCAAAAAATTGATTTAAGCATAGTAGTCTACTTTTTGAAGGATTTAAGGTTAGAATTTCCTCGTTAAAATATTTCTTTTGAGCTATTTTAACTAATACTTTTAATGTATGTTCTAATTATCGAACCCCCAAATTTTCTAATTTTCTGTTTTGACATGTTCTGCAATTATTAAAGAATCTAAAACAATACGCTACTACTCTTTGTAATTTGTAAACCGATGAAAATTTTTGGAATAATTCTAATTCAGGAACAGAAGTGCTGACATTAACAATTAATTTAGTTTCTGGTATATCATTTAACAATTTGACTTCCGAATTCTGTTGAATCGGATACGTTTCTTGCCGTAACCACGATGGGCCATGCCACCATAAATTTGATTTTATTAATTCGGTAGGGTATACACCACGAGATACTAAATCTGCTGGGTTATCTGAAGATTGTACGTGATACCAATATTCACTATTTGTATACCTTTGGACCTCTGCTACGCGGTTAGCCACAAACGTTTTCCAACGATTTGGGGTAGCCCTAATCCAACAGAGCGTGATTGTGGAATCACACCAATAATAAAACGTATCAATTTTTATTTTTAGTGATTCCCGAACGATAATAACTAATTTAGATAACAGAACTGCTCCACATAATTCTAATCTAGGTAAAGTTTCGTTCCGCAAAGGTGCAACGAGATTTTGCGCACAGTAAATGTGTTTGTGAATTTCCATTAGAACTAAATGATTATAAATATATACATGCGCCATAACCTTTTCAGACGCATCTGAAAATCCGTGTAATTCTAATTTTATCGTATTACTACAAATTACATGTCGAGGAATGCGTATTGAATGTAATAAATGTAAGTGGCTAATAAAGATTTTCCAAGAAGTATGCAAATCAAGTGGAATCGATTCGTCCCATGAAAGCTTTAATTGCCACAATTTTTGAATTCAACTACTTTATTGATAGTTTTTACTAGGCTGATGGGCCGGTAACTTCCTGGGATGTCAAGTGGTTTTCCAGGTTTAGGTATCATTATTATATCCGAGATTTTCCATGTTTTAGGGAAGTGTTGTAGTTTCAGTACTGCGTTGCATATGTTCGTAATGATGGCTATTCCTGGAGAAGATAGTTTTTTTAGGGCTTTTATTGTGATGTCGCCTGGACCTGGTGCTTTTCTGTTGCTTTTTCGTTTGATGTATTCTGTAATTTCTTCTGCATTGACTGTTGCACAAGGTGGTTGATGTGGGCTTCGTAGTTTATGTTCTGGAGGATGTTGTTTACTGGGTTAGGTTTGAGTTGAGCTTCAATGTGTTTTGCTAGTAGTTCTGCCTTCTCCTGGTAGGTTACCGCTACTTTGTTTTCTTCTGTTTTTAGTGGGCCTATGTCTTTGTGTTTCTTTTTTAAACTTCTGGCGAGTGAGTATAACGTGGTGTGTGATTCTTCGGCGTAGTTAAGCTTTTCTTCCCATTTGGAATTGTGAAAATCTTGTAGCCGGGATTTCACTTCGTTTGTGAGTCTGGTTAGGATTGTTTTGTCCTGAGGCTTGTATGTTTGGATGTACTACTTCCTTGCTTTGGATTTTTCTTTGATTAGTTCAATGATGGAGTTGGGGATGTAGGTGCCTTTAATTTCCTTTTTTTTGGTGTGTGTGCATCTCTGTATGGTGTCTTGGATAATTTGTTCTAGTTTGGTTGCCGTTTGCTTGAGATCTTCGGTGTTTGCGATGTTGGGTTGAATGTTGAGTAGTTTTTCTTGTAGGATTGATTTTTAGCTTTCCCAATTAGTAGTTTGGATTTGCACTAAGTCCTTTTCTTGGTCGGAGCCGATGCGAAGGAGAATAGGGTTGTGGTCAGATGTTAGGGCGCTGTCTTCTATCGAGGTAATCTCAAACTGTTGTGGAATGTTCTGAATTAAGGCAATGTCGAGGATGTCCGACGGTTTGGTGGGAATGTGATAGTGAGTAGGTTCTGTTGGAGCTATGATGAGTATTTGTTTTTGGTCTGCGTATTGTTTAAGGTGCACCTCCTTTTCGACGATCTGAAAACCGTGAAATTTCCCTAATTTTATCGTTTACTACAAATTACATGTGGGAATGCGTTTGAATGTAATAAATGTAAGGGGCCTAATAAAGATTTTCCAAGAAGATGCAAATAAAGGGGAAGATTGTCCCGAAACTTTAAGCCAATTTTGATTTAACTACTTTTTTGATAGTTTTTACTAGGTGATGGCCGGGAACTTCCTGGAGCAAAGGGGTTTTCATTTAGGTATCATTATTATATCCAGTTTTCCTGTTTTGGGAGTGTTGTAGTTTCGATGCGTTTTTTGTAATGATCTATTCCTAGAAGATAGTTTTTTTAGGGCTTTTATTGTGATGTCCGGGACCTGGCTTTTCTTTTGCTTTTTACGTATGATGTACTTAATTTCTTCTGCATTGATGTTCACAAAGGTGGAAATGTGGGCTTCGATTATTTTGGAGATGTTTTTACTTTATTTGAGTGACTTAAATGTTTTTGCTGATTTCTCCTTCTCCTGGTAGGTTACCGCTACTTTTTTTCTTTCTTTTAGTGGCCTATGTCTTTGTGTTTCTTTTTTAAAGGCTATATAACTGTGTGTGATTCTTCGGCGAAAGTTAAGCTTTTTCCCCCATTTGGAATTGTGAAAACTTGTGCCATTCACTTCGTTTGTAGTCTGGTTAGGATTGGTCCGATTTATTTGGATGAATTTCCTTGTTTTGGATTTTTCTTTGATTATTCAATATGGAGTGGGATGAAGCCAAATTTCCTGTTTAGGTAGTTGTGCATCTCTGTATTGTCTTGGATAATTGCTAAGGGTTCCGTTTGTTTGAGATCCTTGCGATGTTTTGAATGTTGAGTAGTTTTTCTTGTAGGATTGATTTTTAGCTCTCCCAATTAGTAGTTTGGATTTGCACTAAGTCCTTTTCTTGGTCGGAGCCGATGCGAAGGAGAATAGGGCTGTGGTCAGATGTTAGAGGCGCTGTCTTCTATCGAGGTAATCTCAAACTGTTGTGGAATGTTCTGAATTAAGGCAATGTCGAGGATGTCCGACGTTTTGGTGGGAATGTGATAGTGAGTAGGTTCTGTTGGTACATCAGAAACAACCAAATCCAGCGTGAAATGGAAATAAGCCCATTTGAAGACTTCCTCGAAAACCTGACATCCAACTTCACAGAAAATTTGGACCTTTACCTAAACCCTGAGATCGCCTCGCTAAAAGCAACTAACCGAAACACCAAGGAGACATACTCCAAAATACCAATCCAGTGAAAAACCCCTCTAACAAACATGATGAATATGCAAAGGAGCCAGTCTCCCGCATCTATGATACCGACCGAGCAGCAATTTTTGAATAATTATTTTAGCTATAACAACAATGGGACTTATAAGACCTAAAGGGTCAAAAATCTGTGCGGTACATGAAAGTATAGACTTCTTACTAATATTATTATTTAAGTCCAAATTCTTTGTAAAATGTAATGTGTCCGAATTTGGACACCTTACTATTCCTAACGTTTTTTCTTGTTGATCACCACAAATAGTTAAATATTTTGTATCTTTATTTTGTTGTTCAATATGATTAATAACCTTTAAATTGTTTGAAGACCATTTTCTTAAATAAAATTGACCTTGTTTTAAAATTAAAGAAATTTCATGTTGAATCTGAATCAATTCGTCAACACTGTCAGAGCCCGTCAAAAGGTCATCGACATAAAAGTCATTTTGAATTATAGTACTACTTTTACTATACTGAGAATAATTTTCATTTGCAAGTTCACGTAAACATCTAATTGCTAGGTAGGATGCTGAAGCGGTTCCGTATGTGACCGTGTTTAATTGATAACATTTTAATTTATCCGATGGATTTTCCCTAAAGAATATTCTTTGAAACTTTCGGTCATCTGAATGGATTAAAATTTGTCGATACATTTTTTGTATGTCCGCTTTCAGTACATACCGATGCTTTCGAAATCTAAGTAAAATTTCAACAAAATAGTTTTGTATTTTCGGACCTACCATCTGGCAATCATTTAAAGATACCCCTGTATCGGACTTCGCCGAACTATCGAACACCACCCCAATTTTTGCTGTTATGCTATCCTTTATTATTGCGTGATGTGGTAAATAATACGTTGAAATTACGCTTGAAGTATTTTCTGTAATTTCACTCATATGTTTTAACTCTTTATACTCATCAATAAATAAAGTGTATTCCTGTTTTAATGTTTAATTTTTCGAGAAAATTTTCTCTAAATTATAGAACCGGTTTAACGCCATTTGCCGCGAATTTCCTTATTGTGATATCTTATCAGTAAATGGGACTCTAATTACAAAACGACCATTTACAGTAGCCTTAAAAAATTGCTCACACATAATTTCTTCTTTTGAAAGCTCTTGATCTTATTTATGAAGTTCCTCTAATAACCAGAATTTTTGAACTTGTTCTTGTAGAATATTATCATTTTCTTTTGAATTCACGGTTAAGTAAATCTGATTAACAAGGGTTGGATATTCTGAATGATTAAGAGTGCCTGATACTATCCAAACTAATTTTGTTTTTTGTAAACTAGGCATATTTGTTCCTAATTTTATTTGACCTACACATCATATAAGGTCCCAAAATAGCGTTGCTCCTATCAACATGTCTATTTTATCAGACACATTAAAATTTGGATCCGCCAAAGTGATGTTGTTAGGTATTTTAATGCTGATTGTTTAAATGACCTAATTGGAAGATTTTCTGTAATTCTCTCCAAAATTAAACAATTAACTGTGTGTTTAAATTCGTTACAGCGTGATTTTATTTGTATTTTGAATATATATAATCGGTGTTTGTTGTGCCTTGATTTATACCTACTATTGATGTATTTAATCTTAGTTTTCTGTACTATACCTGATCGTTTACATAAATCATCAGTTACAAAATCCGTTTGTGAACGTAATTCCAACAAAACACGGCATTCTTAGAACTGGCCACGTGAATCTTTTACTAAAACACAGGTAGTTGACAACAAAATTTGTGATGTGTCTATTCTAGTAAAGGAACAATTCGAAATTCTAGGACTTGGTGCGTGTGATGTGCTAGGTTCAGATGCGTTGACACATAATTCTATTAGAAGTTGCCACATATTGTAACGAATTTTCTAGTCAAATATATTTATTTAAACAATTATTTATTTAACACTATTTATATAACACTTAACACTAACTTAAAACTACTATTTATATTATAACAATTCACTTATTTATATAACAATTTATTTATATCACTTTTGGCTATTATTTATCGTTTGGGTTCGCGGACTGATGCTTTATCACCACAACTGTTTTCCGACCCAAAGACGATCACTTTATATACACCTTTCGAACTTTCTAGATGATTCGAAAAGGAAATCGTGATTATTCCCGAATGATGAATAATAATTAGAATGTCGTCGATAATTCCAGAATTGATCTTGTTACTTGTTGCTGGAGCTTGTAAGTTTACGTTGATAATAGTCCCGTGCGCGATGACTACGCCGTAAGCATGTTAGCGATAAGAAGTACATGTACAGGGTGATTCATTATAATGTCGCCCCCCTTTAACTTTTTTATTTCGAGTGTCCCAAAAAAATTAAAAGTATGGTTCTGTAGGTGCTAAAAAATACTTTTTCTCTATTTAGTAAAAAAATTTGAAAAATGATCAATATACAGGGAAAACCAGAAAGTTCATTTTTTTTTTTAAATGGGTCACCCTATATATGAATTTATTTTTCGATTCCTCGTAAAATTCTAAGCATAATTTATATAACATACCGTATACCTAAATTCAATAGTTTCTGAAATATTTGCATTTGAAATGTTATCACCAATTTTTTATTAAACAACTGTTACAAATCAACAAGTCTTAGGATACCACGCTTTTTATTGAAAATAAATAACTGACGGCGACTTTATGTCAATATTGTTGTAGTTGTATTGTTTAGTAAGTAAAAATGCCGTACTCAGATGGAGAAAGAAGAGTTATTTTAACTTATTATATCAAAAATAATTTAAATTTCAAGAAACATCAAATTTACGAAGAAGAAAAAGAACTGCTGTGAACATAGATGAAAATGCAGAATTGAATATTTTACTTGCTATAGAAGAGAATCCAAACAACTCCGTAAGAAATATTTCAAAGACATTACGAACTTCATACAATAAATAACATAAATAATAATTTTTGAAAAGAGTTTTATGGACTGACGAATCTACCTTTTCTACTAGTGGCCTGTTTAACCGAAAAAATACCAGACAATGGGCAAGAGAAAATCCACATTCTTATAGGGAATTTAAGTTCCAAGGGCGACAATCCGTGAATGTGTGGTGTAGTATCTTGGGCGATCGAGTTATCGGTCCGTATTTTTTTGATACTGTTTTAAGTGGAGCCCGCTATTTACATTTCTTGGAAAATGAGTTCGAAGAATATTTAGACGATTTGCCTTTAAATATATTACAAAATATAATTTTTCAACAGGATGGAGCACCCCCTCACAACATTCGTGATGTGCTTAATTACCTAAATGAAAGGTTCCCTGAATGGATCGGAAGAAGTGCGCCAATTAAATGGCCTGCAAACAGTCCCGATTTGACACCTATGGATGCGTTTCTTTGGAGTTATATAAAAAACCGTGTATACGACCACCAAATTGAAAACCTCGATCATCTTAAAGATTTGATACGGAATGAAATTAATAATTTAAATGAAAATAATCCAGTATCCATAACAGATTCATTAGAATCAAAAATATAATTAAAACACTAACTTTGTTTTTTCTATCACTTTATTTTTGCAAAGATTGCGACTATAGTTTCGGCAACACAGTTGCCATTATCAAGCGATTCTTGTGAATGAACATAAACAGGTATAAAACTTGTATTTAAACTTAAATTGGTTTGGGCCTACCCATTGTAAATCCCTATCGTAAATATCTAAACGTGTTGAACAAAATAGAATGGTACAAATCTAGTTGTTCATTTAACAAATTATTTTTGGAAATAATATTGGCTTTGTACACTTCTACTGCTTCTAAAATATTCAATTTAAAACCTTTATTCGTAATATGTATGATTTGTAGATTATCTATAGGTGGAAATTTATGATCTGAGTCAAAGAAATGGTTTGCGAAATTTGAATTAGTTTTTTGCAACTTATACGAACGGAAATGTTCATCATAACGGACTTTAAAAGATCTACCTGTTTGACCTAGGTAAAAGGCATCACATTCTGAACATTTTAATTTATATACTCCAGTTTTATCGTATCTATTAGTAGTATTAGATTCATTAGAGAAAATGCGAAGACCCCTTATACAACGTGTTGAAGAAAATGGAGGCCCGGTAGAGCATCTTCATATTTAACTAACAATTGTTTTTGTTATATTATTTATTGTTAGATTTCCTGTTTTTTTTTTGTTTAATAAAATATTTTATGATAACATTTCAAATGCAAATATTTCAGAAACTATTGAATTTAGGTATACGGTATGTTATATAAATTATGCTTAGAATTTTACGAGGAATCGAAAAATAAATTCATATATAGGGTGACCTATTTAAAAAAAAATGAACTTTCTGGTTTTCCCTGTATATTGATCATTTTTCAAATTTTTTTAATGAATAGAGAAAAAGTATTTTTAGCACCTACATAACCATACTTTTAATTTTTTTGGGACACTCGAAATAACAAAGTTAAAGGGGGGCGACATTATAATGAATCACCCTGTACACAAATTGCTATCGCACACACGTTCGGTGTCACTGGTCGCTACACTACCCCCTCCTTAAGGGTGATCCGTCCCGGATCACACTCTCCCGTTCCCTCAGAGGATCATGTCGGTACTTGCAGGTGGATCCGCTTCGGCATCCGGTTGTCAGGTGGAAGTAGCAGTCAACTGTCTTCAATGGTGACGGTCCTCGTCGTGGATTTCCGGCGCACACCAAGATTTCTATTCCAGTGTATCGAAATAAAACCTCCAGCATGTTTCTAACCACCCTCCAATCCAGACCATCGAGCCCACATCCGATCCTCGGTATTGCTAGCTTCAGGATGTTAGCGTGCAGCAATTGCTCTCTTAGCTCTATCAGGGAGTCCCATAAGGAGTGGTAGGCAGGCTTCTCCGACGACTTGCTTTTGGTGACTAGATAGAAGATGGATCGCGTCCCATAGAGTAACTGCAATATTCGGGATACGTCTAATTCGGTAGATTACGTCATTGATTCGTTTGATGCCTTATACGGACCTTCCCAATCTTGTTACAGCTTCGGCGAGAGACCCCTTTGACGCTTGGGATTATAAAGCCACACCAAATCTCCTTCCTGAAATCCTCCGTCAGTGGCCTTAATGTCATATGCGTCCTTCATCCGGTCACTGGCTATCTGCATATGGGAACGTATGTCGTCATGAATGTCATCTAGTCGTCTTCGGAGTTCACTGACGTAATCTTCTCCAGCCACGTCTTCGACAGGTTTGCATCCGAACTTTAAATCGCATGGTAGTCGCAGCTCTTGACCGAACAGTACCCTGACTGGTGTTTGTCCAGTGGTTTCATGTATGGAAGATCGGTATGCCAAAAGGAACAATGGCAGATAACGATCCCAGTCTCGCTGATGTTTAGAGACCATTTTGGACAGGTACTTGTTAATAGTCCTGTTCATTCGTTCTACCATGCCGGCTGATTGAGGATGTAGGGCTGTAGTTCGAGTTTTATGAGTGCTTAATATTTTACAGATGTCCTGGAAAATGGCTAACCTGAAATTCCGTCCTTGGTCGGAATGCAGCTCCAGTGGTGCTCCGAATCCGCTGATTAACTCTTTCACGAGCGTTTCCGCTACTGTAGTTGCCGTCTGGTTTGGAAGGGCGTACGCTTCAACCCATTTTGTGAAGTAGTATATTGCCACTACGATGTACTTATTTCCATTTTCAGATTCTGGGAATGGTCCGACGTTATACTGCCGCATCGGGGCACGCTGTCGCTTCTGAAGTCCCTTACTGGCGGCGCACGTCGTATACTTTCTGCACCAGTCTTCCACGTCCTTCTTGCAGTTGTCCCAGTAAAATCGTTCTCGCACTTTGCCAAGGGTCTTCTTTACACCAAAATGTCCTCCCGAAGGGTCGTCATGGAGGCACTGCAGAACTTCCTTTACCAAGCTTCTCGGTATCACCAGCTGACGTCTGCTTTCTGTGCCATCTTGGTTCTCAACGACGCGCTTCAGGAGACCATCTTCTTCATCAATAGAATCCCATTGGGCCCACAACGATTTCACTTCTGTTGACTTGGCAGCCACTTCTTGCCACGTTGGTCTTCTGCCTTCTTTCTTCCAGTCCAAGAACATTTTTAGGAGCACGTCGGGATGTTGTTCTGCCTTAATATTGTCGGGCTGCCACTGTTCGTCCAGGATAGTTATCCTTCTAACCTCTTCGTGTTCCTCGACGCGTTGACAGTGTTTACAATTATCCGGGCAAGGTCTTCTGGATAAGGCGTCGGCGTTTTTATGGCTACTTCCCGCTCAGTGATCTATGTCAAAGTCGTACTCTTGCAGCTTCTCTATCCATCTGGCTACTTGGCCCTCGGGATTCTTGAAATTCAGCAGCGATTTCAACGCGGTATGGTCGGTTCGTAGCAAAAACTTTTTTCCGTAGAGGTATTTGTAAAAATGCTCCTCATTTTTTACTACGGCTAACAATTCGCGTCTGGTTACGCAGTAATTCCGTTCTGGTTTGGATAGAGTTCTGCTGAAGTAGCCGATCACTTTTTCTTCACCATTCTGTATTTGTGACAGAACCGCGCCAATTCCAATATTGCTAGCGTCGGTGTCCAGGATAAACTTTCCAGTTGGTAGGGGATAGCTCAACAAAGTAGTAGAAGAGAGGGTTTTCATTAGTTGTTCAAAGGCAGCTTGGCAGTCTTGCTCCCAACAAAATGGTCTACTCCCTTCTGTGAGTCGTGTAAGAGGCTTAGCAATTTTAGCAAATCCGGGAACAAAACGTCTATAGTAGGTGCAGAGTCCAAGGAAGCTTCTGACTTGATGGACGTCAGCAGGTACAAGGCCACTCTTGCACGGCCCTAATTTACTGGGGGTCAACTGAAACGCCGTCTCCGGATACTACATGCCCAAGGTAGTTTACCGTCTCTTGAAATAGCTGGCATTTCTTGGGGCTTAGTTTTAGATGGACATCACGGAGTCTTCGGAAAACTTCCTCCAAATTTTTCAGATGGTCGTTGAAGTCCTTTCCGACTACGATGATGTCGTCGAGGTATACCAGGCAAGTCTTTCCAATTAAGCCAATCAAGACGGTTTCCATCAGTCGCTCAAAGGTGGCTGGTGCGTTGCACAACCCGAACGGCATCACCTTGAACTGCCACAGCCCCGTTCCAATGGAAAACGCTGTCTTCTCTTTGGCATCCTGGTCCAGAGCCACTTGCCAGTATCCGCTCTTGAGGTCTAAGGTGGAAAATATCGTCGACCCTGACAGTGTATCCAGGGTGTCATCGATTCGTGGTAAGGGATAGCTGTCTTTTTTCGTCACATTGTTTAATTGGCGGTAATCAACACAGAAGCGTGTCGAGCCATCCTTTTTCTTGACCAGAACTACCGGCGATGTCCAAGGGCTAGTGTATAGTTCTATTACCCCGTCCCTTTGCATTTCACTTATGATGTTCTCAGCCTCTTCTCTCTTGGCCAGTGGTAGTCTCCTGGGTCGCTGACGGATGGGTTGTGCCTCGCCAGTATTTATTTTGTGCAGGACGACGTTGGTTCGCCCTTTCTTGCCACCCTCTACTTCAAAGACGTCTTGGCATTCTTTTAGTAATCCTTTTATTTGACGTCGTTGGTTAGGATTACATTTGTCACCTGCTTCCTGGCACAATTTCGTCAAGGCTTCTGGTAGGCGTTGCGAGTCTTCCGTTCTTGTTTCTAGCTTTCAGACTTGAGATGTTACAGTGTCCTGAGTAGTAAGCTTGAACTCTTCTCTGTTTAAGGTCACAACTTTTCTTTGGAAGCTCAGGCAAAAGCCGTATTTCCGAAGCACGTCTAAGCCCAGAATGACGTAGTCTTCAATTTCAGCCAGTCGGGAGGAGGTCTTTCCTATGCGGATCTTGACGTAGCTTTCACCATGGACATTAACCATTTCCCCGGTGGCCGTACGTAGCTTCCATTGGGTCGGTTGAATCTTACTTGTAGTCATCCCATTGGCTCGTATAATAGTCCTGCTTGCTCCGGTATCCAATAGGAACGAGCACCGTTTCCCGTTTATACGTCCCGTAGGAAAAAGGCTATCAGCTCTATCTTTCATGGTTTTTGTAAGTGCGACTAGACCTGGGGCTTCTTGCTCCGGGATCGACGTTTGCCGCTCCGGCGCTGCGCCAATCCTGACTAATTCCGGTACGCGGGGCTTATCTTCTTGAGAACCTGATCTCTCCCTCTTGCAGCTGCTTCTCACGTGGTCCAACTTCCCACAGTTCGAGCACCTGACTTGTGTGGGCTTCCTTTCTATTTTGGTCATTATGCGGCGGACCATCTCTTCCAGTTTATCTTCGTCCCGACCGACTGACTCCTCTTTTAATTCCCACACTCGACATTGTCGTTGTGATGCCTGTTTGGCGACATCGTTTTCCAGTGCACGGGCGAATGTGTCTACAAAAGTCCTCGGCCGGTCCAGTCGAAGTCGCTGTTGTATTTCGTCGTCCTTTAGTCCGTCAATAAACGCGTCGACGGCAAATCTTTCCAGGGTGTCGTCGGCCGTACCCGGATATGCGAGCCGAAGCAACCGTGCGATATCTGCATCGTATTCCTGAAGACTATCCCCTGTCTTCTGTCGTCGGTTCTTTAGCTGCACATGGTACACAGCCGTCAGATGTGCTTGGCCGTATCGCATCTCTAATCTTTTTACTAGCCGATGGTAGTCTAGTAATTCTTCCGGTGGCAACGTGTTCAAAATTTCGCCAGCACCATCTCGCAGAGCAAGGGCAAGTGAAGAAGCTCTCTCTTCTAACGTCCATTTGTAGGCTTTTGCAGCCACCTCGAATTGCGTCAGAAACGTGGTCCATGATGTTTTACCGTCAAACGTAGGTAGCTTCATGTGCACTTTCACGTCGGGGTTTCTTTGCTGTCAACCACGCTATGCCTCTTTTCCGTAAGTTGGTGACTGGTCTCTCGTTTTTCCGGATTCAGAACCAATTCTTCCAGTTGGGCCAATCTTTCGTCGAAAGTTCCCAGCGTTTTGTTTATTTCTTCCCTTGTTTCTTCTTCGAATTTTTTCAGTTCTTCTTTCAAATTTCCTTCGAATTTTTCTTCCATGTTCTTTGAATTTTCATTTAATTCGTTTAATTTTTCTTCCATATTCTTTGAATTTTCGTTTAATTTTTCTTCCAGATTCTTTGAATTTTTATTTAATTTTTCTTCCAGATTTTCATTTAATTTTTCTTCCAGGTTGTTTGAATTTTCATTCAATTTCTTTTCCAATTCGTCCTCAAATTTATATGTGCTGGGATCGAAGCCTTCTTGTATCAAAGCCCCCTCGAGCCGCTTCTGTAGGATGTTCTTACTACCGGACGTATCTTGGTCTCGCTCTTCGAGTTTGCTTTGCAATTCGGCGACTTTCAACTCGAACAAATTTTTCGGCATTTTTATTTATTTTGTATATTTATGACACTAGAAAATTCTCTGGGGATCGATTCGCAGACCCCACACCTCACACCAATTGTAACGGATTTTCTAGTCAAAGATATTTATTTAAACAATTATTTATTTAATACTATTTATATAACACTTAACACTAACTTAAAACTATTATTTATATTATAACAATTCACTTATTTATATAACAATTTATTATCACTTTTGTCTATTATTTATCGTTTGGGTTCGCGCACTGATACTTTGTCACCACAACTGTTGTCCGACCCAAAGACGATCACTTTATATACACCTTTCGAACTTTCTAGATGATTCGAAAAGGAAATCCTGATTATTCCCGAATGATGAATAATCATTAGAATGTCGTCGATGATTCCAGAATTGATCTTGTTACTTGTCGCTGGAGCTTGTATGTTTACGTTGATAAAATTACCGTGCGCGGTGACTACGCCGTAAGCATGTTAGCGATAAGAAGTACATGTAGACAAATTGTTATCGCCCACTCGTTCGGTGTCACTGGTCTACAATATGAATTGGCGCGATGAGTACTTTGGCGACGTTCCTTATTTTTAACTACTTTATGTTCAGATTTACTAAAATGTAGCACTTCTAATAAATCGCATCTAGATTTTAAAAATGTATTCATTTGTACCATGGTTGGTATTTGAGTTGAACCCACAAACTGTTCCCATTCCTTTCTAGAATAAAAATTTAATTTTTTAACAATAAGGTGAATGATCAGTGTGTCCCACTGGTCTACGGGTTCACCTAGTGATTTTAGTGATCGCAAATGTAAAGAAATATTATCATAAAATTGCCTTAAACTACAATTGCTTTCTTTACCTACAGGTGGTAATTCAAATAATGCGTTAATATGATTGTGAACAATTAAACGTTTATTTTCAAATCTTTCTTTTAAAATATTCCAAGCTACAAGATAATTATATGTACAGACTTCTATGGATTGAATTTTGTTCAGCGGCCTCCTTTTCTAATGAAGACTTTAAATAAAGAAATTTTTGAACATCATCTAAATATGGATTTTTATGAATTAATGAATTAGAAGACTCAGAAAATTCTAACCATTGCTCATAGGCGCCATCAAATTTCGGCAATTCTATAGTTGGGAGTTCAACATGTTGCGCGGTTTTAACAGCTACATTATGGTTAGGAGAACATGGATTAGGGCGTCGATGTAAAGTAAGTTGATTGACTGCGGATACAAGGGAATAGTAGGAAGTTTCAAATTCATCCCTTTCTTTATTATCTTCCACAGAATCTTTTGAAATTAACTCTATGTCTAACTGCACTTTATTAAATTAATCTAAAAGCGGCTTTATATTTGCTAATCTACACTCTAATTATGCTACTACATTATCAGCAACAGTAGATGTATCAATTTGATCGACAAGACTCTGAAATTTAGCAAGTTGACCTTTCAAACTATCTCGTTTTACTTTTAACGAGTTGATATCCATAATAACAAATTTGAAGAACACAATACTAATGCTAAAAAGGCAGACCAAATAAAAACTTACAGGATAATGGAACTGGACACCCCTTGGAAGAGCCGTGGAATTGGAGACCTCGTTGGATTTCGTCGACAGTTACTCCTGAGAACACGATTGTTGGCTTCTACGAATTTCACTTGGAAACGTAATGTTGCATCCGGCTCGAAGGACCATATGTTGAAGATGAAAGATGCAGTGATTTGCACTTTGCAACACAATAAAAAGAATATTAAAAGGTATATAAAACACACTTGGGTAAATCACTGAATTTTATTTTACTCTATGTATACATTTCGCCTTGTGAAGGCGTCATCAGGAGTTTATACAAAACTTGTATAAATTCCTGATGTGCCTTCACAAGGCGAAATGTATACATTGAGTAAAATTTTACCCAAGCGTGTTTTATATAGGTACCTTTTATACTAAACATGAATCACCAAGTGCTTACGGCAGAAACCTTTGAAGTTATAAAAAGAATATTCTTTCTAATTAATGCAATGCACACTTGGATGTTAAAAGAAGTAGGACGCTTAACAGACCTTTGTTCACAAAATTGTAGAAGTTTCGTCAACTAATGGTGACTACACGCGTAATGCCATCTGGACCTGGATGAAGGTAGACAATGCGCCCTAACTGCCACTTTAATGGAGGAAGGTTGTCTTCCTGGATCAATACCAGGGATCCTAATTGAAGTAATTGTGGATGTGTTTCCTTCCACTTTGTTCTGGTTTGGAGTTCTGCGATGTAGTCCTTGCTCCATCGATTCCAAAAAATTTGTATTATCTGCTGTTGCCGTTGATAACGATCCAATCTATTTTCGGGAACATCTCGAATATCCACATCTGGTACAGTGGTAAGGGGTTGTCCAATAAGGAAGTGGCCAGGGGTTGAAGGACTTACATCATTGGGATCAGAGGATAATGAATGCATAGGGCAGGAGTTTAAAATAGCCTCAATTTGAATTAGTATTGTTAAACATTCTTCATAGGTAACGTGACAATTACCAAGATGACGTTTTAAATGTCCTTTAACGGACTTTACGCCGGCTTCCCACAGACCACCAAAATGTGGTGCTCTTGGAGGAATATGATGCCAGGCAATATTATCATGACAATTGATGCACACTTGGATGTTTAAAGAAGTAGGATGCTAAACAGACGTTTATTCACAAAATTGTAGAAGTTTCGTCAACATCAACTCAATACATTATAATAATAAAAGTTCAAAAATCTCTCTGCTCGACGTGAATTGCCGCTTTATATTGACTGTTTATTATTTCCCAGGTAAACCTGTTACTAAAACCCACCCTTGGTGGGTAGTCGGTTTTACCCAATTGGTGAGTAAACATTGATTATATTATGGGTACCTGGAAACCCCTACGATAATAAGTTCATGTTTCTAAGAAACTTGTAGGTACACATTTGTAAAATAAAATAAATCTAAATAAATGTAGAAAGTGCAATAACGTACTATAATAATAACTATAACTAAAGTTCTTAACACAAGTATAACTGTGGTTTTAATATTGTTGGCTTAAACACTATAAATATGTTGTTTCGTAAGCCAATCTATTAAATTTCTTTTTTACATGTACTCTTTGACGTCGGATTTAATGTTGTGATACGATGCAGTGTTTATCACTATAACAGATTTAGGTGGCAAATTTGGTTTTTCTGTTAATCATTTCTAGTTATTACTACTGTTCATGTTGTCATGATAGTCGCCAGATTTCAAGCTTAATTTAAAAATCAACAATGCATTTGACACAAATCTGACTCTGATACCGGCATGAACAATTATTAGCCGCGAAATAGGCGAAAAATGTTTTTATTAATTTAATTAACTGTATCACGAACTGTCATGCACTGAGAATGCGGTACCTATGCGGCATATTTATTGCTGATATTGAATTTTGTACATTTTTTCATACTTAAAATAGTTATTTACCAAAATTTCAAATTTGCTGAAATTAGGGAACACAGCTACTCTTCAGGTAGAAAGGCAACAGTGGTATTTTTTAATGATTTAATGAATTAAATGAACAAATAATACTTATAAATTAATTCTAAATATATATTATAACTACTTGCCTAATTAACTACCAACTAGGTGTGTTGGCAGGGACTTTTGGTAGGACATTGGGGTGAGTAATAGCGGTCAGTCGCTATAGCACCCTAACCCTTTCACTCCCTGGCTCGGTCTTACTGCTTTACCCCAGACTTACTGTCTTGAAAGCACCGCTACCCCCCTATAAGCAGTAGTTAGATTGCATTCGTCAGGACATTCGGTCCTCATTACTCTTAATTTTTTGCTGTTTTTTGTTGTAATAGTTATCGTTGTTCTTAGTATTTTCATCGTTGTTGCTTTTTTTGTGGTTGTTTTAACATTAACGGTTAATATAAACTGTTCTTACAGTGAATGTTTTTATTCATTTAATTGTTCGGCCACTTCGTCGTATTAATTTAAAACGAAAAGTGATAACTGCTCCCTAAGTTACGTTAGGCGAGCAGCAATTCATCCAGATCTCAACAACAGATTTCATTAATACTAAGAGTCCATTCTTATTTGGCTTCAGTTTTTGAAACGTAATTTATGTTAAAAACCGAGCTTTAGCTACAGAAGGTCCTTTAAACTGCCATGTTTCTTATCTATTTTATCAGTGGTTTCCGTATCAGACCTTTTGGGATAAATAGATATTCGATCTGCTTAAATTTTGATTCCCTGACTACTATCAACGTAAACAGCTGTCGTATTTTTCTAGCAGTTGGAAATAGAACTTTACACTTTACATTATTCTACATGTTACGTGGTAGAATAGAAGCTTGGTTTTTTTTAAGGGGTGTTTACCACTTGCACACTTACACACACACGTAACAGGATTTAGTTCTAGATTCAATCTTAAATGATGAACACGTAGATTTATCGAAGTTTATTCCTTATTATTAGGTCCACACTTATGTAAGCTACCGAAGGTACTTCGTAGACCGAGTTAGCAAGCAAGTGATTAATAATAAAACACTTATGTAAGTACTAAAAGTCAATTACTTCGTTGTACGTTCTTTATTCGGTAAAACTCGACTAACTAACTATTCGTTGGGCTAGGCCCTTTTTATACTAGTCATACAAGGTTTACTATTCTCATTAATAATTAGAGTGGGAGTTTCTAAAAGTTTTATTTGTAACATACACCTTAATTTAATAAAAGGGTACATAAAGATACAAGTCTTATATTTGCCAACTAAACCAAGACACTTCGTTACATACGGTATGTAGGTAATTGTATGTAGAAAAGGTTAACTGTTATTATATGCTATAAGAACAGGATTAACTGGTAGAGAGTTATCGTTGGTTAATGATGATAGTAGAACAATCATTTGATTAACTTTTATCTTTTTTAATGAAGCTTGAACCGTCAACGTTATAGACATAAGGATTTATTTACGGATATAAATAGCAATTGCTTAGATACGTTCTTTGTGCACAGTCCAATTTTACGTCATTTCCGCACTCAACGAATTTTACAGGGTACATTCTTTGGAATATTGTTTTTCCAACAAAGAATCGTAAACATAGTTGATATCCATATATGCACTATATCGCTAAGAAAGGATCATCTTTAAGCTTACGATTGGGAATTCTGGGAGCTATATTGGCTTCGAACATGCAAATAATCAGAAGTGAATGGGTTCGAGGAATGGCCGAGGATCTCATCCCATGTTAAATTCGGTCATTCTGAATATATCTAAGACCATTGCGCTTCGTCTCGAAATATCAATTCCGGGAGGAGAACTCGTTCGGGGGCATTGGCGTGTATCTACATGACTACATGCTCTTTCCCGTCTCTATACAAGGTGTCCCAAATTGACTTTAACATTATTAACTTCCTTATCTCAAGAGATTTGGATTTAGTCGAATGCCACAACTCTTATCGATTTTCGAATAAGAGGTACAAGATGTGAAACAGACTATTGGTTAAATTAAAAACGAAACATTTTGTTTATTTACAAAATAATAATTTATTACCTATTATTGTTTACCTGGGAGAATAAAAAAAACAAAAAATTGCTTTTGATTATTTGCGTATGCAAAAAATTCTTTATTTACCTATTTATTTATTTAAACGACTATTTGTAACTGTTTATACGTTCTAGTTTTTTAACTTTCGAACTTTTTTGTACAAATGTACTACATATACTGGAAGGACCAGTAAGTAATAATACACGTTGTAAGAATAATTAATTTATTTTTACACTTACAACTAACGAAACTTACACTAATTTAGAATGATTTGATTTGTATTGAGGATATAAGGTGGGACGAATTAATTCCTGGAGAATTAATTTCTGGATAAATAAACGAATTTATTTCTCAGGAATTGTTTCGTTTTAAAAATGCAAAACATCCAGAAATTATTTCGCTTTGCAAATGAAACAATTCCTGAGAAATAAATTCGTTTGTGTGACAATTTTCAGTCCTTGAATAATTATAACACATTATTTAAGACTTTGATACGCGGGCGCGGTTTCCTTGCAAAACTCATTTAATGACTAACTACAATCAATATATCAACACAATAACTCAACAAGAAAACACACCGATAATTACTCTCGACGGGGGGGGGTTGTTAGGTTAGGTTAATTGTTTTTGTATATTTATTTCTTTTATTGTTTTTCCGCGCTAGGGCAATCCTTTTTACATTGCTTAAAGAGGCTTTTCAATCGCAAACAATCATAGCGATGCATTCGTTTTTCTCTATTTACAAGAATTTCTAGAAATCGATTGATTGTGTAAATTGAGGAAATATTTCTACAAATTATTTCGTCTTTTAAAATTGAGAAAATATTTCTAGAAATTATTTCGTCTTTTATATTTTCATTAGGAATTAATTCGCTCATTTGCGAATGAATTTCTCAGAAATTAATTCGTAAAAAAATCAAAAATAGCTTCGCTTCCATTTTTTTCAGGAAAAGTGCTCCAGAAATTAATTCTCCAGCAATTAATTCGTAGAGCCAGGATATAACTGATATAAACGAACAAGTTATCTCCAGCGAGACTATAGCGTATCTGATTTTAAAAATATTCAGTGTTCGAAAACACCTATTATTGGTAGGTATTAGCCCTACCATAGTTACTGACCTTACTTTTATTAATAATTATTATTGGAAAGACCAGTTACTACCCCAACCGCGCATTCTAAAAAGCGAATCCGGTGGTAGTAACTTATAGAAAGTATTTATATTGAATATGGTAAAGCAATAACCATAAACTTCACTAAAATAAATACAATACTAGTAAACAGCAAATGTTGATAATATAAAATGAGAAATATTTATTATAAGCGTCCAAGTTATGAAATAACATTACAAATTAGGAATGTGTCCCTTAAAAGTAACAGCACTTTATTTTAGACAATAACTCTTTTGTACTTACTCATTTTCCAAGACACTCCATAACTTCGCACTGTTTATTTCACCTTTTCTTTCTGTCTCATCTCGCTCTAGCCATATATTTGTGTTATTATTGAAAGTTTCTTAAGAGGAATATAATAGCTGCAAAGGAAGAGAAATCAACTTGAAAGCTTAACGTTGATAATTGCATGACCACCAGGATAAGGGTGATTTCGACTGCAGTTTATTTTATGTAGCTCTTTGCAGGTGGGGTGTTGGGAACAGTTTTTGTTTGGGACATCTTGTAACTATAGAAATACATATACCTACATGTTCTCATGTATACATATACCTCTTGCTCTAGAAATTTATGAAACTGGGCTGCGGTGCAGTGTAAAACATGGCTGGCTTGTGGCTGATGCAGGCACCACTAAATTAACTATAATTTATTCAGTGCGTAAATATTTACGTACACATACTTGCTCTTTCCGTACCTCCGCCACAGCAAACATTTATCAAATTTAACACTTGCTGGTTCCTGTGTTCCGTGGCTTCAACAAAACAAGGAGCGAAAGCATTTCTCCTCTATCATACTGAAATTTTTCTCAATTAACTGAAAGTAGTACCTAGATGGTAGGTGATGGTTATCAGAAAAAAGCAAAAAATCAAGAACCTTTTCCTTTGGAGGTACTTCAACTGTATTGTTCCACACGAAATCGTATAGTGAGACTTCCTATATCAAGATACATTATTTCGCAACCTGTATATATTAAACTAGCAGCAATACCCGGCGTTGCCCAGGTAAGAATATATTACACGTTTGATGGAACATTCTAGAATATTCGCGAATTTAGAACTATCCAGAACATCCCATTATGATTCAAAACATTTTCCAACTTTTTTTAACATTCTGAAACATTCTTGAATGATCTTAAAGATTCTGGAACATTCTTGAACATTGCCAAATCATTCTGAAATGTTATAATAAAACATTCTTTTACTTCTTAGAACATATTTGGACTCCCTGTACAATTCTAAAAAAATCTGCATCATTCTCATCCTCACTCCGTGCTGTTTGTTGGGTGAGTAGTGACATCAGTAGACGCCTGGCGGGGATGACTAATCGATTGATAATAGTTGATCAGTTATCGACCACTGAGAGTAGTTGAAGATTATAACAGTACTAATATCGCTATTAAAAATTGAGGGTTGGTGGTAAAAGGATGAAAATTAAGGGTTATATGTATTTTTTAATGCCAAATCATAAAAAATAAAGAAAATAAATTTTGTCCAAAAAATAAAAAGGTTAGGGGTAGACAACCCTTATCACTTAGGGGTATAAAAAATAGATAGTTCCCGAATCTCAGATCTACTGAATATGCATATAAAATTTCATAAAAATCGGTCAAGCCGTTCCGGAGGAGTATGGTAACTAACATTGTGACACGAGAATTTTATATATTAGATTAACGTCGGCGATGGACAGTTGCACTCGTAGTTGAAGCAGGTAATTTTTGTGGTTTTTATATTTCTATATATACCACATATAAATGCATATATATTTATGTTATAACGTTAATAATATAGGTATGTATAATATTCTCCTAAGGTAGGTAATTTTATCTTATAACGCAATAACATATGAAATAAAAACAGTTGTAACATAAATAAACCCATTAGGATTATGTATTGAAGCTGTTGGTCAATAGGTACCGTGACTACTAATAAAAGCAACCCCTTCCATTTAGTTCGAAATTCATTATGTCAATTAGTCTTCAGTATTCAACATATATTAAAATAGAAAATCAAAGTGAAAGACAAAATGTAATAATCATTGAAAATAGTTATTAATTACTTTTATATGGTGAAATGAAGTAGAGGTGTATTAAAAGAGAGGGTACTTCAAGATTATACACGCTTGATGAAAATGTAACAATCAGAAGGGAAGAAGAACATAATCACCCACCATATAATGCCCAAGTTAGACGAAAAGCCGATGAAGGAAGATATCTACGAAAGATCTTCTAAAAATTTTCATTGTGAAGCGAATGAAAGGACATTTCAATATTGCACCAAATTCTTTATGCAACTATTTACATTGCATGCTGTAAGTAACGATCATTATGTGCCGGTAGTATTCTGTATATTAAAAAGCAAAAACTTATGCTACTTGTTTTCCTTTAATAAGGGAGATTCGTACGAAGCAAGGTCTTAAGTTCTTTCCACATAGCATAGTAGTCGATTTTGAACAGGCTATCCATATTGCTATTAAAAAGACTGTTTTGGAAGCTGAAATAATTGGTTGTCGATTTTATTTGGCACAATCGTGGTGGCGGAAAATACACAAACTTGGTTTGGCAGCTGAATATTTAAATAAGAGTTATGAAATTAGTCAATGGCTACGTTCTACATTTGGATTGATGCATTTAAATTCAGATGAAGTATGTTACTATTTTGTTCATAAATTGATCGCAAATAAACTTTCTAATGACAGAGTTTATGCCGATTACTTATAGTAAATACGCACATATAATGAAGAAACTGAATTTCCCCCTCATTTTTGGGCGGTTATGGATTCCTATACATACAGAACAACAAACGCAAACGAATCATTTCATTGTTATTTTAACAAAAATTTTTATAAATCTTCATTTGTATTTATTGAATTCCTTAAAAAAATTCAAGTGGGAATAACTGTCTTGAATCCATGTCCATTAAAGAATTAAAAACGGACCCAACTAATAATTTACAAGTAGCCAATTGTTAAAAGAGCATAAACGTATTATTCACAGAAAAAGAAAAGCAATAACTAAAGTTAATCAATCCGTCGGCACCTATTATGTATGGTCCAATAAAAATTCATAAAGACGGGAAACCAATTCGCCCTGTAACATCTTGTGTAAAGGCTCCAAATCAGAAGCTACGTAAAGAACTATCTTACTTGTTAACTGAAATGTTAGATATAAAAACAAAATTTTCCATTTAAAATAACATTGAGCTAATTGAAAAATTTAATAATTTAGAAGTTTCGCGGAATGATAAATTAATAGCTGTAACGAATTTTCTAGTCAAAGTATTTATTTAAAGGATTATTTATTTAACACTCTTTATAACACTTAAACACTAACTTAGAACTACCATTTAAATCACAACAATTTACTTATTTATATTACAATTTATTTATATCACTTTGTTTTGTCTATTATCGGTTTTAATTCGCGCACTGATGCTTTCTTACAACTAACTGTTCCTCGGTCCAAAGATGATCACTATATATACACCTTTCGAACTTTCTAGACAGGAACTCGAAGAAATCCTGAGTATTCCCGAATGATGAGTAATAATTAGAAAGTCCTCGATTATTCCAGAATTGGACTTGTTACTTGTCGCCCGAGAATGATTTACATCTTGTAAGTTGATTATACGAAAAGTACCGTGTGCGGTGTCTACGCCGTGAGCATGTTAGCGATAACAAGTACATGCCACAAATTGTTATCGCACACACGTACTGTGTCACTGGTCGCTACACTACCCCCTCCTTAAGGGTGATTCGTCCCGGATTACATTCTGCCGTTCCTTCAGCGGATCATGCCGGTACTTGCAGGTGGATCCGCTTCGGCATCCGGTTGTCAGGTGGAAATGGCAGTCAACGGTCTTCAATGGTGACGGTCCTCTTCGTGGATTTCCGGTGCACACCAAGATTTCTATTCCAGTGTATCGGAACAAAACCTCCAGCATGTTTCTGACCACCCTCCAATCCAGCCCATCGAGTCCACATCCGATCTTCGGTATTGCTAGCTTCAGGATGTTAGCGTGCAGCAATTGCTCTCTTTGTTCTATCAGGGAGTCCCATAAGGAGTGGTAGGCAGGCTTTTCCGACGACTTGCTTTCGGTGACTAGATGGAAGATGGATTGGGTCCCATCAAGTAACTGCAATACTTTTCTTCCATCTTTGACCTGGTCGAGTAACATCGGTAGTCGCCCAAACTTCTTCCGAAAGACCGTGGCAATCCCACGGCTCATGTCCAAATCCCTTGCCACACAATGGGCCAGCGAGTATTCCTTCGGGACGGTGAATAAGTCCTGCTGAACTTCGGTGGTGACTCCAAATCGGGCTTTACGGTGTGAGCTCTGTTCGGCCATAAATTCTTCGTACTGGGGCTCTGGCGAACGAGTCTGCACAACTCTAACTCGAGCTTCCTCGTGGTTGTCCCCAGCATATGGAGCCATCGGTTGAAGTGGATTACTCTTGGTTTTCCATTGGGAGTACGTCTAATTCGGTAGATTACGTCATTGATTCGTTTGATAACTTTATACGGGTCTTCCCAATCTTGTTGCAGCTTCGGCGAAAGACCCCTTTGACGCTTCGGATTATAAAGCCACACCAAATCTTCTTCATGGAATCCTCCATCAGTGGCCTAAATGTCATATGCGTCCTTCATCCGATCACTGGCTATCTGCATATGGGAACGTATCTCGTCATGGATGTCGTCTAATCGTCTTCGAAGTTCACTGACGTAATCTTCTCCAGCCACGTCTTCGCCAGGTTTGCACCCGAACTTTAAGTCGCATGGTAGTCGCAACTCTCGGCCAAACAGTACCCTTGCTGGTGTTTGTCCAGTGGTTTCATGTATGGAAGATCGGTATGCCAAAAGGAACAATGGCAGATAACGATCCCAGTCTCGCTGATGTTTGGAGACCATTTTAGACAGGTACTTGTTGATGGTCCTGTTCATTCGTTCTACCATGCCGTCTGATTGGAGGTGTAGGGCTGTAGTACGAGTTTTGTGAATGCCCAATATCTTACAGATGTCCTGAAATATGGCCGACTCGAAATTTCGTCCTTGGTCGGAATGCAGCTCCAGTGGTGCTCCGAATCCGCTGATTAACTCTTTCACGAGCGTTTCCGCTACTGTAGTTGCCGTCTGGTTTGGAAGGGCGTACGCTTCAACCCATTTCGTAAAGTAGTCCATTGCCACTACGATGTACTTATTTCCATCTTCTGATTCTGGGAATGGTCCGGCAACGTTTATGGCAATTCTCTCGAATGGGCTGCCGACGTTAAACAGCCGCATCGGAGCACGCTGTCGCTTCTGAGGTCCCTTACTGGCGGCGCACGTCGTGCACTTTCTGCACCAATCTTCCACGTCCTTCTTGCAGTTGACCCAGTAAAATCGTTCTCGTACTTTGCCAAGGGTCTTCTTTACACCAAAATGTCCTCCTGAAGGGTCGTCATGGAGGCACTGCAGGACTTCCTTTACCAAGCTTCTCGGTATCACTAACTGACGTCTGCTTTCGGTGCCATCTTGGTTCTCGACCACGCGCTGTAGGAGACCATCTTCTTCTTTAATGGAATCCCATTGAGCCCACAAAGATTTTACTTCTGTTGACTTGGCAGCCACTTCGAATTGCGTCAAAAACGTGGTCCATGATGTTTTACCGTCAAAGGTAGGTAGCTTCATGTGCACTTTGGATGAGATGACTTGTTCTTCTTTCACGTCGGGGATTTCTTTGCCGTTAACCACGCTATGCCTCTTTTCCGTAGGTTGGTAATTGGTCTCTCGTCTTTCCGGATTCAGAACCATTTCTTCCAGCTGGGCCAATCTTTTGTTTATTTCTTCTTGTTCAACCTTTATTCCTTTTAATTCTTCTCTTGTTTCTTCTTCGAATTTTCCCAGTTCTTCTTTCAAATTTCCTTCAAATTTTTCAAAGTTTTCTTCCAGGACTTTTGAATTTACATTTAATTTTTCTTCCAGATTCTTTGAATTTTCCTTCAATTCTTTAAGATTGTTATTTAATTTTTCATTTAATTTTTCTTCCAGGTTCTTTGAATTTTCATTTAGTTTCTTTTCCAATTCGTCCTCGAATTCGTATGTGCTGGGATCGAAGCCTTCTCTTAGCAAAGCCTCCTCGAGCCGTTTCTGTAAGATGTTCTTCGTACCGGACGCATCTTCGTCTCGCTCTTCCAGTTCGCTTTTCAATTCGGCGACTTTCAACTCGAACAAAGTTTTCGGCATTTTAATTTAATTTTGTATTTTTTTATTACACTAGAAAAATCTCTTGAGGTCGATTCGCAGACCTCACACCTGACACCAATTGTAACGAATTTTCTAGTCAAAGTATTTATTTAAACGATTATTTATTTAACACTATTTATAACACTTAAACACTAACTTAGAACTACCATTTATATCACAACAATTCACTTATTTATATTACAATTTATTTATATCACTTTGTTTTGTCTATTATCGGTTTTAATTCGCGCACTGATGCTTTCTTACAACTAACTGTTCCTCGGTCCAAAGATGATCACTATATATACACCTTTCGAACTTTCTAGACAGGAACTCGAAGAAATCCTGAGTATTCCCGAATGATGAGTAATAATTAGAAAGTCCTCGATTATTCCAGAATTGGACTTGTTACTTGTCGCCCGAGAATGATTTACATCTTGTAAGTTGATTATACGAAAAGTACCGTGTGCGGTGTCTACGCCGTGAGCATGTTAGCGATAACAAGTACATGCCACAAATTGTTATCGCACACACGTACTGTGTCACTGGTCGCTACATAGCATTTGATGTAATAAATTTATTCCCCTCAATCCCTACTACAGAATTAAGAAATATATTATTAAAGGATATAGATAATAGTAACATACATATAGAAGTAAAAACAGATTTAAAATTGTTAATAGACATAAGTTTATCACAAAATTATTTTAAATTTAATTTCTTTACTCAAACAGAAGGTTTACCGATGTGGCCAGCAATCTCACCGTTTTATGCCAATTATTTTATGAATGATTTTGAAATCAAGTTGTTTGAAAACGATTTCTACTTAAATAAAAATATAAATTTATGGCTTCGATATGTCGATGACGTACTATGTATTTGGACTGGTACTGAAAGACAAATAGAGATATTTTTAAAGCATTTAAGTTCTCTAAACAAAAATATTCAAATTACTGTGGAAATAGGGAACAATTCCATAATTTTTTTGGACTTAAATATAAAAATTGAGGAGAATAAATTTATATTCGATATTTACAGGAAAGAAACATATAGCGACAATGTCATACCGTACGATTCCAATCATCCTATTAACACAAAATTAGCCAGTTTTCATTCAATGATCAATAGACTAATCGAAATTCCTCTTACACAAAAAAATTAAAAAAAAACTGTCCACAATAAAAACTATAGCGACTAATAATGGCTACAAGGGGAATGTAATAAATAAAATACTGTTACGTAATTTACAATATCACGTATTTTTCTCTCAAATACTTTTTTTAAATTACTTTGTACACAACAACGATACAATAACTATTTCGATAACAACAACAACTCAACAGCTATTTCGCTTTTTAATCGCTTTTCCTTACTTCGAACTTATCTCTGTCACTCTCTTCTATCAAAAACTATCAAACTGTCCAACGCTGTTCCTTATATAGTATTATGGACGTTTCTAGATGACTCTCGAAACGTCCAGCAACTCTCGAACTTTCTGGAATGCGTCATAGGTTACGTTCATTCAAATTTCGCAGTCGGCGAATGTCAACGTCATTTAAAATGACACGTCCGTCACAATACTTTCAAAAAAATCGAAACAAAATTTGAATAAACTTTTTTTCCCTAGAAATAAATTAGACGTACCTAAGAAAACCTGGAGAAAAATTCCCTTTTATGGAAACATGAGTAATAATATTGGAAATTATCTACGAAAAAATAATATATTACCTGCATATTTTAATAACAGAACATTGGGTAAAACCCTTCGTAACATTAAATTATATAATCAGGTAAACGAGTTAAAATTCAGTGGGGTGTATGAGATAACATGCGGTGATTGGCCCGCAATTTACATAGGAAAATCCAAAAGGGACATTGCTACTCGTTTCTCAGAACACGTTCGAAACATAAAATATAACAACCATAACACAGGTTTGGCCACTCACTGCATTGGTAATAATCATTTTTTCAACAAAAATAATGTTAAAATATTAAAATGACAAGAAGGCGGAAAAATCTTAGTTAACTATGAGATTCTAGAAATAAGAAAAGCTATCCTTAACAACAAAATATTAACGAACGACCAACTTGATTTCGGTAACAACCCCCTCCTGAATCCAGATCTGTTAAATTAAGTCAATATAAATAGGTACTGTATAATGTTGTAACTTCAGTAATATTGTTACTCCTGAAGATGCCTTAATCAGGCGAAATGTACAGAGTATTAGTAAAATCAACTGTGAAACATCTCCAAGAGTTTTTATTTATTTTAATTTATAATTAAAATGTTTCACCAAGAACTAACGGCATCCTCCTTCTTATATATTAAAATTTGTAATACATTTAAATTCAAAGACAAAAAACAAAAATGTCATAATCGGACAACAATCGATTTGTATGTGAGTGAATCTTTGTCTACTACAAAATATATTAAAATTATGTTAAACTGTTTTGGAGACAAGTAAAATGTCCATAACTGTTAATATATTGTTACGAGTACTTGCCAATTAAGTTGGTGTGAGCATAATTGATGAACATCTTCCCTGATTACATAAAGAATATTTTCGGCTTTCCTGAAACATCTAGAAAACACCAGCAAAGATCAATGGGAAAACAATTGGAATACTAGACGGCTGTAGAATACCCTAGAAAAAGGCTGAGAAGACTATAAAAGCGGACGAGACACTCACACCGAGTTAGTTTACAGTGGACAGCTGATGTTTGGAAGCGATCGATAGGCGATACAGGCGAACCATAGTGGCGATAGAGAGTTCATAGAGAGCGATAGATAGTGTCTACCGGAACGGCGATTAAAGGAGATTTTTAGTGAAATAAATTGTGCAGACTTGTTCATAACTGTAGTGTAGTCAAATTAACTTTAGTACTTAAATAAATTCGTTGATTTGTTTTGTTAATTGTGTTTTCTGTGACCAAACACGTCACATTTGGTGTCAGGAGTGGGATAGTAAGGGAATTTGAGATTCCCGAAGAAAGTTAGTGCGACAGATCTTAGAAGAGGTCCGAAGTGAAGAAGAATTTTGAAGCCTTATGCCAGTAACAAGAAAACAAGCGGCAATAATGGAAGAACAAATTAAGGCTTTAATGGAAATGATGAAGGAAATGAAGGCAGGCCAGGAAGAAATTAAAACAGAAATGAAAACAGGACAAGAAAGAATGGAATGTGGACAGGAAGAATTGAAGAATAAAATGGAAGCTGGACAGAACGAAATGAAGGAAGAAATTAAAGCAGGCAAAGATGAAATGAAGGCAAGCCAGGAAGAAATGATAGCAGAAATGAAATCAGATATAAAGAAAGGACAAGAAGAGATGAAACAAAAATTGGAGAAAGTGCAAGAAGGATTGAAGGAACAGCTAAAGGAAGTAAGAGTACAAGTGCAAGAAGAATTAAAGGAAGTAAGACAAGAATTGGAGGCGAGACAAGAGAAGCTAAGAGACGAGTTAAAACAAGAAGTACAAAAGGAAGTAGAGAAGATACGACAGAAGTTCGAGAACACTAGACCGGCTAGTGAAGTAAAGTCCGAAGACACTGCGAGGACGATCAGAATTAAACCACCGACTTTCGACGGAAAAGTTTGCTGGTCTGTATACAAACGACAGTTCAAGGCAGCGGCAGAAGCAAACAACTGGAACGATTTTGAGAAAGCAACGGCGCTGGTCATAGCCCTGCGAGGAGAAGCATTGGATGCCCTTCAAGGTATTCCAGAGCGCCAACAACGGGACTTCTCTGCGCTGCTAGAGCGACTTGAAATGAGATATGGCGACAAACATTTACAACAAGTGTACCAAACCCAACTAAAGTGTCGCAATCGGAGGACATCAGAAAATCTACAGGAGTTCGAGGCCGATGTGGAACGTCTAGTTAGATTGGCCTATCCTACCGCTCCGCAGGACTTCG
Organism: Agrilus mali; assembly: GCA_029378335.1. NCBI lineage: Eukaryota > Metazoa > Arthropoda > Insecta > Coleoptera > Buprestidae > Agrilus > Agrilus mali. The sequence goes on along the minus strand of CM055655.1, from coordinate 12,959,285 downwards.
CAAACCAGCTACCAGTCCAAACATTCATCGATGGCGTGAGGGACACCGACTCACAGCAAGTTCTCCGTTTGGCCCGCCATAAGACTGCGAGTGACGCACTGGCGCACGCCTTAGAATTCGAAGCTCCAAAACAAGCTTCCAAGGGTCACGTGCGTGTAAGCCAAACAGCTGTTGAAGACGACGAATACAAGAATGAAGTTACGAGGCTGATTAAAGAATGCGTCGAAACTGTCAAGAAGACTACCATCAACGACAAGAGAGAATCGGCCAAATGTTGGGAATGCGGGAAGGTCGGTCACTTTTCCCGAGACTGTGGCCAAAACAAAGGAAGACCAAGGTGCTGGGAATGTGGAAGGCACGGACATTTACGGCGAGACTGCCCGGCCGAAGAACGCCGTGCGGACCGACAGCAGTCGGGAAACTAAGATCAGCCAACTTTGAGGGGCGCAAGTTGGCTTCTCCCCACCAAGCCCCAGCCGAAATCGTCGTTTCCCAACTAAACGGAAGCAAGTCCTTATTCGTCGAAGGTCACATCAACAACAAGAAGGTTAGAATGGTGGTCGATACGGGAGCTTCAAAGACCATAATCCGGCCGAACATCGTTAACGAGTGGAGAATCCGTCCCCTGCAGAGGAAGCTACGTTTGACCACGGTTACCGGAGAAACAGCGCCGATTAGAGGAGAATGCGACATCGAATTGAGACTGGGAGAAGTATGCCTTCGACACAGGGCGCTGGTAGCCGATGTCGCCGATGACGTGATCATCGGATTGGATCTTCTTAAACGAAACAAAATTAATCTGGATTTGGGCTCCGGCATTTTACGCATCGGCAAGGAAGAGTTGGTGATGACAAACCCCACCAAAGAGTACGGTCTTCGAAAGGTCATCGTTGCAGAAGACCGGTTACTACCTGCTAGATCCGAAGTAGTTCTCAAAATAAACATCGACGGCGAAGGTGCGGATCGTTTTGTGGGGATAGTAGAAGCCAAAAACCCGGATTCGATACAGAAAGCCATACTGATAGGACGAACACTAATTCGAAGTGGGACGCCGAACGCATCTGTCAGAGTGGTCAATTTGAAGGACTTCGAACAGAAAGTGTGTAAAGGAATGGAAGTAGGAGTCCTTGAACCCGTGGTGTCCATCCTCCAATGCGAAGTCGAAGCTGAATCCTCAATGGCAGAGAGCGAACCACTTCCAACCGTTCTTCGAGACTTAGTGCAGCGTTCGGCCACAAACCTTAACAGCGAACAAATTAGAAAGTTCGAAGAACTGCTCAACAAGTATCGAAACGTCTTCGCCCTCTCTGACAACGACTTTGGGAGGACGAATCTGACATACCACCGTATAGACACGGGATCAGCTCGTCCTATTAAACAACCATCTAGAAGAGTTCCATGGGCTAAGCAAGAAGAAGTCAACAACCTGGTGAAGAACATGGAAGAACAAGGGGTAATCGAACCATCGCAAAGTGCTTGGGCTTCTCCGATAGTGTTGGTTAGGAAGAAGGATGGATCGACCAGGTTCTGCGTTGACTACAGAAAGCTCAACGACGTAACCTTAAAGGACAGCTATCCCTTACCCAGAATCGACGACACCCTTGACAGCTTGATTGGTGCCAAATGGTTTTCAACGTTAGATTTGAAGAGTGGATACTGGCAAGTGGAACTGGATCCACAAGACAAGCAGAAGACCGCATTCACGACTGGTTATGGGCTGTTGCACTTTAACGTTATGCCATTTGGACTATGTAACGCTCCCGCCACCTTGGAGCGACTTATGGAAAATGTGCTACAAGGGCTCAATTGGAAGGTTTGTCTGGTGTACTTGGATGACGTGATAATACTGGGAAAGACATTCGAAGACCATCTCCGGAATGTCGAAGAAGTGATCAAGAAGCTTTCAGGAGCCAAGTTGGAACTCAGTCCCAAGAAATGCCATCTGTTCTGTAAGGAGGTGAAATATCTTGGTCACGTTATCACCTCAGAAGGAATAAGAACTGATCCTGACAAGACTGAAGCTGTGAGAAGTTGGCCTGTTCCGAAGAACCAACACGACTTGAGAAGCTTTTTGGGGCTGTGTTCCTATTACCGACGATTCGTAAAGGGATTTGCAGATATAGCTCGACCGCTCCACAAGTTAACAGAGGATGGTGTCCCTTTCCAATGGTCAGAACGATGTCAGCAAGCTTTTGAAACACTGAAGTCTACCCTTTCTCAAGCCCCAATACTGACGTACCCACAGTTCGACACAGACTTCATTGTCGATACGGATGCCAGCAATGTAGGAATTGGTGGTGTACTGTCGCAGATGCAGGAAGGAAAAGAGAAAGTCATTGGCTACTTCAGTAAGGCACTGTCAAAGCCGGAGCGAAACTATTGCGTGACCCGTAGAGAATTGCTGGCAGTCGTCAAAACTCTCGAACATTTCCATAAGTATCTCTACGGACGAAAATTCCTGCTAAGGACAGACCATGCGTCCCTGAAATGGCTGCTGCAATTTAAAAACTCAGAAGGATAACTGGCTCGATGGCTACAGCGGCTACAAGTATACGACTTCAGCATCGAGCATCGTGCTGGAAAACAACATGGTAACGCTGATGCCCTCTCGCGAAGACCATGCTCGAAGAACTGCAAACATTGCATGGCCGCCGAAAAGAAGGAACCAGTCAACTTGGCAAGGATCTGTCAGACGATGGTGGAACCTGAAGAACACTGGCAGAACGAAGACCTGGCGAAAGACCAAGATAACGACGAAGACATTAAACCGATACTGCGGTGGAAAAAGGCAGGAACAGCACGACCTACCTGGGCAGATGTTAGTAGTACGAGTACCATCACGAAGAGCTATTGGGCCTTATGGGATTCGCTCATCGTCTAGAATGGGGTACTAAAAAGAGTGTGGGAAAGCCCTAACGGAACTAAAATTCGACATCAAGTAGTTCTCCCGAAGAACAGAGTCAACGAGGTGCTGACAGAAGTCCATGGAGGTGTTGGTGGAGGACACTTCGGAGTAACAAAGACGTTGGAGAAGGTGCGAGAGCGATTCTATTGGCGAAAGTGTAGAAGAGACGTCGAAAATTGGTGTAAGAAGTACCCAACGTGTGCGTCAGCCAAGGGACCTCAGACTCGTATCCGAGGGCGAATGAAACAGTACAATGTTGGTGCCCCATTTGAGAGAACAGCTCTGGACGTAGCAGTACCATTCCCAACAACAACTGCTGGCAATAAGTACATCTTAGTAGTGATGGACTATTTTAGCAAATGGCTCGAAGTGTACGCAATCCCAAACCAAGAAGCTACTACGGTCGCTGGAATGCTGGTGAACCAATGGATCAGTCGGTATGGAGTTCCGATGGAGATCCACTCTGACCAGGGACGGAACTTCGAATCCACGGTATTCCGGGAAGTCTGTGAGCTGCTAGGAGTACAGAAAACTAGGACCGCTCCATTACATCCACAATCTGACGGAATGGCCGAACGGTTTAACGCGACGCTGGAAACCAATTTGAAAATGGTTGTCAACGATCACCAGACAGACTGGGACCAGCACATACCTTTGTTCCTGTTGGCCTATCGAAGTGCGGTTCATGAGACCACAGCTAGAGGAACGATTCGATACCATCCATAGAGCCGTTCGTAACAAAATCCAAGTAGGGAGTGACCGCATGAAGACCAGGTACGACCGGAGAGCCAACAGCACAGGATTCAGAGAAGGGGACCAGGTGTGGCTTTACAATCCTGTCCGTCGGAAAGGACGCTCACCGAAGCTACAGCGAGCCTGGGAAGGACCTTACACTGTGGTCAGAAGGCTGGATGACGTGGTCTACCGTATTCAGAGAGGACCAAAGGCCAAGATGAAAGTTGTACACTTGGACCGCCTGGCGCCCTACAAAGGTCAAGACATTGATCGGGACGATCAATTCTAAGAAGGGGGCAGTGTTACGAGTACTTGCCAATTAAGTTGGTGTGAGCATAATTAATGAACATCTTCCCTGATTACATAAGGAATATTCTCGGCTTTCCTGAAACATCTAGAAAACACCAGCAAAGATCAATGGGAAAACAATTGGAATACTAGACGGCTGTAGAATACCCTAGAAAAAGGCTGAGAAGACTATAAAAGCGGACGAGACACTCACACCGAGTTAGTTTACAGTGGACAGCTGATGTTTGGAAGCGATCGATAGGCGATACAGGCGAACCATAGTGGCGATAGAGAGTTCATAGAGAGCGATAGATAGTGTCTACCGGAACGGCGATTAAAGGAGACTTTTAGTGAAATAAATTGTGCAGACTTGTTTATAACTGTAGTGTAGTCAAATTAACTTTAGTATTTAAATAAATTCGTTGATTTGTTTTGTTAATTGTGTTTTCTGTGACCGAACACGTCACAATATGTTTATATGTATTTTATTAAAAATAATTTGGCAAGTAAAATATTTCTTACAAATAGTAGTGTTTTCTTATTATCATGTGGTAAGGCCCCTTTTATGTCGCTCTTGACAGTATCTACATCCTACACACACACTTCTAAAATAAGGATAATGAGGAACAAGGAAACTTGAAGATATTTTTAGCTAAACCATTTAGTCAATGGAATTTAATAATGCGAATAGGAGTTGTAAGGGATTTAAGTAAATACCTTTATGCGTGTGAAGTAACAATCTTTGAAAGCTTGATGACAAAATGTTTAAGCTCGAAAGAAGTTTTAGAGCAAGGTGTGAGTAATTGAACCCTGTCAGGTGTAAAGTACGATAAGGGCTTTGCGGCGCGATGCGGTGATTGTTATGGCTAGGGCACAATAATTACAGCTACAGAGATTTCAGGAAAGTACTTCGGTCACGAAAACGTTTTTACTTGAATTTTGTCTAAATTTGAGCCTGTAGGGAGCTGTGTATATTTCATTTTTATGATACAGAACAATGTGCACGTAATTGTTTTTGGGAAATCAAGTTACGAAGATTGCAGTAATTGATCTTATATGTTGATACGTATTTTTTAAATTTTCATTAAAATAGTCTGTTAAGAAAAAGTATTTAATTGTCCACTAGAATCGCAGAGCTATACAATAAATTATTAATGTGAAAGAAATAAGAACGTACTGTTGAAATTAGGAGCAATTATGTGCTATAATATACCTACTACAAGTATATATATATGAGCTTTATTAGAAAAAACATAGTTATTTTTACATTTCAACTTACATTTTCAAAGAAAGACAACAAAAAAAAAACAAAAAAAACACTAATCTCAAATCCTAATAACATTTTTTATTACACATTTAAACCAGAAAAAAAAACAACAATAATAATAATAAATAAAAATACTACCCTTTCATCTCCCTCATAATACATTTTATTTCCCTTCTGCATTTATTCTCCTCCCCTTACCGCCCGTCTTCTTTCTAATATATATAATAGCTTTTTTTGTTTCTTGAATTTATTCTCCTCCCCTTACCGCCCGTCTTCTTTCTAGTATTTGCTTCAATATGGCCAGACCACTTCCATCCGCCTTTAATATCCTTTCAGTCTCTTCCCTCTCATTCTTCCCAAATACTTCTTCTAGTATATGTTCAATTGATTTATTATTTTCTCCACATACTCTACACATTCTCTTTTTCTTTTCCATCCAAAACTTATTCTCATTGCATTCATTCCCCATTCTAAATCCAGCTATTATTTCTATATTTAACCCTTCTCTTAGATACCCCGGGACCTCATCCCCTTGCTAATCTTCCCATGTATACTCTTTCATTCCTTTCGCGTATCTTGATTCCCATATTTTTCTCAAATCCTCACCTCTTACAATTTCATTGCATCTTTTCCCACCATCTCACTTACTTTCAATCCCTCTCCTCTCCATTCCTCCATTTGCTCTTTGTTTATTTTCATTTCTGTTAATGCTTTTTCCCTTTCCACATCATATTTATTTTTTGTCCCTATCCCCAAAACTTTTCTCTTCCATAACTCTTTTCTTAAGTCCCCTTCCGGTAGTTTTCCCAATTTTTCCTCATATTTTACCGCCCTCATTCTTGAATCTTCTACCATTTTCCCACATTTTGTTTCCCTTCTTAAAATGTAATCTGGAGTACTTCTTTCTAAGCATAGTACCCATTTTATATACCTTTTATAGATATTCTCCACTACTCTATACTCTTTCCATCCCCAGATCTCTACTCTATAAAAAACTATACTTTTTACTAATGTTTTGAAAAGCACTATCCTCCTTTCCCAGTTATTTCTACATAGTTTCCTCTCTATTCCCCATATTCTCCCCAGTAATGCGTTCGCCTTAGCTACCTGATTATTTACGTGTGCCTCGTCCTTGTTATTTTCTGATATTATGTACCCCAAGTATCTATATTTTTTAACTCTTTCAATCAAATTCCCTTTCGATCTCAATTCCTCTTTCTCTTTACTCTTCCTACCTCTTACTTCTCCAAAAACTATTACTTTGGTTTTTTCCTCGTTCAGCTGCAGATGTTTTTTCTCTAAATACTTTTCCAATTTTTTTGACATCTCCCTCATTGCCCCCTAACTTGTCGCTAATTACGCTATATCATCCGCGTACGCTATTGTCCATATCTTTTTTTTTCCTATCACTATTCCCCCCTCATTTACTTTACTTATTGTTTCTTCTAAATCACTTATATATACATTAAATATCTGTGTACTTAACTTACACCCCTGTCTAACCCCTTTCCCTATCCACATTTCCTTGCTCTCCCTTTTGCCCACCCTTACAACTACACTCGTTTCCCTATATAATTCCATTATTCTACCTATCAAATTCTCCTCTATCTTACTTTTCTTTAACATTCCCTCTATTTCCTTTCTGTCTACCGAATCATATGCCATCTTCAGGTCTACTACCATCATGCATACCATTTGTTTTTTCTCAATATGTGATTGTATTGCATTCTTTAAAATGTATATGGCATCTATTGTTCCCCTTCCCTCCCTGAATCCAAATTGTGTTTCGTTTAATACCTTATTTTTATTCAATTGTTCTTTTAATCTATTCTTTATTATTTCCGTATATATTTTATAACCCGTGTCCATTAATGTAATTCCTCTGTAATTTGTTGTGCTTTCTCTATTACCCTTTTTAAAAATTGGCACTATTACTCCACACTTCCATTCCCTTGGTATTTCATTTTTTTCCCATATATTCGTAACTATTTCGTGCATTTTTTTTCAATTATTCTTATTGTATAAATCCACGCTTCCCCCGGGATACCATCCCTCCCTGTTGCTTTTTTCTTTGCCAATGCTCTAATTCCTGTTCTAATCTCCTCTATATCCACTCTATCATACTCTTTCCCCCTTTTTTTTCCCAATTTGTTTCACATTGTATTACTATCCTTTCATCCTTCCCTTCTAAGATTTTTTTTAAAATATTCATACCATTCATCCTCTGTAATGTTTTCACTCACTTTCCTCCCTTTCTTTTTTCTGTTTGTATTCACTATTTTCCAAAAATCTTCCGTTCTTTTAGCCGTCTGTAATTCTTTTACTATTTCGTTACTGTATTCTTCCTTGCTTCTCTTAATCTGTTCCCTGTACTCATATCTCTTTTCTTTAAAAAACTCTTCATTACATTCATTCCTTCTCCATCTTCCTAACGCTACTACAAGTATAAGGTAGTATTTATATTTGAATGTAACACTGAACTGGGAAGAATTACGTATTAGTGTCTATTTAATCCTTAAAAGTAGTGTTTCATTTATTGTATATAGTAAGATACCATGCCCAAATTATTTTAAATTGATCATTTAATTGATATTTTTTTTTTCCCCCAATTTATTAAATGTAGATTTTTCAGTAAGCTTTATATTTAACAAATAAGCTCTTGATTTGTTTATGCAAAAGGAACAATACTTTGAAGATGCTGTCAAAACGCCTAACAACTTTGTGATTCATTATATATTTCCGAAGTCTTCATGTCCCTATTAAATAAATTATGGATCGTTATAAATGATTTAAATAATAAAATATTCAAAAAAATTAACAAAGTGTTAATAATTAAATAATTAATATAAATAATACGCAGTATATTTTAAACAACTTTAACAAAAAAAACGTGTCATTTTCTTGGTCTGAGAAAATCCATTCCCGTTTAATAAGAAATGAAAATTTACACAAGGAACGGAAACCTAGCTTGAGAAAATAGCGCCACATGGAATTCTAATTGGACGACAGTCTTGTAGAAAGAGAAGTTATTTAGGATATTTGAAAGCGATGTTCTGGTCCGTGTTGCATCGTTATCAGGAATTTGTGTACCTTTAGTTCAGTAACAATTTAAGATGTTAAAAGACTGCTTCATACATATTCTTTTTAAAACTTTACATTTATGATTCACTACATTGCAAATCAAATTTCCACTTATTAAATACAGTGGTTAGGATAACTGATGTATTATGCCATTTTTAAAGAGTTTTACCTAAACGCTAAAACTTCCACTCTTAAGGAAACCACAGTGTGTTGAAATAATTATTGTGGTTAAAAGTTTTCGTAACTCTAAACTACTGCTGATCCATAAAATTATAGATTTACAAGCAACTCAAAGTAGATTTTGACCATTAAATAAATAGTTACAAAATATGTAGGGCAAAACAGTTACTCCTTGAATATTAGAATTAGGGAACAGAACTGCACTAAAAAACTTTAAAATTTAACTGTTAAGAACGTTGACAATTGTAAATGACGATATATTCTCTTGATTATTAAATTTAAATGTTTTGTAAAATAACTGTAGCGTAGACGTAAATTATATATTTAATTTTTAAATAAAGAAATATCCTAATCATGTGTCACAAATAAGCAAGTAATTGGTATATACTCACTTAAATAAATTTACCACCCATTTTAATTTCTCTGTAAAAAGAATACCGATACTAGGATAAAATTATTAATTTCAGTAACTTTGGTGTCCTTGAGAATATCAGCCTAGGCCGAAATGATGTCGAGTTAGGTTTTTAAATGCACCTTTGTTAAGACTTTATTCACAACTACCTCCTATAATTTACGAATTCCCAGAAGTAAATCTATGGGTTTTAAAGGTATTGATAAACCTCATTACATGCTTAAAATAAGTTTTTTTTGTATATAAACGTGTTCCATTTTATTTCTCTAACGATAGATGCTATTACAATGAAAATGAATGTTTGCAGAGTAAGAATTCCTTTAGTAGAAATAAATCGAGCTATCAAAACACGCAATTCGAAAAGACGATTTCCCATCAATTTCAGAATCTAGGCTTAATAAATAAAAATCATTTAATTAACTTCTGAGCCATTAAACTTACTGCTGTAACGTAATGAAAAGAGCCGTTACAATAAATAACGAAATTTACTGTTCTAACGGCAAACTCGCAAATGGAACGTGCGGAAATCACGTTTTTCGTCCACGAACTTTCCCTTTACCTCACAAGAGTTGTAATGAAATTACGGGAAATAAAAAGTTACTAACTTAATTGCGACGCTCTTGAGCAAAGATTTACTTTGAAAACTTTTGCAGCAAGGGAAGCGGTTCAGTTAAGGAATAGTATGTTTGTGTAACCGATGTCACGTTTAAATATGATCTTTGCACTTTTGTTTTTTCTAAATAAAAAAGCCGCTTAGGAATTCACCTTTTCCCTTATAAAAGCAACTGAGATAAAATGTTTTATGGACTGGGTGAAAATTATCAATGTAATTTTCCTTCATTTTTCGCAATTCAAGCATAGAAATATTTTTGTATCTGTTTTCGTTTTTAATTACGAGATAGATCTCATTGACAAATTAATCAAGAATAAAAAATGACATACAAAAATATTTCTATGCTCAAACAGCAGAAAAAATACAAAAATATCATTTAATCAATCACGTAAATAAAGTTAGCGACAAAATTACCAATAGGTTAAAAAAACATAATATTAACTTCATTTCAGTCAATAAAAACAATTTAAAAAAACTTCTAGGCAACAATAAAGATAAATTAGAAAAATCAGAAAAGAGCGGGATTTATAAAGTAGATTGCCTTAATTGCGATTCCTTTTACATTGGACAGACGGGTCGTGATTTTCATACCAGGCTTAAAGAACATGAAAAATCAATACGAGATAAAAAGAACTGTACAGGCATAGCCCAACACTGTATTGAAAACAACCACAATATAAATGTAAGGGATTTCCAAGTATTACACACAGGTAATAAAGGTCAGCGTTTAAACTACCTGGAAATAATAGAGATCGAAAAAGCTAGAAACAAACAACTCAATATCACCAATGAACAATTGGACTTTCCGATTTCACCCTTACTAAGAACCATCACCAACCATGTGTAATATTTGGAAACCCCCCATACACAAAATTAGTTATAAAAACATTGTATTTAGAACTTCCTTTACATTATGTCGGTGATAATGAGCTGAAGAGCTCGAAACATATATGTCCGTTTTAAATAAATAGGTGAAACAAAAAAACCAAGTATTTTACTAATTCATTTTATTATTAAAATGTTTCACCAAGAAACTAACGAAACTACAGTTACATCTCGTATTATTTTGCTCTTTTTCTTTGTTGTATCGTTGTTCTTATTTTTTTGGTGTGACTCTTTTACATTTACGTTTTGAATAAACTGTTTCTACAGTAAATGTTTTTATTCATCTAATTGTCCGGCCACGAATAATATTGAATTTCGTCGTGTTAATTTAAGACGGAAAGTGACAAGTGCTCCCTATGTTACGTTAGGCCAGCAGCACGTTATCCAGATCTCAACGAGGAGAATTGCCCTATTTGATATACCTAACTAGGCATTTTTGTATTTTTTCTTATTATTATTCTTATTTGAAGGAGTGTAATAATCTGTCGGATTTTTGCTATTCGTTAAGATAAAAACTGTTTCCCTGAGATTAATATAATTATATTTTTAAAATATGGGATATTTTTATCGTCTTTGCTCTATATAATAAATAATAATTAAACAATTATTAATGTTGATACCTAAAGATCTATCTATAAAATGAAGTACATATATAAATATTTCCAGTAAAATGTAATAAACATTATGTTTTGTAATGTAAACAAAGCTAAGAGATTCATACCTTTATGGTGAAGGCGACGGGTATTATTTTGTAATTCTAAAGAAGTTTTCTCTAAGATATTCGAAATTGGTATTGTTGAAGTTTTTTCAAAATAAGTTACCTTTTACTGTTGCATAAAATTGAAAAATCGTTTTAAAAGAAAGGGATTCATAACCGGCATAACATTGTAAATGTACAATAGTTAAGGAAACCCGAACGTATCAAATGTCATTGTCGGTAATTTCAGGATTTCAGGAAGATAGTAGAATCTGAAGAGTTTGCTCCTTCGATAAGTCTAGAAAGTCATAAACTTGTGCAATTCTGTAAACTAGCGGGTAACGCAATTCTCATTTCTTGAACGATATAATAAATTTTGCAGCAATTATATGAAATTGCAGCTAATGCATTACCATCGTCCATTAGTTTAAACGAGAGAGTGGTTATAATTTTGGAGGAGGCTATCACAGTAAGCAACTCAATTTATTACACTGGCAGAAAAGTTTCTTGTCGTTAACTTCGTGATACATTTAACTGCTGTAGGAGGAAGAGAGACAGGATTTAATTGCTTCAAACATTCTTGCAGCTATTTCTCGTTTAGTTTTCTAATTGCCTTTCTTTTTTTAAGAATTTTAGACGTAAAAAATCGTGTGTCCTTGAGGACCAACAAGGAGTTTTCTCGACTCGCAAGAGACAAGAAGTTAATTAACTCGGGCCAATATTTATTTATATAATATTATTCTCACTAATGCAGTTATGGAAGGAAATTGTAGGTTTGTTTTCAGTTCTTGTTCTAATAACTCTCACACTTTTAAAGATGAAGACAACAGCCTTTTTTTATTTGTCTAAAAAGGAAATAATTCTTTTCACTAGTACTTTTTATTTTATACACCAAAACTAACCAACCAAGCTATTATGCAACTTCTAAAGTTTATCTACCAAATTTAGGTCATTAATTAGGAGAAAAAGCTTAAATCACTTTTTAATTGGAAAGAAATGCAAAGTATAAACTAATAGAACAAACCCATTACCAATCGATTTGATTTAGGCAATTAACCCTTATGAATATTAATTAAGTCGATGGCAGGCCAACAGCGAAAGGGTCTTTCGACTACCAGGAGTAACTGTTATTGAATTGGTTCAGCGCTGTCCTCTTCAAGCTCAACGAGTATTAGTTGAACGATTTTGGTCAACAATTTACTCACCGTCGTTACATACACACACATACGTATAACAGTGTTGGCGGGTAGCGAGCACCCTCGAACGAAGAACTTGTGGTAAGCAGAACTGAGAACTTAGCATGCAGTCAGGATGTAATTGCAGTCGTTAAGAAGACATTTCGAGCGATGTGTTGTCGTTTAATTTAATGGGAGTTGTCGATTTCAGACCAAGTTTACTTGTCCTCGTCGAGAGTTGTGATTGCCTTCGTGGTGCGAATTCTCATTACGGCCGAATTGAAAGGTTATCCGTAAAAAGTAAGGTAGTAAAATTGTACGATTTATCGAACGAATGGAAACATTGTCGACGTATACACAAACACGACCATTACCATTAAATATAGATCGATTTCTACAATAATCTTGTGATGGATTTTATTCTGATTAAGGTGATAAAATATGTCCAGATTTACAACAAAATATGTATAATATGTAACGTAGAACTAGTATTTCAGTGAAATAATATTAGAAAAATATATAAATAAGACACTTGTAATTTCCACTGAATTTTATTATGTACTTAACATATGTTTCGCTACTTTGTAGCTTCTTCAGAAGTTTACAATATACTTTCAATGTTCAATTTTATTTTTGTTGAAAATATAAGAACTGATTTACGAAGTTAGTATCTAACTATGACCATTTGGACGATATTCAAGCCCAATTCTTGAATTTACTTAAAAAAATCGTGCGCATAATTGTTGTTCATTATGGGTCTTCCAACCGTTATCAAAGCCTATCAATACATTAGTGACGAAAATTCTTTAATATCGTACTTGAGAGGCACAGTAATTCAACTATTCAACCCTGACCCTTGCATTGTTTTAGGCAAATGCCAAGGCAATAATTTTCCAGAGACAATTTTTCACTTATTTTCTCTCTTAATTGTGCCCGTCTCATTTGTCTCTCCCAATCACCACCTATCTATTCCTGAGAAGTAGGTTAAAAATTACCTTCGACCCAACCCTTGGGCTTTGAATATAAAGTGTAAAACGAAGGAGTACCATTACGAGCTGGTGGGAATGAAATACTCAGTTAACGTATAAACTGAAGGAAAAACTTGTCATGTCAACGTATGGCTCAATTTATTTGCAATTGTAGTATCTATTTACAATGACAATTACTAACAAATGTGCACTAGAGACAGTTTAAGGGAATAGGATTTATAAGATGTTTTTGTGTTTTAAAAAAATTATGGTATTTCAATTATATTTAGTAGTAGGTAATTACCCTTGTTTAAAGAAGCCGAAGTTTCGCGAAATATAGGTACTTACTGCAACTTTCAATAGTGCAACTTTAGTGAAACTTGTTAACACATATTTAAAAAATTAAAAGATAATATAGTTTCACGTAATTATTTATCTTGAAAACTCGACAATATTGTTTCGATCGTTGGCGATCATTATCAAGAGTAACAATTATATTAAACTTATTTTTTTTTGTGTGTTTAATTCGCACCAATATTGGTGGGCGGGCTGTTCCCCCAGCCCACACTCTAGTGTAAAGTCGGAGGGTAGGGCGGAAGGCCCTCTTCAGCCTCCTTTAGGAATCGTGGGAGTGGATGGGTGGTGGTTTGGGAGAGAAAGATGAGACGAACGAAATGAAGACAAAAGAGAAGTGAAAGACCACCTATCTGTGCAATATTACTGCCTTAGCATTTGCCTAAATGATCCAAACCACAGAATAACTAACCACAGTAGAGGGGAGAGGATTTAGTCGGTAGGTGCCCTTATCAGGGCGATTCCGACATTACGCAGTCGCAACGGGTGACTGGGTGTTTTTTGAAGAATTGCTCTCCTCCACGAAAACAAAAAAAAGGTGTACCATATCAATTTAGGAATTTTAAGAACGAACGCTAAATACTTGAGTATTCATATATTGCCAAACACAGAAATATGTGACTTCTGCGGCTGAAGAGCCTACATTGTGATAAAGTAGTTATAATTTTTATTTTTATCATCGTATACATTTTCTGTAATTTTTAGTTTATAAAATTGCATAAAGCAAACTATTTAATGTCCCTGATGCTGCTACTTTAATTATCTCCATTTTCTATTCTCATTTTACGAAAAGTTAATTCAATGCCAACAATGAAGTCTCTTGAATATCTGCATCTGTATTTAGAAGCGTCATCTGGAAGAATACATCACAATAGGAGAACTGAGTTTCCAGTCTGGTAGGTTGCATAAACTTTTCTACAATTTAAATTTTACAGGAAATTATTTACTAAAGGGAAATAGTGGATGTACATTGTTGATGTTTCTGTTAAATCCACTCTACGGTCATTATGTTTCCAAATAAATTATACGTTACGTGGTGGAATTTATAATTCGAGTTGCGATATTATAATGGCTAAAATAGGGAATGAAAACTACGACAGAGATTCTTAGGTCTCTGATACTTTTATATAGAGCTGTCTGTACTTGAACATAAAGTTATTTAAATGCAAAACTATACAAAATTCTGAACTCTTCAAACTAATATTATTAAAATCCCCCAACCCAACCTACCTTCCCCCTTTTTTTGTCTCCTCCATCTCCACATTCCTTAATACTGACTTATCCTGTTACTTTTTTACTATTTGCCTCAGTATGCTCAGCCCATCTCCATCTTCATTCAACAACCCTTTACATTCTTCCCATGACCTGTTTTCTTCACATCCTCCCAATACGTATCTCAAACATTTTATCTCTCTATCACACACTCTACATCTTTGGTGAGTTGTTGTGCACACACCCGCGAAGGTTTCTAATTAAAACAAATTGGCAAAAATTATCGAGTGTGCCAAGCGAATGGCGTTGCAACGCATGTCGGATTAAGCTAGTTTAACTATAAATTAACAAATGTAGAACCTTAACAGAACAACAATTTAATTTAACAAAGAATTAAACCAAGAAACTAACAATGATCGAAACATCATGTGTGCAATCCACATGTGGTAGAAGTGGAACCTTCAAAAATCTTGGTTTCAAGATAATGAGACGAAGGTAAAATTTCGGAAAGAAGATAATTGTAGGTTTTAGTAATGATCATAGTGATACAAGCTAAAGTTTTGTACTACGCATGCGCGAACAAACACGTATTAACACACGTACAACGCTGAGGCCCAAGCAAACTCACTATGCCTTGGTAAACACTAGTGGAGGGATGCAGAGCACAAAGAGAACCACGAACATAAGAAACACTGTAAAATGCTTCCTATCTCATTTTCTCCCACTCTGTCTCTTTTTACTGTCGCTTTTTCGTTTCATCGACTTTCAAATCACAACGGTACTATAGAAGTTTTCACTTAAAAAAAGAATCCTCTTTACGAGTATAGGATTATCCACAGAACTATCCCTATCCTCCTATTAAATACTAAATTTAAACAAATATTTTTAATGCATATCCTTAATGTTGATGTCGTCTCAACTGCTCATAATGAGCAGGAGTGTAATTTATGCACGCCAATTGTGATGGTCAAAAACTGACCCTTCGTTGTTTACGGACTTCGAAAAATACACTGGCTAGTTGTGGTTTTCAATGGAAGAATGGAAGAATGCGAAATACTTAACTTCATTATAAAAATGCAAAGATCTAGGAAGTCAAACAAAACAAATAGAAGAGGCAGGCTCAACCTAGAGCTTGCGGGGGAAAGAGCATGCCAGAGAAACCCACAGAGATGTGCAACAAAAATAAGAAACATCAATCATTATGACCTGAAAATGGTCAATGAAAATTCACCTTGTACGAACCAGTCAATAACAGTCAATGCAGTAGAAATCAGTTGTAACATCAGTAAAACAATAAACATCAAAATGCACATGTTTGTGGAGGCTCCCAAATTTTTCTTTTTTCTTTTTCTTTATTTTCTCCGTTTGTTTTTTTCTGCACGGATGGAAAATATTAATATGTTCAACATTTACCAAATTTTCTGAATTGAAAGGAACAAATACCAAACTCTCAAGTTCTCAAACAAAAAAAATATCAAATTGTAACACATTCAAGATTCAAAATCAAGAACAAAACAAAATTCAAATAAAATAAAATTTGCCACAATCTGAAATTAATATGAAATAGAATAAAAAAAATTATGACAGACTATTGCAACAGGTTGAACAAAATTTTACAATCACTTTTAAACATTAAAATACATGCTAGTAAAATAAGGATTTATCTATAAGTCGCAGTCCATTATGATCACAAATAACGAGAGTTTTTCGCCCTCACAAAACACACTTTTTATTCACATCACTGCTTTCCGACCTACGCACTAGCTCGACTCGAAATCGATTCCCGGAAATCTCCTTGTTTTCCTTGGAATTCCCAAATTATCTCCTGTTCATCTCGTTTCTCTATCCTCTTTCAGTAGAGTTACTGTTACAGAAAAACAAAACAGTGAAAACAGATATTGGAATCAGTGAGGGAGATATGTATATAGATGCTCAGAAATAAAAACAGACAAGAGCGTTGAATTAACGACCTTCTCCATTTTTGTAAATCCATTTCCAGGAAGAAGTATAATGGCAACGTTAATGATAAAATACCCTAAAGGAAATTACCGTTTCGTTATTTACAATTCCGACTTCATAATAAGATTAATGTATAAATTTTCCAACCTACAAAGAACAATTGTAGTAAAGCCCTATTGTCCCTGAAGTATTCTCTACATCAAATGAATTCAATAAGATTGCTATCTTTCCTTTCCATCTCTTTAACGAACATCAACTGAATCTGATAAAGTTGCTTTCATTTCGGCATTGCCCTCTCTTTATTCCTCCATTAGAAAGATCCCATCTTCAGGAGTAAATTTCAACTTATATTCCATACCTAACTACAACTTCAAAAACGCAGTACATGTATTTCTGCTTTTCTTTTCTAATATATGTCGCTTTTTTCTAAAAAAATATTGAACATTAAGATATGTTACGACAAATTATTTTTTTTTTCAGACTTTGTTGAATAAATGGTTGAAACAAATAAGTTAGATTTTTAGTTAGTTATTTGCTATTAAACATGTTTCGTTAAAAATGCACCATGAAGAGCCTTTCTTATATTAATAATAATGTTAGGTAATTACGAAAAATGTATTCATAGCTGAACATCAAAACCGCAATGTTAGCATTTCCTGTACATAAATTAATTGTGTATGATTATCACCTCATCGAGTTTAATTTAATCTAGTGTTAAAGCTGCTTCTTAAGCTGTTGAACCTTGGTTGTACCAGAATTTCTCGCAAACCCTGCTGTTACATATTCATAAAGGTTATTAATATTCACATCTCAGCACGCAAACTTGACCGCCGCCTCCGACGAGTTCTTACCCTTAAACTAACGTACAAAGAGGAAGCTAAGCAAACAGACACGAGAAATTTTCTCTTCTAACTATTGTTTTTTCTTATTTCGTGTTGTTTACACTGAACCTACGGGGAATTATAAACAAAAAGTCGGGCGAAGCGTCTCTACTCCGTTTCGCAAAAGGGAACAACTAAGCACTTGCTGTTATTATAATATATTTATATATTAAAAATTGCGAAAAAGCTGGCCTAAAGTTATATTAGATAAATTTATAGAACGAAGAAAGTTTAGAATGTCTTTACATTTTATATAGACTATTCAAAATCATACTCCTTGGTTACAGAAGAAAATCTCATTAAAGTTTTAAATAATTAATTACATATTTTCTCTTTGAGAATGACCCCAGAGAGTCAAAAAAAATTGTAAAGGAAAATCTTTTTAGTAAAACATACCAGTGTTTTTTGTGCTCAACAAATCCTTTAAATTTATTTCCTTACTGTAGTGGTATACTGATAAACGCATTGGAAACTGCAAAATGGAAACATACCAATATACACGTACCTACTGCTTTTCTAGTGCGAGGGCGTGCACAATATTGCTGCTATAGTTAGTTATTTGAATATTTTTAATTTGAGGATTTAGATTGCTGTGTAATAAAGTATCACACTACAGTTTTTAAATAGTTATTTGGGATATTTAATTTTAGGGTTAACTGTAGATAGATGCATGTTGAAGCCGTATATTATTTATCTCACCACAGAGTAATAATTGCGAACTTGAAAATTTCAGACATGCAAATACACAAAATCACAATAGCTAAATTGTGCAGTATCATGTTACAAGGCTTTAATTAAAATAAATTTAAATAACAATTTGTTTGTATTTCAGTTATATTGCATTTAATTATTATCTATACTTACACATTAATGAACGAATTTTAATTATTTAGACTCCAACATAGTGCTTTACAAGTGGACGAGTAGACACTGTTTTAAACGGCATTTTACAATAATTGCAGATTTATTTAAAAAAAAACTTGAATTTCTAAAATGTGGTAAATATATAGTTAGGGGCTTTGCAAACGTCATTATATTAAACTACATACTTCTGAACTATGTCATATTATCATTAACGAAATGGTTGCTCTAATTTTACTGTTTATTATAAGTCGTTGTGTATATTAGCAATTTGAAACAGGTGTTACATTAGATAAATACCAAAAATTATGTAAGTTTCTTTAAATTTTTAGTTGATATTTAAGGGGACACTTTTAGGTATAAGCACTGCTGAGTGGAATACTTGTTTTGGCGTTTTGGCTTAGTCAATTTATTTCCCTCAACAAATCTGCGACATACTTACCTGTCATATTTGGACAAATAATTTGATGGACTTTGAGACCTTGATCAGGAAATTCGCAATCATTTATCCACCGAAACATTTATTATAGAAATTTATTAATGGACATATTTTTAAGAAAACAGAAAATTATGAGGAAGTTTATCAATTATGCAAAAGTCCTCCCTCTTCCCCAGATAAAACAAATAGTTTGTTAATATCTACGTGGCATGTTCTAAAAGTATCGCGAATTTTAAATTTCCGCGGGTTACGTATATTCGATTTTCAATTTTTTTGTGGCGTTATATTGGTACTCATGTCTCACTTATACCGAGAAGATCGGCCATGTTGAATGTTCAGCTAATTTTTGACAGCTGCTTTGCTTGCACGTGTTTTGACTCGTCCTCGATTGTTGCCTACTCCAAAAAATGAATCAAAAGATATGTATCAAATTTTGTGCGAAAAACAAAATTAAGTGCGCGGACGCATTCCGAATGTTGACTGTGGCATATGGTGAAGCTACCTTGGACCGAAGCAACGTTTATCGATGGTACAAAAAGTTCTCAGAAGACCGAAAAGATGTGAACGATGAAGAGCGTGCTGGACGCCCGAGCACGTCAACAGATAAAAACATTGATGAAGTAAAGAAAATAGTATTGGCCATTCGTCGAATCACCATTAGAGAAGTTGCTGAGGACCTAAACATATCGATTGGCTCCTGCCATTCGATTTTTGCTAATGATTTGGGCATGAGACGGGTCGCCGCGAAATTCGTACCAAAATTGCTCAATTTCGACCAAAAGTAGCATCGCATTGACATTATCAAGGAGCTGTTGGACTCTGTCCGCGACGACCCAAATTTGCTCCAAGGGGTAATAACTGGTGACGAATCGTGGGTTTATGGTTATGACGTGGAAACCAAAGTTCCATCATCCCAATGGACGCTGCCGCACGAGCCAAGACCGAAAAAAGTGTGCCAAGTTAGGTCGAATTTGAAGATTTTGCTTACAGTTTTCATTGATTGCAGGGGCGTGGTACATCATGAGTTCTTCCCACAGGGTAGAACAGTCAATAAGGAATATTACTTGTAAGTTATGCGCAATTTGTGCAAAGCAATCTGCCAGAAACGCCCGGATTTGTGGAAGAACGAAAATTGGCTTTTGCACCATGAAATCGTTGCTTGTGCGCGAATTTTTAGCCAAAAACAACACATTAATAATTCCGCAACCACCGTATTCCCCAGATCTGGCCCCCTGTGACTTTTTCTTGTTCCCAAAACAGAAGAGGCCCATGAAAGGACGACGCTACGCTACGATTGATGAGATAAAGACGGCATCGAAGGTGGAGCTGAACACGATCACAAAAAATAATTTTTTAAAGTGCTTCAAAGGATTGAAAAAAACGTTGGTACAAGTGTATAATATCTGGTGGGGATTACTTTGAAGGGCACAAAATGAATTAATAAATAAATTTTGAAAAAACACAACATACGCGATACTTTTTGAACATACCACGTATAGTTAAATTGTATCAAAATTTGTATTAGAAAATGTAGAGATAAAAAATAAATAATTTTTTAATAACGGAGGTTAAGTCATAGTACAAAAATCTCTGTTCCTCCCTCTCGCAAACTTATGTAAGGAAGTGTAAAGATAAATAAATTATTGCTCAACAACCAAGGTTAAGTCATGGTTTAAAGGTCGTCCCCATTGAAACTTTTATAAGAAGATGCAGATATAAAATAATTTAACTTTTAATACCTGTATCTTTATTGTAAAGGGTTATACCCGTTAATTCGATAAATAAATAAATAAATAAATATTTGAGATTAGGTTATGGTACGTAACTATACCCCTGACTTCCTATGAGGAAACTTTTTAATAATTGTAAATTATTGCGGATTTCCTGACCAAGGATTAAAAGCCCATCAGATTATTTTCCCTATAATTTTTTATGGCAGATTTAGTACTTTCTGAGCAAGGATTAAAGGACCATCAGATTTTCTGCGTCAGATTTAATATCTTTGGTACAAATTATGGGACAAATAAACAACCTTACTGATTTTCAGCTTGGTGGGAATTTATGTAGCTTCGAATGTCTAAATTGACCGGACTACCAGTTTCTAAAAATAACATAGAAAAAAATACTGTCATTAAATATGTAATGTAAATTGAAATTACAACAGACATTTATTTGCGTTGTCCCAGAGTATTGCTATTTGTGAACTGCAAAAAGTAGTAGATGATATTAGAATTTGCTCAAGTAGGAGATTTACCACAAATAAACGGAACGTTGGCAACTTACAAATTGATTCTACGTTAACGAGATATCAATTTTAGATTTCAATCTGATATGTGCCGTAAAATTCAGCAAGGGTTTTGTTAAAATAATCACTGGTCAGCAAATACATATTTATTCAAAATCAGGCATTTTATTGCCGTCTATTGGGGTGGTTCATTTTATGAAAAAATATAACATTAAAATTCAAAATTCCATAACTCAACTAGAGACAACTCTTTTTGTTAATTAAAATTTCGAACGCATTCTTCGTTTCTTGATTCCATATAGTACAAGAAAATAAAGTGGAGCTCAATATTCTACATAAAACTTTAAAGAAAACTTCTATATTATGCAAGATCGATTAATCTATTATTTGATTAACTGTCTTTAAATTGAGTTTGTTGTCGAATACAAATAGGTACATACCTGCATAGATATAAGCAAAACATTGTAAGAAGATTGTTTGTTGTGTACTGATGTTGTTATATGCTTCTGTGTCAGAATACAGTTAGAAGTAGTATAAAAAATTGCGTGTGATTCGTTTAGTAGGCCGGAGCGCGATAGGAAATATAATCTTAACGTATTAGTTCATTCGTTATGTAGGAAATCTAAGGCAAACGAAAATTTGTATCTAACAATCCAATTATGTAACAGTAGTTCTTATTGTTCTTTTTTACAGGCTCTATCAATGAGTGATCGGCTGAAAAACACATGCAAACGTGTTGACTGATGGTTCTTTTAAGGAACTCGAACGTGAACGTTTGATTATGCAGGTTTTCGATTACACTTTCTTGACATGCAATGTCATCGTGGAGTCTTCATGGATTGTAGGTAGTCGACGACGAATTGGTCAGGGGCTGTCCACAAATTCTGTAACGCAAAGTTCTACAATTCTCGACCACCCCCTCTCTCTCCCAAATAACATGATCGTAAAGTTTGATCTTTTCTACCCCTCCATTCAATTACCTAACTAGTTCTTTATAAAAATTTTGGAGTTTAAATCAGAAAATTTCCTAATGTCTACGTTTGCTGAAAACCCACAAAAATGGTTTCAAAATGGAGATGTCTACATTCTATCGGTTTGTGTCACGATATTTTAACCCACTCATCTACCCAATCATTAAGCTAATTTGATGTGCTGAAGTAGATAAGGTATTTTTTTTTATTTTTAACATAGGTATACCTATTGTGTCTACGTATGCAGGAGACTTTCAAAAAATGGTCCAAAGTGGCTCTACTCACAAAACTAAAACTGAACTATGTCTCTATATCTGTCACAGTTCTTCAACCCTTCTATTTATATAAATGTAAAATAAATTTTATTGTGAAGAAATAGATTAATGACCCAAGAATGACGGACTTTCTTGATATGATATACTTTTTTATGTCGTAGTAATAATTTAATAAGTCAGGTGCTATAAATGTTTTAAGCTTGAACTTAAGAAAAGGTTTTTTCAATATTTAACAAAATCACAATGGGATGTTTCACCAGTTTATTGATTCGAACTTAACAATTGTTTCAGTCCTAGATCATTTCAAGAGTACCAAAATTACATGAAGAGCCTTTCTTATATTAGACAAATTTTACGTTCCAACCAATAAACATGCCATTTTTTTTGATAAATATTGATTTTGAATTATCATGTTTAACAGTAAGTGCACCGCAATAAGTAGATATTAATAATACGTAAATTAAGCAAAAAGAATCACTTTGAAATGTTTCAGAATAATTTATTTATTACAACTCTACAATTGTTTCGGTATAATTATACCTTTCTCAAGAGTAAACAAAATTTTACTAACTTTAAGAAGAAGAAAAAAGAAGAAACTTGGGTGTTTCATTCCCACAAATATTGGTGGGCGGGCTGTCCCCCCCGGCCTACACTCTTGTGCAAAGTCGGGGGGGTAGGGCGGAAGGCCCTCTTCAGCCTCCTTCAGGAATCGTGGGAATGGGTGGGTGGTGGTGTGGGGGAAGAAAGATGAGACGGACGAAATGAAGACAGAAGAGAAGTGAAAGACTATCTGTGGAATATTACTACCCCAGCATTTGCCTAAATGATCCAAGGAAACCACAGAAAAACTTGGACCAGAGTAGCCGGCCCCGGAATCGAACCGGTGACCTCCCGAATGCTAAGCAATGATCTAGACCACTAGACCATGCCGCTCGGTAACTTTAAGAATTGCTTATCTTCTATTTATAGCTAATATTACAAATTTACTATACATAATATACGGAAAGTCCTAATGGCTATTTACTCGAAAATGCATATTGTTTGTGTGTCAGGCATCAATTATCGGTGTATTAAGAAAACTTTTTGCTGTTCATTTACGATATGATGTTTGTTTCTTATAGATTTTTTAATTTCGAAGTATTCTAGTAAATTCAAACGTTTACCTTTCTTTTCATTGTGTAATAGCTTTATTCCATCTGAATTAATAAAATGACTTTGGTTTATACAGTGAGAAGCTATGCCGGTACTATGTTTGTTGTCTGCTATTGATTTTTTATGCTCTTTTACGCGGATTTTTAAGTTTCTGCCAGTCTGACCGATGTAATATGCATCGCAAGTATTACAAGATAATTTATATACTCCAGATTTGTTTAATAATTCTGTCTAGCTAACTTAAACTTGAATGCAGACATTATCCAGGAAGAAAAAACACAATTAATCGATTACACTAATCTATGCATTACACAAAATTATTTTAAATTTAATAATAAATTTTACAAACAGACAAATGGTCCTCCTAAAATTTATTATTAAATTTAAAATAATTTTGTGTTATGCATAGATTAGTGCAATCGATTAATTGTGTTAACTGTATAAACCAAAATCATTTTATTAATTCAGATGGAATAAAGCTATTACACAATGAAAAGAAAGGTAAACGTTTGAATTTACTAGAATACTTCGAAATTAAAAAATCTATAAGAAACAAACATCATATCGTAAATGAACAGCAAAATATTTTCTTAATACACCGATAATTGATGCCTGACTTACACAAACAATATGCATTTCCGAGTAAAAAGCCATTAGGACTTTCCGTATATTATGTGTAGTAAATTTGTAATGTTAGCTATAAATAGAAGATAAGCAATTCTTAAAGTTAGTAAAATTTTGTTTACTCTTGAGAAAGGTATAATTATACCGAAACAATTGTAGAGTTGTAATAAATAAATTATTCTGAAACATTTAAAAGTGATTCTTTTTGCTTAATTTATGTATTATTAAAAAATGTTTCATAAAAATCCGACGAATATATCAATTGATAATAGATATTAATATTATTAGGAGATTTTATTTTTAAGTTTTAACATGTATTGTTTCTACGTTTACACAAGACTCCCAAAAAAAAGGTTCAAAGGAGCTCTACTCACATCGCTAAAGCTACTCTCTGTCTCTATTTGTCACAGACTACCAACCGTTTCATTTATTTAGTTATTGGGATACCTAAAGGTTTGTATGTGCGAGTACAGTACAATTACTCTAGAATGGTCTTCGGAATTACTAGTTCATGACTAGTTGTTAAGATGCCCAATGGCAAAATGTAACGCCTTGGTGGCGATAGCCACAGAGATGCATTTGCATGCTTGGTTTGAAGCAGAGTACTTGTCAGGGCGCATACTAAATCGCCCGACTATTTAAAAATGATCGAAATATTTTATATAATTATTATATTTTAAAAAATATAAAAGCTGCCAATATAGTGTGCAAAATGCTACGATATTAACACGTTTCATTACTGAAAGGTTATCTATGTACCTATAATAATTTTGGGTACATAACAGTATCGGGAGATTCAGGTATAAACTAAATTAACGACTACCGGAAAGGAGACTTCAAGCACCCCTGTCTTAAAACTAGTATATTTATTTGTCGTAAGGAAGGAGCTGATAATGAAAAATAAGAGAAAGCTAAAGTATAAGCAAGAGAAGGTATATATAAATAATGATTGTACATGGATTGAAAGAAGAAATAAAAAAGAAGTTTTGAAAAAGATGAAGGAACTCGAGGCAAAAAATATTATTTGTAAATTGGGATTTAATAAAGGGGTAACTGAAGTTGCCATTTACTTTTGGAATGAGCGTGGAGAAAGGTGGTTTCGAAAAGAAAATATGGAAGGAAAGGTTTAAGTATGGAGCATTTGGTAAGAATGACAATGGAAGCGACAGGGCAAATGAGTACAAAAACACAAAGATATTGACATGGAACGTGGCAGGTATAAAAAATAAAGAAAAATGGTTTTGGAATTGTTTAGAAGAGTATGATTTAATTTTATTATGTGAAACGTGGCTAGAGAGTAAGGATTTAATTTCTCTTAAGAATAATTTAAGTTCTAGGTTTAATTGGAATATGTACAATGCAGAAAAATGTAGCAATAAGGGTAGGGCAAAGGGAGGGATGATTGTGGGAATCGACAAAAAGATTGAGGCAAAAGTAGAGGAAATAAGTAAAGGTGTAATATTCATAGAAGTGAAAAAAAAAAGAAATAAGGTGGATAGTAATATTTGTTTATCTAAATGAAGGGAAGGAAGAGAAGTTTAAACAAATAGAAAGGCAGTGTGAGGTTTATAAAGACGATAACATACTAGTAATTGGGGACTTTAATATTAGAGTGGGTAGGGAGAGAGGAGCTTCTGTTGTGGATGGTAGGGAGAGGAGAAATTCGAAAGATGAATATATAAGTAGAGAAGGAAAGATGTTTTTACAATGGTGTAGAAATAATGGAATGTGTATTTTAAATGGGGATAGTAATGGGGATGAGGAAGGGGAATACACCTTTATTGGTAAAGGAAAATCTATAATTGATTATGCACTTGTAAATGGGAGGGCTTGGAACGGAATTGAAAGTTTCAGAGTTGGAGAAATTATTGGGTCTGATCATTTACCGCTGGAGGTGGAATTTAAAGGGAAGGAGAGGTACTTAAAACCTAAGGTGGAGTGTAAGGAAATATGTGACTGGTCTCGTGAGGCCATAGATGTTTATAGAAGTAAAATTAAAGAAAAGGTTGAAGGAGTGAATTGTTGGAAAGATATGAAAGAAATGATAACTAGTAGCATGGTAAAAAAAAATCAAGATAAGAAGAACCAGTGAAAAATGGTGGAATAAAGCTTGTTGGATTAAAAAGAAGGAATACAAGGCAGCTTTGAGTAGATGGAGGAGGGACGAATGTGAAGAACATTTTTTTAAAAGAAAAAGGTACGAGTATAGAGAACAAATTAAAAAATGTAAGGAAGAATATAGTGAGGAAATAATAAGAATGTTCAGAATGGCAAATGGAACAGATGAATATTGGAAAATTGTTAATACATACAGGGGAAATAAAAGATCAGAAATAAGTAATAAGATAAGTGAGGAAGAATGGTATAACCACTTCATTAAAAGTTTAGAAGGAAGTGAGGAAAAGATTGATCTGGAATACACACATTTAGTCAGAAACAATGATGATATGGGAAAGGATAATTATTTGAAAATGGATGAGGTTTTAAAGGGGATAAATTCACTGTCAAGGAAAAGAGCATCTAGAAGGGATGGGATACCAGGGGAGGCGTGGATAGAAGTAGGGGATATTATACTAGATAAACTAAGTAGTATTCTGAATGAATTTTGGAGGAAGAATCATATACCATACGAATGGAAATGTGGAGCAATTGTGCCTGTATATAAAAGAGGTGGAAAAGATAGTGTCGAAAACTACAGAGGGATTACAATTATGGATACAGGTTATAAAATTTATGCGGAGATAATAAAGAATAGATTAGAAGTGCAGGTAAATGAAGGAGGTATTTTAAGTGAAATGCAGTTTGGGTTTAGAAAGGGAAGAGGTGCCATGGATGCTATATTTCTTTTAAAAAATGCAATACAAATTCATATAGAAATGAAAAGAAAAGTTTTTGTTTTATTTGTAGACCTAAAAGGTGCATATGACTCAGTTAAAAGGGATGAAATGTTAAATATGCTTAGAATTAGTAGAATAGATGAAGTATTAATAAGTAGGATAATGGGGTTATATGGAGAGATAGCTGGAGTCGTAAGGGTAGATGGAAGGGAGTCAAGGAAATTCTGGCTGGGGAAAGGTGTGAGACAGGGTTGTAAAATTAGTGCACAGCTATTTAATATATATTTAAGTGATTTAGAGAATGAAATAAGTAAAGTAGTTGAAGGGGGGCTAGTTGTAGGTAGAAAGAAATTCTGGACAATTTCATATGCCGATGATATAGCAATGGTGGCAACAAGCAGTGAAGCGCTAAAAGACATGGTGAAAGTTCTGGAAAAATTTCTAGGCAGAAAGGGTTTACAGTTAAACCGTGAAAAAACTAAATATATGGAATTTGGGGAAACTAGGGGAAGAAAAGGTAATTGAAAAACTTAAAACTTATACATATTTAGGGTACGTTTTGGAGGAAAGTAATAGAGATAAAGTACATATTGATAATCAGGTAGCTACAGTTAATGCGATAATGGGGCGTATATGGTATATAGGAAAAAAGCTATGTAGGGACGATTTCAATAAGAGAATAAGTTTATTCAATGCTGTGGTTAGGAGTATTATACTTTATGGGGTCGAAGTATGGGGGTGGAATGAGAAAAAACAGGTGGAGATATTGTATAGGAAATACATAAAGTGGATTTTAAATTTAGATAGGTGTACGCCTGATTATATAATTAGAAGAGATACAAAATGTGGGAAGATGGTTGAAGAAACAAGAAAAAGAACTGTAATGTACGAAGAGAAGTTAAGAAAGCTGGAAGAGGGTGATATAAGAAAAGAAGTTTGGAGGAAAAGAATATTTAGCATAGGGAGAGAAATAAAATACGATAAAGAAAGGAGGGAGACTTTAAAGCAATTGAGTCTGAGTCAGGAGCAAATGAAAGATTGGGCTGATATGGGACTAAACGTTGGAATGATGGTGAGAGAAAGATGCAGAGATAAAATAAGGGGGGAGGATCTTAGAAGTATTCATAATTCGGAGTACGCCAGAGGTTTGAACATAATTTTATGGGATGAGTGGCAGAGCGACTGGGTTCCTGAATATTTGGTAAATAGAAAGGAGATAAGTCTTTATGCAAGATTTAGAATGGGTAATGAGTGTAATGAATGTAAGTATTGGTTGAAAGAGGAGGATAGGTTGTGCAGAATATGTGGGAGGGAAAGGGAATCTATATCACATGTTTTGGGTGAATGTAATATGAATAAAACAGTAGATGAATGTAAGGAAATGCTAAAAGGAAGTATTATTAAAAATAATAGACTAAAAGAGATAAAAAATATGAGAAACAAATAATAACTAGAAAGAGAACGAAACTCTGATAAGGGAGTTTCTATGGTAAGAATGGCAAGGGGATAGGGTGCCGGGATATTTAAGAGAAGGGAAAGGGGGGAGATTAAGGAAGACGGTCAATGGAAGAATATGTGGAATGTTGAATGAGGAAGGAAGTAAGGAGCGTATTAAAGGAAATTTTGTGAAGAAGGAAGCGGTGAAAATGAAGTAACAGAGAAGGGGAGTTTTAAGAAAAGACCCAGTTGGGTTGTAGAAAATAATTAAATAATTATATTGGGGATTACTGGGAAGTGATTTGCATTGGAGCGGGTTTAAAGGGAGGTAGAAATGACCTTATGGTTCTTTATATGTAATTTTTGATGGATGCAATTTGTTTTGTTTTTTGTGACTCTTGTAATTGTTCTTTGTAAGTATCAGAATTGATGGTGATTTATGTTTATTTTTTTTTTACTTGTATATAACTTTTTGTTAATAAACTACTACTACATATTTGTCCTAATTTGTCGAGCGTTGATTGTATCTTTCTTCCTCCGAATGCGTTTTCTTTCTTTCTTCTACGCCGACTGTAAAATCTTCAGAGCTCATCTTAGAGTAATCAAGCTGTAGATTGACAGTTAAAATGGGGATTAAGAACACTTTATAATACTTGATAGCAACCAGCAACTAATACTTACGTTCCGCCTTTATTCTGTTAGGTTTCTTGAGGGTCGATTGCAAATTCATTACTTACTGTAAACAAAATAAACTGAAAATGATTTTAAAACTGAAAGGCAACACAATCGCTAATATTTTTAAATAAATAAAAAATTTCTGATATAACGTCTCCTACATTTCTTTGTTTAATATTGGTTTTGATTGAAGCAGATAACACAAAACAAAACTATTGTGGAGTGAAGGTTTTTTTATTGAATTATATAATCTGTCACCAACGTTTCGCCTTCATGTAGAAAGGCTTCTCCAGGATAAGGCTATGAAAAATTACAAGTAATTGTGTTGCGGAAATAGTAATAAACTAAAACAAATAATTTTTAGTCTAGCGTCTACTGGAATACAAATAAAATACATATTACAGGTTTTTGAAACAATTACTAACAATTTAAAAAATAAATGCAACAAAAATGTCTTTTAGGATTTTACTGAATTTTTACAGAATCCTTGGACTTTTGATAAATAGAAATATTATTTATTTCTTCATTACAAAAGATGTTTATTAATTTTTTTAAATTTTATTGTGAAAATAAAATAAATATTTTTGACTATCAAAATTTGTGTATTATCAATCAAAATTTATCCTGTTCAGAGGGGGTTTAGTTTTTGTGACGTAAAATTTACAGGAGGGGTCACAGAAAGTATGACACAGCGTAACAACAGGGGGGGGAGGGGGTCAAAAAAAGATAATTTTAGCGTCACGTATTTTATGAACGGCCCCTTACCTAATAATATAATAAATAATATCCATGTCAACTCCACTTTCGGTTGGTATTTATAAAAAAAAAAAATTTTTTCCTTCGAAGTTCGTATTAAAATTAATGTACTATTAATGACAATCTTTAAAATTAACAATCCAATAATAGGTGCACTGCACAAATATTTCTCAAAAATTAAAAATACTGTATTGATGTCTAACATGAAAATGTGTTGAAATGATTGATTTTTGCTTCTGAGAAATTGTTAGTATGAGCCTTAGGGGTCGCAACTTACAGCTTGTTTCATATTCACTACTAATTGCTATGATTTATACAAATACCACAGAAAGACGTGCATTGCTATGTTTCGTGGCAGATGTATCCTTAATTTCAGTACCGCGTTCGACGCCTATGAAAGGTCCCGCAAGAAGAACAACTGTACTGTTGGATGGCTCTTCAACACTCACCGACGACCTCAGTAGACAACGACTTCGAATCGACAATCTCTTGCAGTGCATACTCGCAAACCAACCAACTATAATATTCCTACATAATAATGAATCAAAACATGATGACCACGAGTGTTTCTACTGTTATTGCCGAAAATAGTGCACGTGTTTAAAGAGCATTCGTTCAGTTTTTAAAGTTTGACGCCTTCAAGAAGGGTAAGCTTAAATAAAAAAATTTACTCATGAAATATTTGGTTTATTAAATTTATACGTCTACTATTATGAATATTGTTACATTTATTTGGAAAAGTAGCCTTTTTGTGAATTATTATACTTATTAATAATTAACGTAATTGTTTATGTTTTTAGTAGGTACGTTTACTTACAACTGAGAAAAAATTAAAATAGTTAGTTTGTAAATTAGTAAAGTGCTATTTAATTAACAGTACTTGTACCTTTTTACCATATTAAAATGCGTTGTGTGTTATTAGTACAATTATTCAAAATCCAAAAATTATTATCTGAAAATAGGTGGATAGAATCACCCAATAGGCAAAAAGCAAAATATTCTCTGTGACTATTGTAGGTACCGAATTAATTTATGCAATTAAGATAGATTTCTCGCATGAGTAAAAAGCTTTTATTCAGTTAAAACGAAGGACTTGATCGCTACAACGTATAATGTGAATTGTAAAATAATTAATATTCCGATTGTGAGTTTAAAGAGCGGAAAATAACGGATATTATTATCATCTCTTCTGTTTTGTTTTGACTCACTCTACGATTGATTAATGGTAGCTATAAAACTTTTTAATGAATACTCAAACTTTATGTAGTGAGTTGTAACTGCATTATTTATTCCTCCAGACAGTTAAAAATTTTATAAGTTACGCAATCTGGACAAGTAATAAATACAATCAATTAATTGTTTCGATATAAAATACAGAACGTACAGTTACTTATAGACATTACTGTATATAACAGTTTAATAGACCATTTCAATACAGGGTGTAAGTAGAACGTAAGGCAATACTTTAAGGATTTGTAATAGGAATATTTTGTCTTTTGAAAGTTTTTAGATAATAATAATATATTTTTATTACATTGCTATTTCATAGTACTGCAGCTACTATGGGATTTTCTATTGATTTTTCTCCACGAATTACATTCTTAGACCAGTGCTGAAGCCTTCAAAAATAGTTAAAAGTGAAAAAATATATATAGTAAGATGAAACCCATTTGAAAAGAAAGAGAATATAACAGAAATGAAAGGAAAAATAATTTACGGGCGATCTGAGGTCGGGAAGGGGAAGGGGGTGAGGGTAAAAAACGGTTTTCCTTGATTTCCGGAAAAACTACAAGTCTTATGGAAAAAAGTTAAATAGCAAAAGTGTAGATAATAACAAGATCTACAACTATTGCTTTTTTCACATATGTAATCTCAAAATTTATGTGAAGACCATAGTACTGTATTTTTTTTTTTACACCATCAGAAAGTAGAGATTTCAACAAAGAAAGAGCCCACCAACGTTTTTAAAAAGGCAGATATTTTGACATGAGAATTTTCGATTGAAAATTATGGTGCTTTTTCGATATTAAGTAAAAATAAGGTGAAAAAATAAATATTTCAAATCAAAAAAATTACAGCGTGTTTGGGACATAAATAGGTAGGTTTTCACCAAATTTCGTGAACAAAAATTTTTGAAAAAGATAAAAATAAAAAACTAGAAAGTCGGTTATTTGAATTTTTCACACAAATTTTGAGGTTATGTGAAAAAAGTGTAAATACAAAAGTTGTAAATCTTTTTATTACCTACAACTTTACCATTTAACTTTTTTCAATAACACTTGTAGTTTTTCCGAAAATCAAGGAAAACCGTTTTCTACCCTTAAAAACTCACCCCCTTCCCCTTGCCGACCTCAGATCACCCGTAAATTATTTTTCCATTATTTCTGTTATATTCTCTTCCTATTCAAATGGGTTTCATCCTATTATAACTGTTTTTGGTTTCAAACATTATCGACCCTGGTCTATCTGTCTGTACCTTTTATATATATATATAAAAGTAAAAGTATCGTGGCGGGTTGGTTAGCATTTTAGAGAATTCCTCTATTCAGCGCAGTGCTATTCATTGCCATGAAAAACATTAGTTTCAGAATGTTTTCCTTCCTTTCTGTAATTTAATTTATTTAATTAGGTGATGCTATATGGCCTAAAGTTTTGTCATATAAATGTAATCCTTTATTAACAGAAATAATAAAAAAATTAAATTAATTCAAAAAATCGGTAAATTCGTAATTTTCCGCAAATCGCAAAAAATTGATTTCAACGCCTAAATAGCATCATTATTTTCCCTCATTTCCCTCATCTCTGTTTTAAACATTCTTTTTTTTTTTTTTAGTCATAACCTTACTTAACAATGGTAACCAAGTATTCTCCGGGTTGTTATGCCGTGGTCCTGTCCTCCTGCTATACTAAACGTTTCGCCAGTGTCGACTGCTGGCATCCTCAGTAGATTTCTGTTGCTCCTGCTACTTCCTATGCTGAGACTCAGTATAGGAGGAAGACAGGACCACGGCATAACAACCCGGAGAATACTTGGTTACCATACGAACGCCGGCCGTGAAAGCCTACGATCATCAACCTTAATAATGTTTTCCCGTTGCTCCCTACCTCTTGCTTCATTTCGTCTTTCTTAGTTACCTTCCTTCAACTACCACCCAAATGTTTCTATTTCTAATACTTCCTAAAAGGAGATCTATCCCCTAGTTTTCTCTACAGTGTAGGTTGAAAGGACTTCCGGTCCAGATGTGTGAAATATTTCTTAACATTTATTCCTGTTTCTTAATCTATTACATCACAAATTATTTTAATCTGTCTTTTCTCCAAAACCATATTCTAGCCAACATGGATAATAATTTATGACTTCTTGGAATATTTCTAAATCTATGCACGACTCAATAGAAAAAAAATATAAATATTAAAATTCCTGCCAATTCTGCGTCTAAATATTAGTAGATAAGAGTAATATTCTACGCTGAAAGAGTCGTCGACACGTGAAGCGGAGCGGAAATTTCATTGTCAATTTTCACAAAAAATGTCTGAACAGTATTTAAATTACTGCCAATAGTTTCAGACGCATATTAAAATAAAAGAGACCAGCAGACGTCTGACATGCGCTTTTTTACTTAGATACATATATACAGTGTAGCACAGTTTTTGACATGTTTTATACATGAATATGTAAAATCGTTTCAGATTTCTACTGATGATAAAATAACATACGTCGAGATGGGTTTTAGTAACGTGAATATTATTAAATAATGTAGTTGTAGAGTCTGATAAAAAATATTCGAACACCTTCAAGAAATTATAAAACGTATAGATAATTAAGAAAAACACAAAGGTTGTTTTACACTTTATTTAGAAACTGTAAAATTCCTCTCTGAAGATAACCGAAAGGTTGAAACAATATTGTTAGAAGTTTCTAAATAAAGTGTAAAACTACCTCTGTGTTTTTCTTAATTATTCAACATGTTTTATAAATATCCTACCGCTGATACCATTAAAATTATAAAACGTATGCCCATTTGTCCTTACCCCTTCAATATGTTAAAATTAAGATTTCTTCAGTACTATATGTATGTTGCGAGTATTACTTGTATTACTGTGTAATATATTCTTTGTATTTATATACATTACTATTTGAAATTACTACGGTACTACAATCATGTACGTGAAAAAAGGGGTAAAATATCTATTGAAAATTTCGAATAAAAAGTTTTCTGGCACGATACTCTCGTCCTTCTGGAGAAACGATATACATTGGCGGGTACGAGTTCTGATATAGCCAATTCCTTTATGCAAAACTACTTTCGGTAGTGAACAATTAACCTAATCACAATCAGATTTCCTGTGAATTGTCTTAGGCAGTGTTAGGTAAATAAAAGTTAAATGTTTCACCATTTTCAATATGTAACTCGAAAAATTTGTTACGATCAGACAGCGATCATTTGCAAGAGTAATTAACTAAAACTTAAAACTAGTGTCAACATATTTATACTTATTACAAATTACATAGGAGAAGTGGGAAGTTACTGAAGCCTAATTCTGTTAGTGACTATTGACTAGGTTTAAATTTTTATACAAAGCTTTTTTAATTTCCGGACTTTCTGACATTGTTGGAATTCTATTATTATTTATGTTGGAATGTAAAATTTTTGAATTTGTTGAAGGATTAAAAGAATGGCTTTGACTAATACAATGTTCAGCGAACCCTGTTTTTTGAGTTTTTTATCAATGGTATAATAATGTTCTTTTAATCGAGTCTCAATAGCTCTCCCACTTTTACCAATGTAAATTGCATTACAATCATTGCAACAAGTTTGATAGACTCCGCTTTTTGATTCCGGTGGTTGTGTTGGTTTATTTTTAACTAGTAGGTTCTTTAGACATTTATTGTTGGTTTCTATGGCTGTAAGGCTGAATTTTCTTAACTTATTTCTAAACTTGTAACTAATGTTGTTAATGAAATTAATGGAACAAAATTGGTGACCAGAATTTGTAGGTTCTGTTGGGTTAGCATTGAAGATTAATTTAGACACCAATGTTTTGAGTTTTTTATTGATTAAAATGTCTATTATGTTGGGCTTGTAGTCATTGTTTTAAGTTTTAGTTAATTACTCCTGAAAATGATCGTTGTCTGATCATAACAAATTTGTCGAGTTACCTATCGAAAATAAATTTGGTGAAACATTTTGCGTAGTTTTTTTTACGTCTTTTATTTATTAAACATGTTTCATAAACGTTGCACTATCGAAACTCTTAACTACTAGGTAAGTTACATAGATTGTTTGGTTAGTTTGCTTAGGTATTTGCAAAATATTCGCCATTCTTAACAGACATCTTCAATATGATCAGTAACAATTGAACCATAATTTGGAACATTACCAAAAACTCAACAAGGCTTACCGTCCTTAGCGAAATTTTCAGTTTTCCTGGAATTCAGAATTATAATTGAAACATACCTGTAGCTAACTCCTACATTCCATTACGACATTTAAATATAATGCAATTAACTCATTTCGTAAGCGATACGTATAATGTAGATATCAAGCAATAACGGATGAGCGTAATTATAAGGATGTCGACACTTTTCCGAAATCTTTTTAAAGAAGCAAATTTAAGAAACGTTCATCATTCATGCCCTGTTAAATCAGTAAGATTAAGTTCTCAAACGTTTCCTTGACAAATGTTTATTGCGTGCCATGTAGTGTAGCTCATTTCTCTCTACGGACGCTGAATCTGAACATCTCCATCAGATTTGCTCTTTCGAAACAGGCTTCTACAATCACACACGCTATGCATTCGAAATTTATGATACTCAATAGCCGAAAGTGAAAATATTTGTTCTTCGTGTAAATCTGTTCCCTGTACTATCGTATAACTTGTTCTCTGGATTCAATTTTCACTAGATCATATCTTCATCCTCCCTAGGAAACCATCTAAATTATCATTAAGTGAAAAGATGTACCTAATAGTCATCTAATTATACCATTGCTGCTTATTAGCTTTTGTCGTAACCAAGTTAGGTAGCTAAAAGAACACTGGTTGCATAAAATTTAACAAAAGATGTGTTGGAGATAAACTCAATACTGAATTGTGTGCCTACGTATTGCAGGAAGTAGATTACGATTTAGCGGCAAAGGATGCGATGTTGATGGGAAAAAAGTGAAGGTCTGCAATGAAATTCGTACTAAATTATGGTTGGATATAATTAACAAAGTAAGAAATTGTTTCAGCGTTTCTCAACGTCCATGAATGATGGATCTATAACCCGAAACAGATTCTAAAATTACACATTTTAGTATACTATGGTAAATAGTTAGAAATGTTCTTTGTTGATGTAATTGGTGCAAATAGCATTGTCATATTGTATTAGAAGAATAGCTCGAGTATCTTCAACTAAAATAAGTATAAAAATAAAAAGTTAATTTAACTTAATCATTACCTAAATACATACGCTAACTTTACTTGTACGTTAAAGGTAGTGGCAGTTTTAAGAGTAAAAGTATCAACGAAGGGAAAGGGAGGTCGAAAAAATGGAGCAGTCAAATTAGGAGTATTTTCTTTCAAAGTAATTTAAATTTCGGAAATTTTCAACTGGTTTATTATTTACTCTGGTAACTATTTCGACCTAGCCGGTCATTATCGAGTACATTTACAAATAGTATTGATAATGACCGGTTAGGTCGAGATAGCAATCAGAATAAATAATAAAACAATTGAAACTTTCCAAATACTCTTTTATTTTATTGCATCATTGATAATGTTTCATCAAAATTACACCAGTGAAGGTAATTCTATAATTTACATTTCATTTCACAATTTTTTTAGCACCAAAAGTGTTACTTTAGGAATTTTAATAGTATCAGCGATAGGGTAATTGTAAAACATATTGAATAATAATAAAGTAAACAAAATAAGGAAGTTTTACACTTTATTTGGAAGTCTTTAACAATATTGTTTCAACCTTTCGGTTATCTTCAGAGAGAAACTATATAAAAAGTAAGTTACAGATAAAAAAAAAACGTTTGTGTGTTTCATTCCCACCAATGTTGGTGGGCGGGCTGTCCCTCCAGCCCACACTGGTGCAAAGTCGGAAGGTAGGGCGGAAGGCTCTCTTTAGGAATCGTGGAGTGGGTGGGTGGTGGTTTGGGGGAGAAAGACAAGACCGATGAAACGAAGACACAATGGAAGTAAAAGACTATCTGTGGAATATTACTACCCCAGCATTTGCCTAAATGATCCAAGGAAACAGAAAAAAGAAAAGAAAGAACCAGAATAGCCGGCTCCGGAATCGAACCGGAGATCTCCCGAATGCTAAGCAATGATCTAGCTGAACGACTAGACCGTGCCGCTCGGTGTTTAAAGATAAAGAAGTGCCTACATCTATTTACGTATATTTAAGTGCCAGTGTTGGGCCCACCCCCTCTGTTAGATATCACTAATTGATTTAAATATAGGTCTATTGAGATCCTCCGTGTGTTCATTAGTCAAATTCAATTTCTCATAGATTGTTTTTTGGATTTCAAGCTTTTCTAAAAAGTTAAGTTTGAATCTTTTATATTTTCAAGATGGACAATTGAAAGACTCTTTGTTAATTGACTGGGTCATCGTAACACAATGTTGTGATAATCCAATCGAATGTTTTTTGTTCTTGACTGATTTTATATGATCTTTGAACCTGACCTCCAAATTTCGTCCTGTTTGTCCTAAATATATCGCATCACAGTCGTTACATTTTATTTTATAAATACCTGATTTTTTGTTATTAACTAATATGGTTTCTAAATTGTTTTTATTACTACTAATTGTATTTATGTATAGGTTTCTTAATCTAGAGCTGATATGTGGACTTATAGCTTTATAGAAAGTAATTGGATGCCATTTTTCAGTTTTCTGGGTCTTTTGTGAGACAAACTGATTATGTATTTGTTTTTTAACATTTTGTCTATTAATATTTAATTGTACCCATTGTTTTGTGCTTTTTGCTTGATAAAGTTTAATATTCTTTGTGAAAATTATTTTGGTTCAACGGATAATTTATGAGTTTGTCTAATAAACTGTGGAAAGTTAATAATTTTATGTTATAAGGTTGATTTGACTCAAAGGGAATAATGGCACCTGAAAAAGTTTCATTTCTAAAAATGTCGTACTCTAGTTTATTATTGACAATGCTTATTTTTAAATCTAGGAAATTTAAGGTACCATTAGATTCTAATTCCATAGGGGCCGTTCATAAAATACGTTCGTATACAAGGGGTGGGGGTCTTGCTGAGTGCGAAAAGATGTGACAAGGGGGGACAGGGGGTCTACGGCAATGTGACGTTTGTCGTTCATCAAAAAATTTTACTGAATTTTTACAGAATACTTGGACTTCTGATAAATAGAAATATTATTTATTTGTTCATTACAAAAGATATTTATTAATTTATTTAAATTTTATTATGAAAATAAAATAAATATTTTTGACTATCAAAATTTGTGTATTATCAATCAAAATTTATCATGTTCAGGGGGGTTAGTTTTTGTGACGTAATATTTACAGGGAGTCACTGAAAGTGTGACATAGCGTGACTACTGGGGGGGGGGGGGGAGAGGGTCTAAGGAAGCTAATTTTAGTGTGACGTATTTTATGAACAGCCGCATAGTAAATTGGACTTTATTATTAGGTATATGAATTTAATAATTGTAGAAAATTCTCTAATTGTTTAGTTGAAAATACAAAAATATAGAATATGTCGTCTACGTATCTGAAGTATGAGTGTGTATTCTTAATTAGAGGGTTATTGCTGCTCATCAAGTCATTCTCGAAATAAGACATAAATATTTCCGTAAATAGAGGGAGTCCATAGGTAATCCATCTGTTTATTACTTTGGATTGCATTTACGATAAAATAAGAATATAAAAGCCTAAGGATAAACTGATAATTATCTTCGTCCTACAAAAGGACCAAAATTAAATTATTCCTAAAATAACCATCAGGCGTATCGATGATGGTCTATACCAATAAGAAATGGGTAGATGATGGCACAGATCACAACAGGATAAAATAGGTTGAGGCTTAGAACAAAAAATTGAAGTGGAAAAAAAGGGTTATTTAGGGTGACAAACGCGCAATATGAAAAAGCAAAAAAACAATAATCCCACTGGCATTAGATACACTAGGCAGTTACTTTACTAAATACAAAATGAATTTTGGGCATTTTGGCTTTTGCTGACATTTGGTGATGTTACTGATCACTGTTATGAATTCGTGTGGCAATAATTTTGAATTGATTTGTTTTGGAACTATATAATTTTTACCCAAATTATAAATTAACCCAATTTGACTTCTTTGGTTTTATTCTCAGTATTTCAACAAATTGAGGCAATTCTAAAGTCAGCCCCCAATTCACCATCAAGACATAAATTATTCTCCTCATGTTCTTTTTAGATTCCCTAAATTATAAACTTAATTAGCATCTTTAAAATGTTAAAATAACGGTAACCCCGAATTCCGAAATAATGTTACAATTTTGAGTTCATGTTCAGATTCACTTCTCCAATGTACCTATTAGCAGCAAAAAATGGGCTTATCGGAAATATCATATTTCTAGTACCTACATAATTTGTTTCTTTATCCATAAAGCTTTTGTGTAACTAGTGTTACATCGTCAGTAGCAATGCTTCCTTCTTATACAAAAAGTTCATCAGGCTCTCATATTTTATTGTTTTCAATTAACATTCCTGGTTGTCTTACCAAAATATTATCTTTTGAATATTTAGGAATCTTCACTCAAAAACAAAAACTAATTAAAACGGCAATTCATTATTACATTTCATCAAAGATCTGAATAAGTGGCACTTGAGTTTTCCTGGAAGATAATCTGTGTAGAGAGTCCGTCATGTTTAAGTTCAATGTCTGTTCAACTCATTTACCAGAACTATTGTGTAATTACAACAATTATTTGTTATAAAAATTCATAACAAATGCAGACTGTTTTACGCAACGTAGCATATAATTGCATTTGTGACTACTTCCGGAAACAAACGCTAAATTAACCTTGGCATGGCAATGACCGGCACAGGACGCGTGCGTGCCTTTATTTCCATATAAAGCAACTTATTACGGGTCTTTTATAACACCGTGCTGGTGAATTTCGTTACGTCACCGAAAACCACCTGTTTCTACTCAAACCTTTCAAGACAGAAATGCATCTACATTCCTGCATGTCATTGTGCCTATGTGCTTGCCTAGCCACAGTTTAATATCTTGAATATCTTTGAACAGAAACAATTAGTGAGATGTATAATGTAGGGTATAATAATAGCAGCCAAAAAAATACAGAACATCATTTGTTACAAGAAAAAAAGCGTACTGATTGCATTTACGTCTACCCTTTCGTTTCTTTAAAGAAGAATCAACAGTAATATAACATTCGCTTTGCCAATTATTGTCGAAAGCATGCATTGTTTTGCAATTAACATTAAGTGCACCATTCTGCAAGTTTTTTTTCTTTCGATACGTCAAGAAGTCAGAAGCTGAACAATCGCAACTTCTATTGGGGTTCTGTACTGTAGGGCGTTGAAAGAAAAAAAATATAGTCAGGAACAATTTTAAGCAAAATTTATATAAGTAAATGATAGAAAGATATTATAAATATTAAATGAAGCAAAATGGCTCTGCAGGTAAACAAAAAAAAATATATGAGCAACCAATTAAACCCATAGATAAATGAAACAAAAATGACTACATAAATAATAATCGATGTCTTTGCATTTCAATAATTTTCCGAATCACAGGTATTAAGGGTCAACTCGCGAATTACCTCCTCGGAAATAAATCAAGCTAGTCTAGAGTATCTACCATTGGTTTGTGTTAACGAACTTAGTTCATATTAATTAATTTAATTTCAATACTTTCAATATCATTAGATTTATTTTACGTTGACTAAGTAAAGTTATTTCAAACAATTTTAAGTAGTTTTCGGAATTTAAATTTGCGACAAATATTATTTGTAATTTCGAGTACGTTCTCACAGAAATATTTATTTTTATTAAAACTAGTACCTAATAAAGTTTATTGATGCACCATTTGCCGATCTTTTTCTAATTAATTCATAGTCACGTTTCGACCGGACCACTAGACTGGCAACTACACCCTCAGTTGGCTTTCCCAAATCAGGTAGTTTTGTAGTCGGGATCGGCAAATGCTCTTTGTATTCAAGTAGATAAAAATACTAGTAGTTTGTAACAAGACTTCGACTCTTACAGTCATAACGAGAACTAGACTTATTTAGCGACTTATTTAGCGAACCTTAAATTAACTTCCCGTATACCGATTTTTTTTGTAAAGTTTGTACGCTGTTCGAATATCTATTAAAGGATTAACCAAGTGATCCGTTTATTATTATTTTACTGAAATTGCTATGTCAAATTAATTTGGGGCATAGCTGTAGTCGTCGTATTTATAGAGATTTTTCATGGTTTCTTGCGAAAGTTCGGAATACGGTGCTACAACCCCTCAAAACAACCATGATAAACAGTGTAACAGTATACATTCACTAAGGTACTAAGGCTGTACTCGCACAGTACCCACTCTCTATATGACTAACAGAGTATGAAAGGTCAACTCGCATCATACTCGAAAACAAAGCACTAAGGGCCAACTCGCATAGTGCTCAGAACGAAGAATATTGTAATGCAAATTCATAAATAATTACATAAATAACTTACAGTCAGTTGATAAAGTAAAATTTGTCACCCTGTCAGATAACTCACCTTTTAAAAATTAAAGAAACAACACTTTCTAACAAAAACACACACTGATACACAAATTAAAACTCTATCGACTGCTATGAATAGACTGATTTGTATTGGGATAGTTTTCGTCTGAAAAGTGCCTGTGTTTATACAAGAAAAGGGAGGGTCGCATATCTAAGGGCTTACCGTGCCGTTAACATAAACAACATATGGAGAATTCGAGCCAACATTGACAAGAAATCTGGTCTAAATATTTCTTCAGTATGGATATTAAAAAAAATCCTTTCCAAAGTTTACTTACTTCTTACAGTACTTCAAAAGAAAATAGCCATTTAGATGTAATATCACTTTTGTGTTATTAATAAATACATTTATTACGGACTTAACAGTTATCGTTGAATGCAGGCTTTCACGGTCGTTGTTTACTGTACAAAATTCTTTCGGATTCCGCCGTTGTCAGTTTATATTACTTGACGTTTCGTTGCTCATGCTCTCCGTTTGTTCAGAAGGAATCTGATGATTGTTGATATCAATTAATCGACCATGGCGGAATGCGGAAGAATTTTCTACCACTTAACAGTTGAAATAAACTATACCCTAATACTAAAGTCTTCAAGACTGTAAGAGTGTAATTCTGTTAAAACGAATTTTTGATGTGAATTAGTCTTCTCAAGTATCTATGTTATAATCGAGTTAAACAATATTATCAAAACCTATGATGCACTTTTAGTAGTCTACAAATTTAGGAAAAAATCTGTAACACGAATTTTATATTTTCATCGCCCTGTCGTTGAGAATATATAATTACAAAGTTTAAATCTTTAGCTCATTTTTAAAGTATTTATTTTCCTAATTATTTATCTTGTTTTGCTCATCAATTTGACATGTTTGGTTGACTTATCTGATGATGGATGTAATAAAGCATGTAGATGATGAAATTCCTAATTTTATTAAATTTCATGTCATGTTATGTTCAAGCATTCTCTTTGTATGCAGAGCTGACACATCAAATATAAGGCAAAAATGAAATTAATTAGATCTGACTGTTGTCTAAAAACCGTTTCGAAACAATCAAATTATGTACCTATAAGTTATTGGATTTTGATGCGGCCCTTATTCTGTGATAAATTCACCAACAATAAATAACGCCATCACTATTTTTATTATTATTAAGTGCTTGGGATAATAAATGTTATTGTTTCATTTGCTGTAAATATTTACTTACTTTCAGTAAGTTAATTGTCCTATTTAAATTTTAGCCAATCAAAAATTACTTTGAGTAGTTTATAATTAAAAGTCAAGAAAATTAGGATCCTTTCCATCAAGTGACCTGTTATAGGTTTAAGTGGAAAAAGAATCCAATGTATCCATCTCTGTTATAATCACACAGATAAAAAAAAAGTGTTCTTGGAACAATAACTTATAGTAAAATTATTTAAGCTTTACCATCACATGACCTGATGAGATATATGAATTAAATCGTAATGGTTCATACATGTACGTCAAATGTTGACAGTTTAGATAGG
This sequence comes from Agrilus mali, assembly GCA_029378335.1. Lineage (NCBI taxonomy): Eukaryota > Metazoa > Arthropoda > Insecta > Coleoptera > Buprestidae > Agrilus > Agrilus mali. The sequence continues at coordinate 12,916,135 of CM055655.1, read as the reverse complement.
TCATATCATATATAAGATGAGTTGACGGACTCTAAGTAACGAAAAACATTATAAACCGTATTTTTACAGACATTATATGACAATGACGTAGTCAGCAAAACTGTTGCAGATTTTTAAATGAACAATAACTCATAAGAAAGAAAGACTATTAGGCAAGGTATGTACACAATGACAGAAACGATGTAATGTAGCAGCCAGTTCTAACCTAACCCCTTTTCGTTTCTAGTATCGTATAACTTTAGGAACGATATACCAAATCGTTGTGATTTATCTTTTTTTTTTCTTGTGAACGTTGGTTATTGTTCCAAGAACGTACGTTTTGTTTTAACTCCACATTATTTGCGTGGTTACAACAAAAACAAATACTGAATATTATCTTCTGAATTAAACCAACAACAAGTCACGTGACGGTAAAGATAAAATAATTCTGGCATACGTCCATGATGCGTTTCCGTTTTAATGCACAAGAACATAAGAAAGGCAATGATAATGTAGCGACCAGGGACTGTACGAGTGTGCGATTACAACTTGTCTGCATGTACTTCATATCGCTAACATGCTTACGGCGTAGACACTGCGCACGGTACTTTTATTTTGGGTTAGGTTAGGTTAGGTTAGGTTAGGTTAGGCTAGGCTAGGCTAGGCAAAAAAGAGGTTTAATCAATGCCTTAGGCTCCGTATTTAAATTCGTTTCCGGTACTCTAGATGCTAATGACGGCGAACGTTACGACAACGCGATAAAGAGACTAGAACAGAATCAAGAAAACGTAATAAATCATTTTAATAAACAATTATCTATTAATAAAAAGGCAATGCAAAATTTTGAGATGATATTTCACAACATTTCTGTCAACTTCATTTCTGTTCAAAGCTCATTAAATCAGGTTAGAGAAAAGGAAACAATAAAATCAAATATTTACACCATTGGCATAATAATAAATCAGTTAAGAACACTAACAACAGATTTGTTAACTGCAATTAGCTTTGCGAACCTAAATTATTTACATCCGAGTATAATTAGCGAACAACATGTTAATGAGATGAAGCAAACTTTGGAAATTCTTCATACAAAAGATTCCTATTATAGCTATGATAATGTACTCTTTCTCAGAACAATTAATGTAGAATTCTATGTGACAACTGAACAAGTAGTATTTTTATTACACGTGCCGATATTAGATAAAACCAAATTTAATTTATATCATTTGTTTTCTGTACCAACCGCTTTAAATACAACTATAATTCCACCAACATCCTATGTTGCTTTAGCTGATGAAGAAATTTACTATTTAAAAAGTAATTGTAAACGTTTGCAGCAAGAATATTTCTGTGCCTTTGAAAATTTGGGAAGAAATTATCAGCAGGACAACTGTATTAAAAATCTTCTCCAAGTCAAACAAAATCCTTCTTGTAAACATATTCCGGTAAACATAACAGACCAATTAGTCGAAGTTTTAAACAATGAAAAGTATATTTTAATACTCCCAAAATTCACATTAATTCATGTTCGTTGTAAAAACGAAGAAGTCCATAACCTAAGGGGAACATTTTTAATTAGCCTGCCAAACTCTTGCTCGTTCGTAACGAAAGAATTTAAATATACTAATGTTGAAGATATAGTACAAGAAACACCTGTGTATTTACCAGCTAACATAGATAACATAATTAGTGTTAAACCGATACAATTAAATTTAAAATCAATAAATCTGGACGAATTATCCAAACTAACTTTACAAGCAAGTGAACCCATTGTGTATATACCAAGTGGTAATGAAACTGTGCCCATCGCAACGATAACCCTTTCAATATTTGTAATTACATTAATTTTAATTATTGTTCTAATATTGTTCAAAAATAAAATTAAAATATGCCGTTTTAATATTAAGAAACGTGAGGATAAGGAAAGAGAAGGAAAGGCTTTTCCTTTACCTCCAAAAAAGTAATTAGCTTTAGTTCATTTTTAATGTTCCATTTTACTGTATTCTTTTGGGTATTATTTTAAATGTTTCATTTATTGTATTCTTTTATGTATCTTTGTTTCATATAATTTTAAGGGATTATGAAATCTTTACGCCTCAAATTTTCTTTTTTGTACTTTCAAAAATTGTTCAGCGATAAAGATTTCATCTTAAGGAGGGAGGAGTCATCAATGCTAAAACAATGACTTACTATATAATAAATGCTGACATGCATCCGGCACCTGCAAAAACGCGTTTATCAGTAGAAATGTATTAGAAATAGAAAATAGTGTAGTAAGCATTTATGTTAACTTTAATGCTATTACACATAAGTAAAAACAGTCGTAATTTGGAGACAAATCCAACAAGTCTTTTCTTTTCGGCTCCTTCCCAGCATAACGTATTTTTATTAAATAAATAATTCTTTTTTTAAAAAATCGAATCTGCTAGGGAAGAAAAATAACTCAGTACCCTTGTATCACAAATGGTAGGTACTTGTGAACGTGACAAAACATAACAAATGGTTAATGGGCAAAATTTCCAAATTAAGGTTTATAGGAAGGCAGCAGGTAAAGGCCGAATCTGAACAATTGTTGTTGCATATCTGGTAGTAGGTTCTATTAGATTGTTGTTAATTTGCAATTGAAATTATTTTTGGAGGAGTTTTGTAGTTTATCTTTATTGGTTTTAAAAATTATTGATCCTCTGTGACTACGGAAATAATTTCTCATGTAAAAATGAAATATCAATCATTTTTTTTTTAGGTGAAATGTACACAACAATCATAATTAATTCATTTCCATCTTCTAGTTTACTGTAGCAAAGAAGGGGATCGCACAGGCGCTTGCGCATGGCGAGCGTCGCCACGGCATGCAATCGCCACGCCAACAATCCTGATTACCCGCGCCTATAGATATTTCACATCAATATGCAATATATTGTGAGTCAAATTGTTTTTAGACAGCATCATTGTAATACAAATTTCTGCAAAAATAAAAAATATTTTTGTTACTTAGGGTACGTCAACTCATTCTACACATAATATAACCTTTAATTTTAGACCTATGTTTTAGACTAGGTACTAACCATCTATCAAAATTTGACATGCGTGTATGAACTATTACTATTTTAGTCATATAAACTCGTTTAGGTCACGTAACGAAAAATATATAATAATACTTCTATATTGTTACGAGTACTTGCCAATTAAGTTGGTGTGAGCATAATTAACGAACATCTTCCCTGAATACATAAGGAATATTCCCGGCTTTCCCTGCAACATCTAGAAAACACCAGCAACGATCAATGGGAAAACAATTGGATTACTAGAGGCCCGTAGAATTCCCTAGAAAAAGGCTGAACAGACTATAAAAGGCGGACGCGGCACCACACCGAGTTAGTTGACAGTGAACAGCTGATGTTTGGAAGCGAAGCGATCGATAGGCAACACAGGCGATAGAAGTCATAGTGTCTATGGTATACCGAGCGACAAGTAGTGTTTATTGTAGAAGCGAGCGGAAAAAGAGACTTTTAGTGAAATAAATTGTGTAGACTTGTTTATAACTAGTGTAGTCAAATTAACTTTAGTAATTAAATAAATTCTTTGTTTTGTTTTGTTAATTGTGTTTTCCGTGACCGAACACGTCACAATATCTACGAATACATAATTATACATGTATTTAATTTTAGAAACAGATATAGGAAATGGCTTCTTAAAGTCTATTAATCAAAAGAAAACACTGAGATTTGTCGTAGGCAATCGTATTTCTTGTTTTAAGAGTAAAACCACTTGATGATCTATAATATATTGTAGCTGGAGTAAATTTTTGACCACATTAATTTACTGAAGTGCATCATATAATATATACCCTCGCATCGCTCCAATATAAATCACGTGAAATACTGGAGTTTGTGTGGTATAAATCTGAAAAATTCCAAATTCAAGTCTGTTTCCTTATAAATCGTATTTAAAGGATTCAGAATAATTTTATTAATAGTATGAAATACACAAAGCAAATAAGATAATTTAACTTGTGAAAGAGCAATAAATATTATATTCTTTAATACAAAATAAGTAAATAAAACACTTGGAGGAGTTTCACTATATTTTATTATTGCTCGATGTACATTTCGCCTTATTAGGGCATCATCAGGAGTATTAAGTGTACTGAAGAATTTAAAATAATTTTGATTTAAATACATAGATTAATCTACCAACATAGGATCTAAGAGGGGGTTAATACCGAAATGTAGTTGATCGTTAGATAATATTTTATTAGACAAAACTGCATTGTTGATTTCTAAAATTTCAAATCGATCTAATATTTTTCCACTCTGTAAGTGGTGTAATAGTTTAATGTTGTTTTTATTGCATGTGTGTTTGTTGTTTATTAAATAGGAGGAAAGTCCAGATGCATGTTTATTGTATTTAGCATTACGAATGTGTTCGTCGAAACGAGTGGCTATTAGCTAGTGATGGGCACTATCGAATAAAAACTATCGAACTATTCGATAGTTCACTACTATTCGAATTATTCGATAGTTGAAAAGTATTCGAATAAAAAAAGTAATGAATAGTTTTAGTAACTGAAAGTAGTTACTGAAAATAGTAGTTACTATTTTTATTCGAATAAAAAAGTAATGAATAGTTTTAGTAACTGAAAGTAGTTACTGAAAATAGTAATTACTTTTTTTATTCGAATACTTTTCAACTATCGAACTGAACGTTGGAGTCGTGGTTGGAATGGGTAAATGATACGTTTGCGCATTGTCTACTACTTCGCTACTTCCTCGTAGCAGAGCCGAATAATATAAACAATTCTATAATTATTAGACGTTATCAATACATACATACATACTTTAAAAACATAATTTTCTATGGCACCAATTTATACTAGTTAAATATGAGGCAAAATAAAATGCAAATAAATAATTAATAATTTTTAAATTAGTGTAGTGATGATTTGAGTCATAAATACTTAGGTACTATATGTTTGTACTGCGTACTTATAATTACCCAAAAAAAAAAAAATAATAATAATAAGTGCAGAAACATATAAAAAAAAGTAGTTAAATGTAAAAATAAAAAACTCTTTATTCGTCGCCCTCTAACAAATACCTGGATAAGAACAACAGATGTTTCTAAAACACTTATTTTAGTTCAATAACAATAAAGTACGTATAGCAATAAATAATACAAAAAAGATCGCTTACCTAAGTAAATAATAATTTTATCAAAGCAATAAGAATTAGAAACCATGTTTCAAGTCGAGGTTATTTATTATTTTCAGCATAGCCTGTTTGTTTTTTATCCATACTAGCATATTAATCGTATATTTGTCTGTTGGTATACACGTTCGTATCAGTATATTTGTATGTTAGTATGGACCGAGCGATGGATAACCGTCTGCTGCCTGACTATCGTGTAATTGAAAAAAATAGTAATTACTAAATTCATTTGAATGAATTCATTCGATAGTTAAAAGTATTCATTTAGTAATTATTCGATAGTTCAATTTATTCGATAGTGCCCATCACTACTATTAGCTCTTTTGGATTTTCCGATGTAAACAGTGTAGGGCAATCGGAACAGGTAATTTCGTAAACACCACTTTTATCGGAGTTGTTGTAATTCTTAGTTAATTTATTATTTACTAGAATTTTACCTAAAGTGAAATTATTGAAAAAGGCGGGGTTAACATTGAATTCTTTTAACTTGTGACCTAAGTTAATACTGATGTTCCCATAAAAGGGAATTTTCCTCCATATCTGTTGGGTACTACTTTCAATTTTTTTGTTGGGGTATATTAGGTTATAGAAATTCTTTTTTATTTTTTTTGACAACATTCTATCAATAATATTACAGTTATACCCATTATTAGTAGCTATAGTCTTAATGACATTTAACTCTTTGGTAAAATTATTACTGCTAGGGGGGTGTTTACTAGTCTATTTAACATAGAATGGAAACTGGCTAGTTTTATATTCATGGAGTGGTTAGAACATATATATTGATTATATTAGGTTCTTTTTATAATTCATTGTAACTTTTTGCAATCCTATTTGTAATAGTAGGTACACTTTATTGAAAGAGAAAGAATATTTAATTTTTATGTAAAGTAGGTACATAATATTCTACAGATTTACCTATAACTCGGAAAGACATAGGCAAACGCGAGGATCTGTTCACTTAAAAATTCAATTTGAAGTCAAAAGTCCTCAGGAAAATTTATAAATTTAAATCCCTGTGAAATCACTATGAGCCAGTCCAAACTTTTTTGATTACTGACTGAGTTTGTAAAATCACTTGAAGTCAGTGCGAAGTAACACACTAACATATACTCTGAAATCAAAAATTTCATAGATATTTTATTAGATACATTATTAATCTTAAATGAAGGGTTAAAAATTGGATTACCCACTTTACTAGGTTTTGAAAGCTATGTCTTATTCTTGTGAAAATTGCCTTGCCTTGTTAGTCTTGCTAAATGTACAAGATCAAGACAATATATGACAAAACCTCATTGAACTCTACCCGTAAATTTGTAGTTTAAATCGTTTTTGGTGCATATGGTCAAGTAGGGTGAATATAAGTCGTAAGTAACTGCATGCTGCATTACAGATGTTCCCTTATAATAACCACGCCTTGAACGATAGAGTATGTCACTTATGTATGTCGTTGAATAAACATTGTTCCACATGCAATTTTTCGGTAATATCACCATAGTTTCTGCTTCGTCAGGTTTAGTATGAAATACTACCGAGTTAATAAAGCGTTTTACTGTTACAGTTGTGTACCAAGGTACATGGCTAATTTGCACGGGTAAAAACATGTTAACAGCAATACATTATCTGTGTCAACTTAAACATATATATGTTAACCGTTTTATATTTTTCAAAGCATAATAACAGTATTTTGCAGTTTTAAGAGTCAACAGGCTAAATGTACAACTATCCTTAGTGTAACAACTTTTTACAGTTATTCAACCATGTGCATTTATTTGACTTCTTAGCCTCTTAAAAAGCTGCCATTAGCTTTATAATAACTTCAGAAGCAATTAAAATAAACGATAAAGAAGTAATAAAATATTGACGATTAAAGTAATGTTTATGGTCCTTCTGTTGATCACAAACGTGATATCCCTAATTCAGTGTTAGATTTTGGACAGACATTACTTCTATAGCACTTGAAATTGCATAAATATACCTAATTACTTGCTAATTTTATAATTGCTCCCAATTATTCATTAATTCGGATATTATCTATAGTCCAGTCAAAATAGACAAAAAAAAGTAATAACTTAGGAAAAATTCGCATAGAGCTGAAAATTGGCAGAGATTAAAATAAAATGTCAAAAATCCCCTTCGATCCTACTTCTGCAAAAAAAATTATCCAAGGTCAAAGTGCAAAATTAAGTTTTTTTCCATTTTTCTCGAAAACGGTCAATTTTATCGTGAAAATAGATCAGACAAAAGTTGTAGACCATACAATTCTCTACAAAAATGGTTCAGCCGCTTTTTCTCGTACGACTCACCATTCGTGAGATATCGCGGTTTTAACACTTACAAAATTCATATTTTACATAATAAGCACACATTTCCGCACCACCTATAAGGTAATGTACTTGGCGCATTTTTTACGTGGTTTCTTCAGTAGGTATACTTCACGATCTATTGTAATAAAAAAAGTTTGATCAAATCGTATCCTATTGATTGAAAGTATGGTAATATTGCTAATGATCAAAGTGGAATAGGTTGTTTTCTTCTAAATGTTATTATAATAGATAATTGTCTAATTCTACTTCGACAATCATTTCTTCATCTTCATTTTATTCTTTTTGCAGAATTTCTGTTCGCTGTTCTAAGAAATGGGATGCATCAATTGTTTCTTCATTAACATCATAAATATTTTCATCTGTTGTTTTTGATCCAATATTGGAGCAAATCTGACCCTGACAATTGAAACATACTGGCGAACAAAATAATCCCACTTATTGACAGCCACAATTCTTACTACAACACGTCTTGCAGTTACAAAAAATAGTATTGAGCAGTTTTTCTGGAGCAGGCGGGAGTAGTTTGAATTGGCTCCAAATAATTATCTGTTAATTACCAACCCCATTCTTCTGGGTCCAGCTCATTGCCTAGCCACATTTGCCACAAGGTTACCGACGAAGGGAATTAGGGACTGACAGTATAGTCTTTTATTTTAAAATACTCATTCAATTTATACAAGTTTTATTGTGTGAGTAACACAAACCAATAGTTTCTTATTTTTATTTATATTGAACGTCCGATGACGTTTACAGGCTGCATTTAAGTGCACATTATGTAAAATATGAATTTTGTAGTTGTTAAAACCACGACATCTCAGGAATGGTGAGTCGTACGAGAAAAAGTGTATGAGCCATTTTTGTATAGAATTGTATGATCTACAACTTTTGTCTGATCTATTTTCACGATAAATTGACCGTTTTCGAGAAAAATGGAAAAAAAACTTAATTTTGCACTTTGATCTTAGATAAATTTTTTTGCAGAAGTAGGATCGACGGGGACTTTTGACATTTTATTTATAATGATGTATTTAATGTCTCTGCCAATTTTCAGCTCCATGCGAATTTTTCTTAAGTCAAATGTCTATTTTGACTGGACTACTAGTGTATAGAGGCGTTTGTAAAAACAGTTTGCCATTCGAAGTTTTTGCGTTTATGGAACTTTCAAACTCATTATCACCCTTAGCAATTGTTCTTGGTTTTATTTTATGTATTATTTTTAATTACAGTGAATTTGATTTATAACGATTTCGGTTGTAACGACCTTTTGGTTATAACGACAACACATAAGTCCCTTTAATTTAAGGAGTAATTTAAGAAGAAAATTTGGCTGTAACGACTTCGGATGTAACGTCGATTTCGGTTTTAGCCACTAATTTTATTGAACTATTAATTACAAGATGCTAGAAATATCATACTGATATTGCGACCGAGTCTAAACACAAAACTTTTTTATGTTTTATTTACATACACAGATAGTCAGTAGTTGTAGTAATTGTTTATAAATGTTAAGGTTAATAAAGTTAAATCTAAGAATCAGTTACCTACTGGATACTTTTCTTGCCTAATTTCCTTATTTCAATCTTTCTCTCTTTCTTTTTATATAGCGACTTCCGGATATAGCAACGGAATTTAATGGTCCTTTCATCGTCGTTATAAACGAAATATACCTATATCCTAAAAGTACATATGTGGAAAACTTATCGACGTTCCCTCGTAGATTCATTTTATATGAAATAAATAAAAGACCATACAAGTACTGTTAAACGGACATCACTTTTTATCTGTTTTTTTTGTGGAACATTCCACCATTTCATTTTAAATAATAGCCGTTAAAGAAATCAAATATCAATACCTCGATCCGAGTAGGCATGTCGACGTATAAAATATCGTGCCATTTTGTTCAAAGGGAAAAACGTAACAGTTTTTGTTCCAGGATCATAATGGTTGACTGGCTGATAAAAACACATTATTTATTTCTTTTGGCCGCGTCAGCTGCTCAGCTATCACGGCAAAAGAATACAATGGTACCCTTCAGTAACAAAATTCTTCAACTGAATTCGACCTGCGATAATCACTATTTGAACGTAACGCTGCAAATGAAGACACCTTTCAAAGGAGTCATTTTTGCTAAAGACTTTTCACAGGAATGTCGTTATTTAGGTAAGAATTCAAACGATTAAGTAATGATAAATTCTTTTACAAAGTTAATATTTGAGCGTCCTATAATTTAATTTTGAATAATACTTCGCGGCATTTTTGAGATTGCGTGGTTCTACATATTTTATTTTTCTTTTTGTCGTCTTCTACTTTCCATTATTTACAGGTTCGTTCAGGCCCAATGCAAGTTTGCAAATACCAACCGCAGGTTGTGGGGTGAGATTGGATTCCACCAACACAACCCCCAAAGAAATGTTCTATATTATAAATTTAGTTATTCAGCAAGATCGTCAATTAAGGCAAATTTCTGACCAGGAAATTACGGTCAAATGCCGACTCAAAGAAGACGCCTTTACGATAAATAATAAAGTCATTAGTGATGTTATCAGAAACGAAATATTCAGTAAAAAATCATTTACTGACAAAAGGTAATTCCGTAATTGAATTATATCTATTATTAACACAGAACACAAAAATGCTGTTTACATTTTTCAAAACTAAAATACTAATAGTGTGGTAAGTTGAGCAAAAAAAAATTTTGAAAATCGTATTTAATTATATTTGACAATTTCTTTTTTGGGTGTGTTTATTTTCTTATTGCATAATATATTAAATAAATTCCAAAAGGGTATTTATGTAAATTACCCAAGGAAAGAAACAAAAAATGTAAATAAATCTGTGTAGCTTGCCGTTTCATGAAACCAACAAATTAAAATTGAGATTTTATTTCGAAAATTCTTTATCCATGTAATATAATGATAACCGCAGCTTTAATACTCTAAAGAACGAAGTCAAATTTGCTTTATTTAAACAAAAAAAATTTAGGATGGGAAGAATGCGAGATGATAGAGCAAGGGAAGCCAACTCGAAATTAAATAGGAAATTAGCGGAAGCTTTGTCAGCTACTAAAGCATGGATGGAAATTAAACCGGAAAAACTGCACGAAAAAGCCGACGTTCTTTTGGTTGGAGAGGCAGCAAAATTAATTTTTAAAACCACACTGCCCGGTAAGTATTTGTATATATGTACACTCACCCTTCCGTTTAAAAACTTCAATAAAATGCAATCTTCAAGAATCTATTACGCTGAAAATTAAACTTTTGACCCAATTAAAAATCGTAAAGTTTCAGTAAGTAACCACCAGTAATACATGCACCATCGAAATACTTAAAGTTTTAAACAAGTTATTAATTACTCTGTTTCAAGCATCGAGCTCGAACCATTAAGTAATTCTAGACTCCCGAGAAATAAACCAACGAAATTGAATATTTTACATAATTATATTGATAAATAGAATTAATAATTATGTATGCATGTATTAAAGAACTAAAGCAAATTTTCCTAACCTAACCTAACCTAACCAAATCTAACTTAACAAATTCTCGACATTACATGACAATAAAACCATCATGAGTCAATTTCTTTTTAAATTAAACACCATCAGTGCAGGTTTTGCAAAGTGATCGGTTTACCTATGGGGTATGAAGAAACGCGAGAATGTTTTATTCAATTTTTGCCGGTAATAATTAACACATACAGGGCATAGAAGTCTCTTGATTCATTGAAGATTTTTACGGATTTTCCGACATTGAGAATAGAGTACAGAAAAACAATCGAAGAAATGACTGATGACGGTTTTAATGCCACGTTGCGTCAAAAATCAATTTGGTAACGCATATTATTGTTATCGGTTTACTGGATTGTTTTCAAAAACAAAAAAAAACCACGCCCGGACTTAAAATTTCTAAGTTGATGATAGTTCAGCAAAGACGAAACATTGTACGGAGAATTATAATAGCGCCAGTGAATGAAGCTAAATAAACTGTAATGATAATGTAATAACCTTTTTTCAATAGGTTTAATTATAACTGAAATATTTCGACATGAAGATAATTCAAAATTTTTATTTATTTTTTTTCATAAACCAAAAGGGATGTTTTACATTTCAAGGTACATCATTTTTGGGTACCTTGCCCAATTTAACTATATCCAAAAAGTGCCCGAAATGTGCTATTATGTACTACGTAAAAAAATTATTCAAAAAACTTTAACTTTTATGACTAGGTCCTTTTTATGATGTTTAGTTAGCTCCACAACATCACTTCATTAAAACCAAACCAATTGTGTTGTAATGTGCTCAAGATGTGCTATCATGTGCCATTAAAAAAGAATATTTACTTGAAAAATTGAATTTTTATTTAGACATCCTTTTTGAGATATTTAGTTAGCTCCGCAAAATCACTTTATCAAAACTAAACTTATGTGCTGTAATGTGCCCGCAATGTGCTGTTATGTGCCAATGTGAAAAAAAATAAGTATATGAATAAAAAGTTTAGATTTTTCGTAAAATGCTGTCTTCATTAATACTTCCTCTAAACTAGTAATGTTATTACGAAGAAAAATGGAAATTTTACTTTGACGAGAATATGGAAATGACTTTACTACATAAGTATTTTCATATTGTTTTTAAGAATATATATTTATTACTTAATAATTACTAATCTTCTATTCTAAGATATATAAACATAAATGAGCAAAAATTTCAGTCTCTTTATCTATGTGTTGTAATAACACTAAAACGGTACCATATGAAAAGTTTATTCCTTACACTAATAGAAAACTATCATTAAATATAATAAGTTACTATTAAAAATAAAAAAAGTTTAATAACACTTTGTATTGATAATATTAATAATAATACGAATTTTATAGTGTACAATACATTCTATACAATCGTAACGAATACTATATTAAGCATATTATTATGCTATTTCATCGTACCACATTTATCGATGCGTATAGAAAGTATTAATGACTTAACATTTTACGAAAAATCTAAACTTTTTATTCAAATATTGTTTTTTTCACATTGGCACAAGTGTAAGTGTAGTTTTTAAAAAGTAATTTTGCGGAGCTAACTAAATATCACAAAAAGGATGTCTCAATAAAAATTTTATTTTTCAAGTAAATATATTATTTTTAATGGCACATGATAGCACATCTTGAGCTCATTACAACACAATTGGTTTGGTTTTAATGAAGTGATGTTGTGGAGCTAACTAAACATCATAAAAAGGACCTTAGTCATGAAAGTTAAAGTTTTTTGAATATTTTTTTTTACGTAGCAGATAATAGCACATTTCAAGCACATTTTGGCACATATTTTTTTCTTTTAAATTCCAAAATTATTGAGTCAATTTTTTGGACATAATTTAACCGTCATTGTTTTTATTAAAGATTTTTCGATATTAAGTAAAAATAAGGTGAAAAAATAAATATTTCAAATCAAAAACAATACAGCGTGTTTGGGACATAAATAAGTTTTGACCAATTTTCGTGAAAAAACAAAAGTTTTTGTAAAACAGAAAAATAAAAAACCAAAAGTTGGTTATTTGAATTTTTCACACAAATTTTGAGGTTATGTGACAAAAGTGTAAATAGAAAAGTTTTGAATCTCTTTATTACCTACAACTTTGCCTTTTAACTTTTTTCCATGACTTGTAGTTTTTTCCGGAAATCAAGGAAAACCGTTTTTTACCCATAAAAACTCACCCCCTTCCCCCTCCCGACCTCAGATCGCCCGTAAATTATTTTTCCTTTCATTTCTGTTATATTCTCTTCCTTTTTCAATGGGTTTCATCCAACTATAATTGTTTTTGGTTTCAAAAATTATCGACTCTGGTCTATGTAGCTGTTGGGACAATTGAAAATATTTTTGCATGCCCATCCTATATATACAATTCAATAGTTTAATAAAATTTGTTTTTTGTCCTCTAATATCCTGTATCTATTGTTTGTAACCTGAAAACTTCTATGGGATTGTTTAGTATTTCGCTTGCGATTTAAAGGCAAAACAAATAAATCTTGATTAGATATTACGTTTCATCTCTACTGAACATCCTATGTAGGCATTATTTATCAATCTTACAATTATTGGAAGAACATACGTATTGATTATTATATTATTCTCCCATTCGTTTTCACTCGTTCTTGTTACTTCTCTAAAGAAAGGTAACAACTTAGGAATCCTTAAATTACAAAGAAGTGAAAACAAAAATAATTGAAACGATTCAATTATCTAACGTCCAACCCAATTGCGGTTAAAGAAAGACGAAGTCCATCTAATGTTCAATCGACTTGCATATTATTATTATTTCGAACACAATACTTTCTCAGATTCTGTTATAGAATTACATCAATAAAAATACTTCGAACATGCATCTGAGTAATATTTGAAAATTGAATAAATCAAGAATTCAGTATTTCAATGATTTGAAAAACTATATATACAGGGTGTCCTATTTTAAATTACCCATTGGAATATCTCGTCAGGGAAGTTAGCAAAAGTATAATATCTACAAAAGTGGTTGGGTCCAGAGGGATTCGAATAGTAACCTACAATTTTACCGTTAATGCCGTTGAAGGTCACATCGATTTATTTAACTCAGAATTCTTATCTTTGACTTTGGAAAAACGCACAATTTTACATTTAGATGGATACCTCCGGCTTTTCGTTTGAATGAGCTGTGGAGGTTATTAAAATGAGTATTTCAAACTACGAAACTGAATATCTCATCATCAAAGTCACTAATCCAAAAGTAATTTAAAGGTCAAATCAATTTTGGATGGATTTTGAGGCCCCGTTTTGTTCAGCTCCAAAAAGACAACAAAGATATTTCTATGTAGCAAATCTTTGTCATGTGTTACATCGTATTTTATCTATTTGCAAATCTCTAGTATTGATAAATTTAGACTTTTTTTGTGGGGTTTTATCAAAAAGAATGGTATATTCTGCTCCACCCACAACCAGAGAAAATGTGATGCGAAGCATCAGAAGCATCTGCAGAAACATACATATAGAATTCAGATCTATTAAAAAGTGTTACTTTCAATTTTAATTTTAGGACAGGTTTTTAAATTATTAAGTTTTAGTATTTCCACTGAACGATTAATTTTTTTGGTTTCTTCAATTTGTCAGAAAATATGTTTTTCAACTTCCGATAATAATCCTTAATAGATTTAGCTTATGAACACTTTAATACAAATCCTGAAATGTCAAAAAACATGGCGTTCCATTTAAATTAATCAAGTTACAACCTTTTAAAGTTCTTACTTAAGTACTTAGTATTAATTTTTGGACATCCTGTATAAGATGACGAGTTTATTATAATTGGGATATAAAATATGATCTATTATTACACTTCATTGTAAATTTCGCTTACATAACTTAAATACTTTTTAAGTATTTGAAACGTGAAGATTAGGTTAGATTTTGATAAAATTTAAATTATTTAAAAAACCTTAAGGTTTAGGTATTATAAATTTTATCAAAACAAACACTTATTTTGATCGAAGAATCCAAAAATGCAATAATATACAGGAGTTCCATTTAAAAAACATAACTTTGATAGTTTTAGGGCATTTGGCACACCCTGTATAATATGAAAATAATTTTAAAAGGTAACCTAAATAGGCCCCTCCTATATAACTCAAAAGTTAAAGTTTTTAAAATTTTCATATTTTGGCCATAATATTCCGTGCCGTATAGCGTTAATAACCCTGTATATAGCGACGTTTTACAGGTTATCTTCGTTTCTTGCATCTCATCCTCCACCTCCTCCTGTCTCTCCAGTCCTCTTCTTCCAAATCTCTCTTCTTTATTCCTCTTATACATTCTCATCTGGGTCTACCTCTTTTCCTTCGTTGTATGGGGTGGCATTCGAAAGCCTTTTTTAGTAACTTGTTGTCTTCCATGCGTCGCATATGTCCATACCACAGCAGTTTCTTTCTTTCTATGTCATCTATAATTGTATTTTCTACATTCATTCTTTGTCTAACATCATCGTTTCTTATATAATTCATTCTCGAAATTCTGGCACTTCTCCTCCAATAATTCATTTCTACTGCGAGAAGCCTGTCCTGAATGTATTTATTCATTACCTTAATTTCTGCACCATATGTTATATAACTTACTAATATCGTCTGATACATTTGGTTTTTTGTTGTTTCTTTCATTTTTTTGTTCCATAAACATGGGTTTAATTAATAATATAATAATAACACCTTAATGATATTGAAATGCATTTTTATTATTATTTTAGTGGGTATTGGATGGAAAGTAACGGAATGCATAGCTCACGATGGTTTAGGTGAATCATCCCAAAAATTGCTCGATGAGTTCGGTTGTCCTGTGGATGTAAATGTAATGCCGGCTCCTAAACTGACTGCCTCGAAGCCGATTTCAATGATGAGGCATCAAGAGGCGGTTGCGAATTTTGCTGCATTCAAATTTCCTGATCGGGACCGATTGCACTTATCATGCACCCTTCAACTGTGTAAAAACTCGTGCAGAAAGGTAATAACTGCATTTCGTGTGCAAATTTATCTACTTGCTTGGATAAAAACACCACTCCAACTTTGCACTAGTTCAATACTTTATGGTTGTGTGCTCGGTTGGCATGAAATGAAACGTAACGTGAACGAGACAGACACAAGACAATGATTCTCATTTAATCACAATTGGCTCTTTTAAAAAAGATACCAATTTAATGATTTTGAACTCACACTTAGCAAAAAGAGTGATAATTGCTTAATTCTAAATGTTGATGTACTAATGAAATTGAAATTGTAAAGTTTGTCTTGCCTTTTTAGCGTATAATACGAGCTGAATTTATACAAATTCAATCTAAAAATGAAGTTAAACGCTGCTTTTCCGCAAATTATTCAAAGTGTAAGCAATAGTACAGGGTGGATCACATCAAATAATAAACGGATATGATGTCTCTAACTAAAGATAATCACTATTCATTGCAATACTATATACAAAAAAAGAGTGTTCAGTTAAGAGTTTAGAATTCGGTTGGTATACGATGACTGTTCTTAACAGTTACTGAGAAGGAAAGGTCATAAAATCTGGTAGAGGGTCTTTTTTCTTGAAATGTATTTTAAGAAGAAATCGGAGTGTTTTTAAAAGCAAAGTTAAATAAAAATAAATGAAGAATATTCTCGAAAATGTATTTGCCGCAATATAAACTAAAAAGCAAAATTCGACAAATATAGTGATTAAATTCCGAGTATTTTATGGCAAAATACAAAAATAGTTTTTTATTAACTTATTTTAAACATTAAAAATGCGAGTGCTGCCATTTTGTTAAAGTTCAAATTGTAAAACTAAGACAGAATTTCCCCAACATTTCATAATATTTCGTCAATAAATAAGCCCACCCTGTTAAGCTAAAAAAAGGTTTCTTAAAAATACAAAGAACCGTTAAGAAATTCCTGATCATAAAAAAAAAACAAGTTTAAAAAATGTATTTTTAGATTAAATTTCCTTGTGATGGTGGTTTGTAGAAAATACATAAAACATCCGGATTAAAAAAACCTACACAGGTGATTTACTTCTTTGAATCATAGGTGATTCTCAAATTTACAGTTAGACTACTTGAATTTCTAAATAAAAGAAAATACTTTCACCAATCTTCTACGTTTTTGCAAATCTTTATCAATACTCAGTAGTGTGATAGCCCAAAACCAAAAATTAATACAAAATTCAGAATATGAATCCAGTATTAATTTGTTTGTGTACCAACTACTTTATTAACCATAATTGTTTGATTTGGAAATTCGTATCTATATGCCTTATAATTCGGGAGAAATTAAGTTATATTGCACACCAAGCTAGTTTCCTTTAATGACTTGCTTGTTTTATGATGGTATAAATTTCGTTTTATTTATGTTATTATAGTTGTATTAGAGAAAATACCGTTATACAAGCATGTACTATTGCAATACCATAAAATTAATTAATTTAGAGAACCTTAATAAATTTTGAGAAAATTATCATCATAAAGTTAAAGTTAGTATAATTAATTCTATCTTGGTTCACTTGATGAAAATTAATAGTCAACGGTGAAAAAATGCACATTATTTTTTTTTAAGTCCTCACAAGTTTATTGTAACTTGGCAACATAATAAGTATAACGTTTACAGTAGAAATAGAGGAAAATAATAATTTAAATTTCTTGGACCTAGCAATATGAAAAATAAATAATAAACACAATTTTGCAATATTCCATAAACCCACGCATACATATATATGTTACAGTTAAAACAAGTTTTTAGTTAGAACTCGTTTTCCCTAGTTAAAACTAGTTTTTGCTTAATGCCTAAAACTAGAAATACCCAGTTAAAACTAGAATTTACCACTGATATATTTGATTTTCAGATAAAAGTATTTGTCACATCGAGCTGTAGTTAAAACTAGCACTAGAAAAACTAATTTGGGATTGAAAACAAGATATAGTTTTAAAAATATTTATTGAAAATATCTAATATACTGAGAACCAAATAATAATCGAACACTAAAGGAACATTTTAGGGAACATCAACTTAAATTAGTTGCCAAGATGACAATATTAATTATAAGTAGGTAAATAAAATAATCAAATAAATCAACAGAACACAACCATAAAATTTCAAAAAGAAATATTGTTAAAGAACATTGATTAACACACAATAAAATCTAATCAGTCAAACTTGAATTAAAAAAAGGATGAGGATAATCTACTTTTATCTAATTTGTTATATATTAAACTAGTGACGCGCTGCAGAGCATCTCTCGTTCCTCTATTTTTAACAAAACCATATTGTTTCTCGGATAGTAGATTGCACACTTTAACAAAATTAAAAATTCTCGCATATACAATTTTTTCAAAAATTTTGGCAATATTGGAAATAAGCAATATTGGTCTATAGTTCTCTATTTTATGTTTACTAGCACCTTTATGTAAAGGTATTATTACTGCTTTCTTCAAAGCATCTGGCCATATCGCTTTGTTCATGCTTAAATTTATTATATGTGTAATAACCTCAGCAATAAAAGGAGAGATAGTTTTTAAGGTTATTGAGTGAATATCATCCACACCCCCTTTTTTAGATTTAGGTGAATTAATCATGTTATAAACTTCAGAACTACTTGTGGGTTTAAAAAATATAGATTTTGCCTTCGTAATTGGGGTAATATAATTTGTATTTTTTACAGTTAGATATTTAAAAACTTACAATATTGCTAACCTAAACAATCAGGATAAAGGTCATTCGAAATACCTACAACTAGTAAAAATGTTGCAGTTGAAAGGATTTTATGGCATTGTTTGGGTCGAGTTTTCATGCAGAATGAATTGAAATTTTTATCGTTATCCCTATGTTTTGATCACTTCAGTGCAGTTATTTTTCAGTTTAAAATCCACAATGCTTTGTTGCCCATATTGTCGGACTACGAAAGAACATTAAACTACCGATAGAGTCGAAATAAATTGCCTTTTATCGAATTTGAAATGGTCTAGACGTCTGGACCGCAAATTGAGGTTGGGTCAAATTTCGCACGTAAAAGAACTTCATGTGGTGAATAGATTACCTAATATACTTTAATTTTAATTCATATAATATTAATAAAGGGGATAAAACCGAAACACCTCACGAATATATAATAACTGTGAAAAATAAATAGTGGATGGATCAAAAACTTCAAATTAGGATTTGAAGTTGGATATTACTTAGAAGTAATATCCAACAAAAATCATCTTTAGGCAGACTTTATAAAGAATTTAGTAGTTATAAAAGTGATCAAACGCAATTTTAAGAAATATTCGACTCTTAAAAATAAACACACTTACACAAATTATAAAAATGGTTCACATTCCACCTCATTGAGGTCCCTTTGTGTATCTAAAGAATGGTCTCGTTAAAGTGGAAGTACTTCATCCACCTAAATAACCCACAATTTAAGACTCGTGTTTCTAATATAATCTCTAATCACCCCAACAGCCAATTCTTTAAAGTATTCCAATTTTTCCAATTTTGTATCTTTGTAATAAGTGACTAAATCTTTATTTGTTAGATTAATTACCGTATGATAAACTTGTAGGTACCTTTTATTAATTTCTTAGACTAGATACTTGTTTGAAATACGTTATCAATTTTTTTTCTTCATTTTTTGGTGCTCATACAGTTTTCTTTTATAATTCATGTTTAGGTGAACTGCAAACGCCATTTTAACGCAACTGCCACGTTTCATCATCAAAAGGCAAAAAACGTATCCAAATCGGAAGACGATCAAACGATTGATCTCTTGCAGGTGTTCAATAGCGTCAAAGTAATCGCTCCGGAAATAGAAGATCAGGAAAGAAAATATAGTCAAAGAAGCAGTGGTAAGTTTTGCGGGATTATGGATCGGGAATCTTTTGCATATAATCCTTATTGTGGCTGTGGAAATATGTACATAATTTCAAATATACATTTAAATATTATCTCCTCTTATTCTCTTTCATTTATTCTACTTAAACCGCAATGCACGATGCGAGCTCCTTCTCTTTATAGGAATTTAGAAATTCTATTGAAATACGCATAAGCCTAGTAAATAGACAACTTTAAAAGAATTCTTTAAGAATCTCCTTTTATGACTGATTACTAAATAATAAATAAATCCTAAAATAAACAGTAGACAACTTAAATCAGCGAAATTGGTGGTCCAAAAAAAAAGTAGCCAGTTCAACAATTTTTGAACAGATATTGTGTTATGACCAGGTTATTATTTAATGGTTGGTTGATTGTTTAATATTTACTCGATGTTGTTGAATAACTAATACATTTAAAATAATCAATTGTTTCAGCCTTTACTGTATGTAAATTTGGATTCATAATAAATGAAATAAATAACGAATAAAACACAAAATTTCCACTAACATTTTTAATTTTCTTAACAATTGTTTCAGCCTACAAGGGCATCTTCAGAAGAAGTGATATTACATTTTTAACCTACTGTCTATAATTTATACACCTCATGCTTAAACTAGGGGTGGGGATATTTCAACAAGTTTATCTATAATAATCGAACTATAAACATTTTCAATTTCATTTACAATTGATGTATTATTTTTAATATGTTTTTTAATTTCCAATGATTCTAATATATCTAATCTTTTTCCTTTATCTTGTTTATATAAAATTTTAACATTAACATCTATATCAAATTCATGGCTATTGTGTTTTATATGATTCATAAAATTAGATTTTTTATTATAATTTTTAACATGTTTTTGAATCCATTCTTTGAAATATCGGCCTGTTTGTCCTATATACTGTATATTACTTGTATTAAAAATTAGTTTATAAACACTACATGAGTGCATTCCCATCGGTAAGCCATCTTTCTTCATACCATGAACCAATTAATAATAAAAATTAACAATAGTAGTTATAGAAGTAATATAAAATTATGGAAACGTTACGTAGATGATATTATAGTTATTTGGTCTGGTAATTTAAATCACCTTAATAATTTTTTGGAATATAATAATAATCTACATAAAAGGATAAAATTCACGTTAGAAATAGAAAATAATAAAAAACTTAATTTCTTAGATTTAACACTAAATAGAAATAAAAACAAAATTGAGATTTCAATTTTTAGAAAACCATCATATACCGATTGCTTAATTAATAAAAAGTCTTGCCATCCTACCCAACATAAATTAGCGGCGCTTCATAGTATGATTCATAGAATGTTAAATTTACCTTTAGATAAAAATAATTTTAATATTGAAAAGAACACAATAAAACAAATAGCGGTGAATAATGGCTATTCTACAAAATTAATTGAAGATCTAATAAATAAAAAATTAAAATTAAAATGTCATCAATCTGCATATATACCTGGTTTTAAATATAAGATATGTAATAAATATAAATCAATACAGTATATAGGTAATACTTCAAATAAAATTGCGAAAACAATAAAAAAACGAATTTTATGTTTCATTTAAAACTAGTAACAAATTATCTAAATACATTATAAATAGTAAGGATAAAACAAAAAAAATGCACTAATGTGGTGTTTATAAACTAATTTGTAATACATGTAATACACAGTATATAGGGCAAACAGGCCGATCTTTCAAAAAAAGAATTCAAAAACATGTTAAAAATTATAATGAAAAATCTAATTTTATGAATCATATAAAAAACAATAGCCATGAATTTGATATAGATGTTAAAGTTAAAATTTTACATAAACAAGATAAAAGAAAAAGATTAGATATATTAGAATCATTGGAAATTAAAAAACATATTAAAAATAATACGTCAATTGTAAATGAAATTGAAAATATTTATAGTTCGGTTATTATAGATAAACTTGTTGAAATATCCCCACCCCTAGTTTAAGCATGAGGTGTATAAATAGTAGACAGTAGGTTAAAAATGTAATAACACTTCTTCTGAAGATGTCCTTGTAGGGTGAAACAATTGTTAAGAAAATTAAAAATGTCAGTGGAAATTTTGTGTTTAATTTGTTATTTTATTCTTTCATTATAATGCATTTAGATTTTACAAAAACGGGGCCATTCTAACTACTTGAAAACAGAGACTATTTAATGAGTATTCTTCGAACTCTGAATAGAACTTTCTGTTAAATAACTAATAAGAAGGAAATAAGTGCGGTTGTAAACAATACAGATAAGACCAATAATGAACAGTTAGGAAGTTGGGGTCGAAAATTTGATGGTGTGTAGGCTTCTTTGTAGACCATAAAGGCTTTTGAATTTTGAAAGGAATTGATAAACGACAGAGCATAATATGGTTTGCAGTTATACAGTTTAGTAAAGTGTATGGAGAATTTATAGGGGTACCTACATGTACTTAGAACGCCAGTCGAGGGTTGCTTTTTGAATCTATTGTGAGATGTGTCATTCTGACGTTGACAAGCGCCGACTGCGAAAATTGTGTGGAAGTAACCTGTGACGCGTTCCAGAAAGTCCGAGAGTTGCTGTACGTTTCGAGAGTTGCCTAGAAACGTCCATAATACTATATAAGGAACAGCGTTGGACAGTTTGACAGTATTTTGATAGAAGAGAGCGACAGATATAAGCGAGAAGAGAAGAAAGCGATTAACAAGCGGAATAGTTATAGAGTTGTTGTTGTTATCGAAATAGATATTGAATCATTGTTGTGTTATAGAGTTAATTTAATAAAAAGTGTTGAGAGAAAAATACGTGAAATTGTAAATTACGTAACAATTGGTGTCAGGAGTAAGGATTTATGCCAGTAACAAGAAGTCAAGCGGCAAAAATGGAGGAGCAAATGAAATTTTTGATGGAAATGCTTAAAGAAATGAAGACAGGCCAGGAAGAAATGAAGCAAGAAATGAAGGCAGATCAGGAAGAAATGAAGCAAGAAATGAAGGCAGGCCAGGAAGAAATGAAGGCAAGCCAGGAAGAAATGAAGGCAGGCCAGAAAGAAATGAAGGCAGGCCAGGAAGAAATGAAGGACAAAATGAAGGTAGGCCAGAAAGAAATGAAGGAAGAAATTAAAGCATGTCAAGAAGAAATTAAGGCAGGTCAAGAGAAATTAATAGAAGATATGAGAACAATGAAAATTGAGCAAGAAGGATTGAAAGAACAGTTAAAAGAAGTAAGAGTAGAAGTTCAAGACGTTCAAGAAGAGTTAAAGGAGGTAAGAGTAGAAGTTCAAGAAGAAATAAAGGAAGTAAGACTAGAAGTTCAAGAAGAGTTAAAGGCCGTACACAAAAAGTTTCAAAAAGAGTTAGACGATATGAAGGCCAATCTGAACGTTCAAGAGTACCCAAAACTAAACAAAAGCGAAGAAGGAAGTGTAAGAATGTCGAGGATAAAACCACCAACATTCGATGGGAAGGTCTCTTGGTCAGTGTATCTTAAACAATTCGACGCTGCTGCCAAAGCAAATGAATGGAATGAAATGGAAAAAGCCGCTTCCCTGATCATAGCGCTACGTGGGGAAGCTCTCGACGTTCTGCAAGGTATACCAGAAATGCAACAAAACGATTTTAAAATTCTGGTGGACCGATTGGAGATGCGCTACGGTGATAAACATCTACAACAAATGTATCAGGCTCAATTAAAAAGTCGATATCAACGTAGCAGTGAAAGCTTTCAACAATTCGAAGCGGACGTCGAAAGGCTTGTGCGGTTGGCTTATCCTAGTGCCCCTCAAGACTTTACAGACCAGCTGTCCACCCAAATGTTTGTCGATGGAGTGCGAGATGTCGAAATACAGCAAGCCCTGCGCATGTCTCGACCTAAAACTCCGGGCGAAGCCTTGTCGCACGCGCTGGAATATGAAGCAGCCAAACAGGCGTCCATAGGACATGCTAGAATCCGGCAGGCTGGGTGCAATTTTGATGACGACAACGAGATATTTCGACAAGAAGTTGTGAAAATAGTCAAAGACGTCATGTCTTCGAAACCGAAGGAAGGGTTGAGTGAGCATCCACGCTGTTGGAATTGCGGTCGTACGGGACACTTGAGCAGCGGCTGTCCGTCTGGAAGAAGACAGACGTCAGCTGCCGAAGGAAGCAAACAAGAATACAATTTCAAATGTTGGACTTGCGACAAATATGGGCATATTTCACGCGATTGTAACAAAAGGAAACGAGCAATTACATGTTGGAAGTGCGGACGTACGGGGCACTTGAGCTGCGGATGTCCATCTGGAAGAATACAGACGTCAACCGTCGAAAAAAGCAAACCGGAATACAATGTCAAAATTGAACATCGGCCAAGAAAACACCATGGTAATGCTGAAGCCCTGTCAAGACGATCATGCCCACGGAATAGTAAGAATTGTTCTTCGGTGGAACGAAAAGAAGAGTTAAAACAAGTTCTATGCCTACATACCACCGTAGACAGACAAGAGAATTGGGAAGACACAGTGTTGATTGAGTTACAGCGAACCGACGATGATCTAGGACCCCTTATGAAATGGAAGGAGACGGGAGAATCTCGACCAGCATGGGCGGACGTAAGCCCCCTGAGTACTACGACGAAATGTTATTGGGCCCAATGAAATTCACTAAAGCTCGAGAATGGAGTCCTTAAAAGAATCTGGGAAAGTCCAGACGGGACCAAGAAGCGCCTACAAGTTGTGTTGCCCAAGAAGAAGACGAAAGAAGTAATAAAAGAGCTGCATGCTGGGACTGGAGGTGGACATTTTGGAGTGAAGAAGACATTAGAGAAAATACGTGAACGGTATTACTGGGTGAGCGCTAGATTGGATGTGGAAGACTGGTGTAGAAAATGCGAAGTATGTGCTTCCAACAAATGTCCAAGAACCAGGACACGAGGAAAGATGCACCAGTATAACGTCGGAGCACCATTCTAAAGAATAGCCATGGATATCGCTGGTCCCTTTCCCCGAACTGAAGATGGCAACCGCTACATTCTGGTTGTGATGGATTACTTCAGCAAGTGGCCGGAAGCCTATGCAATCTCCAACCAGGATGCAACCACCGTGGCGGAGGCAATAATAAACAACTGGATCAGCCGATATGGAGTTCATATGGAGTTCCTATGGAGATTCACACTGACCAGGGCCGAAATTTTGAATCAGAAATATTCCAACGAGTATGTGAATTGATGGGAATAAGGAAAACTAGAACGACTCCGCTGCATCCTCGGTCTGATGGCATGGTAGAGCTATTTAATGCGACTATAGAAAACAACCTGAGGATGTTCGTGAACGATCATCAGATCGACTGGGATCGCCACTTTCCATTATTCCTTCTGGCCTATAGGACATCCATACACGAGACCACCGGACAGACCTCTTCCTGCGTGCTATTCGGGAAAGAACTGAGACTACCTGCTGATCTAATGTTTGGTCGACCTGAAGATTCTTCGCTGTCCACGGACGATTATGTGTCTATACTACGCGAGCGGCTTAACACCATCCATAAAGCCGTCAGAACAAGAATAAAATTCGAAAGTGACCGGATGATGACCCGCTACGATCAGCGAGCGAATTCCACTGGATTCAGGGAGGGCGACCGTGTATGGCTCTATAACCTAGATCGGGACGATCAGCGTTAGAGGGGGGGCAGTGTGACAGATGTGTCATTCTGACGTTGACAAGCGCCGACTGCGAAAATTGTGTGGAAGTAACCTGTGACGCGTTCCAGAAAGTCCGAGAGTTGCTGGACGTTTCGAGAGTTGCCTAGAAACGTCCATAATACTATAAAAGGAACAGCGTTGGACAGTTTGACAGTATTTTGATAGAAGAGAGCGACAGATATAAGCGAGAAGAGAAGAAAGCGATTAACAAGTGGAATAGTTATAGAGTTGTTGTTGTTATCGAAATAGATATTGAATCATTGTTGTGATATAGAGTTAATTTAATAAAAAGTGTTGAGAGAAAAATACGTGAAATTGTAAATTACGTAACACTATGTTAACCTGATTGGTGCCTAAGGGCCGTCGTCGGTTGAAATTGCTTCCTGACGTTTCGGTGGCACGAGTAGCGATCTTCTTCAGAGGTCCTTCCATTTCCGATGCTGAATGTAGAGTGGACTCTATTCTGAAGTGGCTCGCCACTCGTGTTAGAGAGACGTTAGGAATCAATTCCAACCGCCAACAGCCTCTAGACCCGAATCATAACATTACCAGTCCATCAATGATCGCGAAAGCCTTTACCATTTTGCTTTAAACTTTTAAAAATGTGACGTTCAGAAAAGCTACGTGAGGACAGAATAAATATAAATGCATGTCAATAGGAAAGATAATATGAGAGAAATTTTATCAGGGTGGGACATATCTTTAACTGTTTGAAACAAAGAGGTTTTGAGGGTTGCCAGTATAAAAACTACGAAAAGTGTTTATTCCACTTCAGCGAAAATGTATAGGAAACACTGAAAAATTCACAAGGAACTTCGCGAGCATTACTGTTTAACTGCTCATAGAAATTCCAGCAAATTGACGCATCACTAGTAATTTAATTATTTCAATATGTTCAATGGCAAAGTGAATTGGCAGTGAACACCATTGTGGAAATCAGACTCGTGCTTGACCGAATTTTTCGTTATTTAGTAGTGAATTTTTTCAATGTTTCACATAATTGTCCGTTTGACGAAACAATTTCATGATGCCGTAAAAATCAATAGACATACGAATATTTTTCTCAATTAATTAAGTTACTGAAAACCTATAAAGTTTTCCGTTGGCACCTGTGTAGACATACATAATCAGAGTGGCGAATAAAGATATTAAAATTATTTTTATTATTTAATATTCTGGTATTCAATATTTTACCAAACCCAAAATAAATACTTTGCATTAAGAAACGAAACGATGATAATATGAAAAGCATTAAATTTATATTTTGGAAATCAAAATCCCACAACATGACAAAGATTCAACTATGTACAACATTAAATTTGCATTTGGATGTTTAGTTATGGAAGAGATTTTGCATGAATGGCTTCGGAAATGTACAGTTTGTGCAGAAATGTTGGTTTTCTGACCAAACAGTGAAATGTATAACTGATAAATTATTCGCAGGATCCATCAAGAGTAACTTAACTGTTAAGATTAATATACAAACATGTTGCGTTAAACCTATTTCACCAGTCCCACAAAACCGGAACTCTCGTTTCCATTTCCGTTGATGAATACAGGCATATTGCTCCACATTGACTAAATTGTAAACATTATTCTCCGTTTCGCTAAGTACTGCATTAGACTAATAACTAAAACATAAAATGTACAGGGTGCTTCATATTACTTCTTCAGTATCACACCATCTTGTGCCCAAACAACGTCTTCGTTCGTTTTAAAGTGTTGAAATGATACGGATACTTAATTTTGTGAAACTAAACATTGTATCGAGAAAGCTTTTAAATATTGTAACTCCACAATACAAACAAATTTGTAACCTATGTTTAATTTTTGTTTAATGAAACTAAATGCATGAGAGACTTTTAAAACTGTTCTTCAAGGAATCGTTCAAATGAAAGCAGTATGTTGCAAGAAATGTGAGCCGTCACGGGACGCCTGGCAGATGTGAAACTCAATTTTTTTAATTAGTGATTTCAGTAATAGCTATATTCGATGTCGAGGATAACTGAAGTATGTTACAAAAGTATTGGACATAACATTATCAAAACATCTAATAAATACAGCATCTATTGTTGTTGCATATCTGATAATAGGTTCTCTTGGATTGTTGTTAATTTGCAATTGAAATTGTATTTGGAGGAACGTAACTAATGGCATTGATTCATCTTGTGCAAAATTTACATTGAAATCTCTAGCTAAAATAAATGGTAGTTTATCTTTATTGGTTTTAAAAATTCTTGAACCTCTGTGACTGTACGGAAGCAATTTCTAATGTAAAAATGAAATATCATTCATTGTTTTATAAGGTGAAATGTACACAACATTAATTCACTTCCATCTTTTAGTTTACTATAGCAAACGACATCGTTCGAACCGAGTGGGAAGACAATCGCACAGGCGCTTGCATGTGGCGGGCGTCGCCACGGCAGGACTCGCCACGCTCGCCACGTTTGCCACGCCAACAATCCGGTTTACCCGCGGCTATAGATGTTTCACATCAAAAATGTATATCAATTCACTTGATGTTAAAAGTTTTAACAAAACTATTACTTATTGGTTTGAAATTAAATAATAGTTAGTTATAAAAAAAATTTGAAATTAAATGAATTGAGAAAAATAAAAGCTCGGGCGCCACTTTGTCGCAGTGAGAGCTCGAAGCTCTAATAAAAAAACACAAAAAAACCTTGAAGAATATATTGAGATCAATTACAAGAAGTTACTTACAAAATTAGCCCACCCAAAAATGTTCCCTGCGCCAATGTTGGAACTCCCGCTTGGCTCCGCGTGTAGAGGGGACTTTTATCGGTGATGGAGGCCGGACAATATTCGGGATTTTGAGGACCAACCATGATGAAGATTCAGAGCTACCTGCAGGTCTTAAATGGTTTATTTGTCTCGAGTTGGTCCTAGTGATTTCAAATTAGTCCCCTTGGTTTGATAGAGCGTCCTCCAGCAGTCTTCACCCCAACCCGTAATCCCAACGTTAGAGTCCTTCGGGAACCTAATTAGGGTGTGGATGGGCTGGCAGTACAATGCATAAAAAAAAAATTAATTTTCCTAAAGCAAAAAAAATATTATATTCCTAAAGTTAAATTTTTTTGGGCATTAAAGATGCCTAAAAAGAATAGAGGGTAAGGAAGGGTACAGGATAGTGACTGTCGGGTTAGAGCACACGTATAAGACTCAGCAATTTACTCCCAGATATCATAAAAAAATATTTAAAAATATAAAAAAATATATTTAAAACCGGAAAGAAAAATGAATAACAAGGGGCTAAAAGATTGCCAAGAAAACTTCAGAATTCTATAAATGCCTCGTGGCAAAAAAAAATTTGACCAAAAAAAATTTATATGTAATTAAGTATTGGAAAGTTGAATCAATAGCAAAAATTAAATTTAAAGAAAAAAAATAATCTTAATGAATTTATACAAAATACTTAAAATGAAAGGGTAACTGGTTCACAAAAACTTTCACACAACCTGAGGCACAAAACACCAACAGAAAAACACACACACACGTCTCGTCGGTAGAAACGGTCGAGGAAGAAGTCTCTCAGCACCGACCGGAAAATTTTGTCTTGCGCAAAGGTTGTTAGCCTTGATGATAAGACGGAAGGTCGATCAACATTAAGAAGAAATCAATAAAACTGAACTAAGACAAACACAAACTGAATAGAAAAAAAAAACGTTACAAAGTGTATATTTTTAAAAATCAACCACTGATATATAGTTACTAATTCTGACGATTAATCACAACCGTCGGGGAAAATAGTTGAACGCAAGATTGTTACAAAGTAAAAAAACACAGAAAAGAAAGAACTGCCAAAACAATCCAAAGTTCGTTATAAGGGAGCCCTTCACATTAAAAGGTCTCAAGGAACACTTCATGACTCTACAACTTAAACTTTCTGCCGAAAGAAAACGATAAAGTCGAGAAAGAATTCTTTCCTCTTTTTATTAATAAGTGGACAGCTAACGAAAGAAAGAGTTATTTTTAGATTTAATAGCAAATAAAAAGACAAAATACTGAAACACTACTACGTAAGATAAGTTATAAATATCACAGCTATACGTATTTACATATAGTGATGTAAGCAGCATGGAATAAATTCATAATTTGTCAAAATTATTTTCTGGATGCAAAATTTTGTAAAAATTAAATCGTTTTTGGTATCTCCTATTGCCAAATATTCCTTAAATCAAACAGTGATTATTAAATGTAGTCTGTTGTTTGTCTTTTACGATAGTTAGTTATTTGGACGACTTTGGAAGGTAGTCAAAATTTCTTTTTGAAACGTTATAGTATAACAGTATGCAAAAACTCGGATCTTGATAAAGGGCATAAGACATAAGATTATAGCCGCTCTCTGCAATAACACTACGAATGGCACGCACACACTGATTGGCTGGTGGGATTGGTAGATGTAAAAATATAAGTATTTACCAAGCGGCAATCCACGTAAAATACACGTTGAGATTCTCTCTTTCGCATCCTGTATGTACATAGACAGCAGTAATTCTCAACTTATCACAGTAATGATGCACCGTGTTGTAAAGGCAATACGTAATACGGTCCAACAATGTTTGGCTTAAGCACATTCAAGTAATCAGTTATATGTAATTTAAATACCATTATCTTAGCTCGGTTATTCTTGATCTACTCACAAAAAAAAATTATTCGTTTAATTTCGTTATTAAAATACTGATCAATAAACTGAGTCTGTTGAATATAAAATTTGGGATGTAGAAAATTGAGTGCCTAATCAAGCTGTGATTAAACTTTTGACAACAGAGGGGAAGTCACCATCGGAAATTAATCAACGTTTGGAAGGTGCTTACGGACAACATTTTGCATTAATATTCCACCAAGAAAGAAAGGACGAATGATTTTTATTTAAGAGGAAAATGTATCGAAGGTGAACAACCTTTAAGACGAAAACCTAAGATTGATGGAATATGGAACAGAGAGTATCGGAAGACTCGTAAATATAAAAAGAGAATTAACAGCGTTATTCTGTCAAAACCAAACGTATTTTAAGATGCGAGCTGCTATTAAAGAAAAACATCAGGGAATGTTCTTGCTGCACGATAACACTTCGATCAATGCAATAATTGACAAGACCTATATAAATGAACATTGTTTAGTCGAACTTTGTGGGTACAATCCCGACCTGATTCGAACCAATTTAAAATACGATTGAGAAGAAAATTTAACACTGCTCTTGAAAGGAAGTTGGCAGTTTTGGAACATTTTCATAATAAACACTCAGATGATTTTAGTATTTACAATACTACTTGGTTTATTAATTGAAGTGAGATTTATCTCGTAAAAATCCAAATTGTAGGGCAACAAATTTAAGGATAGAGAGGGTTTGGCCCGTTTGGCCATTGCAAGCTTGCAAGCCTCTTACTAGGTCATAACAAATGAATATTCGATTATTGTCGATGCTTTGCGTCATTTTCTTGACTAACCTAGAATTCCAATAGCTTGTATCTGATATTTTCATTACGCCTAATACATATGAATAAGATGCATAGACTGTGATTTTTTTTAAATAGAAAATAATTGGGTAACGGAGACTGAGACTAGTATTTTTCATACCTACAATAGTAGGTTCTCCAAATGAAATATTGGAATTCTAATTTTAGATACTATGCGGTTGTAAATAGGTAAAACATTCTTAATAACATATTGTAGTTTTCAATGAAAGGCTAAATAACGTTTAAATTGTTTTACTGGTTTGAAATTTTCCTCTTATAATTATTTCGGTCTCTCGACCATTGAAATCTTGGAACACATTTCCTATAAAAGTCCGCAATTATGCTTACTTACCCCCAATCCTGATACCCGGAAAAAGATAATTACAGGTACTCAGTAAATTTTTGGACCTGCCTTTTGTCACTGACGAAGCATCATTATACAGCAGAACTCGTCATTCTATAATTGCTTAATTTAAATTTTAATAATCGAATGTATGAGAGACAACCCAAAAAGTCCACTTTTTGTCCGTATTTTTTTACGTATTCAGGTCATAGATGCAGCTAACCCTTCAAAAAAATCTTTAACTCCTCCTGGCATACTTTACATTGTCCTAGATATGCATATAAATTTTATCAATATTTTTTTTGTTTTTAACTGAGTTTAAACGGGTCCATTATCAGAACGTGAATGGGGTATGCATGATGAGTTAAATGTAACGAATTAAACCATTAAAAGGCTTTTTGAAAATAATGATTGTAACGATAAAAGACCGTTTATTATTTGTGCATTGGAAAATAAAGTGAAGTGATTGATGTTGATCGACCATTGTAGGATTTGATATAAATTTTACGATTAGAGAATTACGTATTTATATCCTATTAACGCCGACTCATCAGTCAAATCCGACTGATGGCGCTACAGAAATAAATAGACCTGTCATTAACATATCGGTTGCAAGTCATTGTCCGAAGGATAAAACAAAAAAAAATCAAACGATAAAAGAAATAAAATAAAACGATGAGAAAACAGAAAAAAAAGTAAAGCTGTGAGAAATTGTATCGACTATTAACTTGTCGTACATAAAATAAGAAGAGTATAGGAGTTGAGTACACGATTCTTTACGTGTACGGTACGGATAAGTTTTTATTATCATAAAAGATACGAAGAATAAGTAATAAAGAACGAGTTATACGAGGATGGATCAAATATAAACGAGCCTCTGTTCATAAAACATTTACTTTGAAAATTTTCACAAAAACACAAATTTCTCTATTTTTCGACATATCCCCCCTGTTTGATTATACATACATTCTCCCAACGGATTGGTAGTTTTTTCATCTCGTTTTCATAAAAAGAAGCAGGGCGGGAGTCAATCCAGTTGGGCACAAACGCCTCCACATGTTCATTAGTCTGAAATCGCTCGCCTCCTAGTGATTCTTTGAGGGGTCCAAACATGTGGAAATGACAAGGGGATCAGTTTGGGCTATATGGATGGTGCTCTGACTGAGTCTAGTGCATTTCACTGATTTGGGCCTGCATTAAAGCTGCGATGCGAACTCGAGCAGCTTTTTGATCTTCAGTCAGCAACTTTAGGACCCAACGAGCTGAAATTTTTTTTCACGTGTAAGAAACTTAATAATAATCCGTTGCCCAACGCTCACTCATTCTGATAGCTACTAATCACGCAAACACAGCAATACGACTAGTCGTTTCCATGTCACCTAATATCCCCACTTCAAGTTGCTAACGCTCGTATGCGCCATGAACAACTGTCCGTGGTTCAATTTAAAAAGGTTCGTTTATATTTGATCCGCCCCCGTACATAGAACTCTTCAACAGGGCGGACAACGCCGTTACTTCTAAATAATAAATGACAATATGCATGATATCGTTTTGGCGGGAATAATAAATTGCAAATGAAATCGATTTTAATCTTTACTTGGACAATAAAGTTAAAACGATAAATGAATTATAAACAGCGGCGACTCGTCGTAATACCACAATTTGAATTTTTTAATTCGTGAAACTACTATTACACCAGCTTATCTATTTTTCAAAACAAGAGGACGAGGTACAAATTAGAAATATTATACATACTTTTGGACATCCGCCATCGATAAAATGCAACTATGTGCCTTTAAGTAAGAGGGGCAATTCTAAAATTATGTTACACGTTAAGGAAGAGGAATAAGATCAACAAAATGTGACATAGTGACATTACGTATATGAATCCAAAGTACCTATTAAACTCGTAACTCTAGCGAAAAATTTTGCTGATCATAAATATTATCAAGAAATGGGTTCAAAATCTATGTAAAAAAAAAGATGATTAAGTTTTATATTATTCAGTCAATATGTATTGTACAATATCTATAATATTTTATTTATTTTCGATTTTATAAAAAAATTGCAAAATATAAAAGGTTACATCACCCGGCAAGAGGGTCATAACGAATATAACCTGTAGTAAGGACGAAAAAACAAAATTATGAAATTTATATAATCTAATTTATGGAAGGCCCTTCAGAGAGAAGATATCTTCTGTGATTACTTTTATCTCAAAGAAACAAAAAAATGTTCGAGTTAAAATAGAATTTCATTTAATTATGGAAGTTAAAAAAAGTTTAGATTTGATAATACAAAGCAACTTCTTGAGTGGAATTTATTAAAAAACACAAAAACATCCCCATTACCTAAATCGTTTATAGATACAAACGACCATTGTTTGGATATACGCATGCATTCTCACATATGTATTATTAAAAAATCTATATATTTATTGTACAACGAATGCGTGTAGAATAATTTACATACTTTATCCAGAACTATAAAATTTTATACTCGGATACATTTAGATGTGTGTCGAACTAAACAGTGCTCTGTTTAAGGCACAGTTAGGGTATCAATTCGATTAACGCTATGTTACGGTAACACAAAGACCTTTAGGGTATTGAGTACACGCAAATAATTAGGGTGGCGTAAAGTTAAAGCAGATAACATGTTACATGTGATAAAAAAACAGGTTCGTTTAAAAATATATAGCCAGTCGAACGACAAAGGCCGTATGAGCTAAGCGTGAGTTTATGTGTATTGTAAAAGGAAAATGAATATTGAAGAAATTCAACTACAGCGTTAGTTTTTTAGATGATGTTATCTAGCCATTACGTTTCACAAACTACGGATTTATTGCGTTTTCAATTAAATAAATTTAAAATTAAAATACAATAAGCTCTTACGAATAAAATGAAAAAACTCGAAAACCATACAAATACCAATTAGTAGTACTAGAATTTAATGAAAAATCTTCTAAAAATAAATTATACGGAGTGTCTCTTCAAACGTGGTCTAACGTTACCTTTGTGAAGGAAGAGTCGAAACGGAGAGGGAGTAAGACGAAAAAGGTGGTTACATATTTTCTATGAAATATATTTTAGAAATCTAAAAAAAAATCGTCAATTTTGAGTTTCTGATAGGTACCTACAACGTTTTTGTTTTCAAAATTCCCCAAAATCTGTTTAAACTTTCTTATCGTAATTTTTCATAATATGGTGTAGTTTCTTCTACGTAGGTGTTTCCGAGGAACATAAACCCATTTCTGTTTCTGTATGTACCTACAGGCGCCATAGGGAATTTTTCCACATTTGATTTCAGCAATTTTTTCTGAATATTTTGATGCGACACTTGAATACGAAACAAAAAAGTTACTCATTGAACCTTAAAACGAACTCGAAGCGGTTTAGAATACCTAGCAGTTGTGTTAAATAGATTGTTTTTCTTTTGTATTAAGACTATTATATTCGTAAATGTGTCCATAAAATATAAAACAACTATATTTTTAATTTTTAAAATATACAACGATAACAGTAATTATCAGAGTGTATAATTTAGATTTATTAGTATCAGCAAATAAGTACTAGGTGATTCTATATAATCCCCCCCCCCCCTTTAACTTTGTTATTTCATGTGTCCCAAAAAAATCGTGGTAACCTAGGACTTTTTGATTTGTAACAGTTGCTTAATAAAATATTTGATAATAACGTTTCAAATGCGAATATTTCAGAAACGAGTGAATTAATGTATATACGATATAAATTATGCTTAGAATTTTATGAGGAATCGAATAGTAAATTCATATATAGGGTGATCCATTGAAAAAAAAATGAACTTTTTGGTTTTCCCTGTATACTGATCATTTTTCAAATTTTTGTTATAAGTAAAAAAAGTCTTTTTTACCACCTAGATAAACATACCTTTTTTTTGGGACGACATTATAAATAATCACCCAGTACATACTGAAAAAAAATAAAGATACTCATGAACAACTTTTTTATTCTGTATTATAACAAAATAAATTGGTGATCACAGATAACCAGATAATAATCAACTAAAGACAGGTGATATACATACATAAGTAAATTGCAAGTTCATAAAAATAAGCAATATAAAAAGTAGCCACTTAATCCTTAGGAGAAATGGAATTTTAAAGTACCTCTACTCATAAAGTACGTTTTATATTCATATCGATTCAACCCGACCCTGTACCGAGTATGGGACACAAAAAACCAATCCGGCTTTATTTTAATAAAAAGGTAATTTGTATGTGAGCATAAATAAATGCGGTCGAAGAAATAATTTACCTACGTGAACACATTACAGCCTTTGAAGTAGAAAGGAGAACGAACAGGTAGCTTCCCCTAATATGTAAACGACAAAAAGGTAATTATTATTTACGTGTTCTTTGTTCTAAGAGTAGGGTAAATTAGACCTGTCTGTTTAATTAAACAAAGAAAATTGACTTTATAAACACTCAGCGGTAAGTAGCACTTGAGTGTCACGTTCAGTATCACAGAGTCAACCACAACTTTACCCAACGGAATAGCAATCAAGCGACTGGTGTAATTTTAATCTTTATTACTAATGCAATTATTTTATACGCTCGATCGACTTTAGAAGCGAAAATAAAAATTAATGTATAAAATAAGTAATCTTAACTTCTTTATAAAAGCAAGATCAGTTAGTACAATTTTACAGCAAGACTTAGACTTTTCTTAAAATTTAATGAAAAATCTTTAAAATTTTTCTAAAAATAAATTATACGGAGTGTGTCTTCAAACGTGGTCAAACGAAAAAGTGGCTACATATATTTTAGAAATCTAAGAAAAAATCGTCAATTTTGAGTTTCTGATAGGTACCTAAGACGTTCTTGTTTTCAGAATTCCCCAAAATCTGTTTAAACATTCTTGTTCTAATTTTTCATAATATGGTGTATTTTGAAGTTTTTTCTACGTAAGTGTTTCCGAGGAACATAAACCTATTTCTGTTTCTCTGTGTACCTATAGACATCATAGGGATTTTTTCCACATTTGATTTCAGCAATTTTTTCTGGATATTTTGATGTTGACATGCCACACTGCAACACAAAACAAAAAAGTTACTCATTGACACTTAAAACGAACTCGAAGCGGTTCAGAATACCTAGAAGTTGCGTTAAATAGTTTCCTTTTCTTTTCTTCTTGTGGGGGTATTTAAAAGTAAAAGTTTAGGGTACCGAGTGTGAATCATTGGAAGAGTTACGCCTGCTGAACGCAAGAGAATAACTCCTAAAATGCTTGATAAAGCGATGCAAAATTTATACAGTTGTCTGGAAGTTGATGGAAGGGGCATAGGTACTTTGAATACATATTAGGATAAAGTTTAGTTTGTATTTTTTTATAACAAGGTTTTTTTTTTATTTTCTTTTATTAGAAATAACTTTTTGTTTTATGTAAATTGATACGTAGTGTAATAATTAATATTTAATATTTTGAAAATTGACCTTTAGAAATAATCAATTATATTTTTCTGTGTTGTATAAACAAAAACGAGACCTTTCGTCTGCTGTATGGCACGTTCCATTTTCTTATTGCGAAATTTAAGGATTAGATTCGCTGAGAAATTTAAAATTTTGTAATCAAAAAAAGCTCTCGTTGTTGTTTTCAATGACCTAACCTGTAAGTATATTGGATCATACGTTTTATGGATGTTTTAATTGGTTTTCGATAACAGGAATGATATATTGAAAATATTGTAACGAATTTTCTAGTCAAAGTATTTATTTAAACAATTATTTATTTAACACTATTTATAACACTTAAACACTAACTAAGAACTACCATTTATATCACAACAATTCACTTATTTATATTACAATTTATTTATATCACTTTGTCTATTATCGGTTTTAATTCGCGCACTGATGCTTTCTTCAACTAACTGTTTTTCGGTCCAAAGATGATCACTATATATACACCTTTCGAACTTTTTAGACAGGAACTCGAAGAAATCCTGTGTATTCCCGAATGATGAGTAATAGAAAGTCCTCGATTATTCCAGAATTTAAATTGTTACTTGTCGCCGAAGAATGATTTACATCTTGTAAGTTGATAACACGAAAAGTACCGTGTGCGGTGTAAGCATGTTAGTGATAAGAAGTACATGCCACAAATTGTTATCGCACACACGTACTGTGTCACTGGTCGCTACACTACCCCCTCCTTAAGGGTGATTCGTCCCGGATCACATTCTGCCGTTCCTTCAGAGGATCATGCCGGTACTTGCAGGTGGATCCGTTTCGGCATCCGGTTGTCAAGTGGAAATGGCAGTCAACGGTCTTCAATGGTGACGGTCCTCGTCGTGGATTTCCGGCGCACACCAAGATTTCTATATCAGTGTATCGGAACAAAACCTCCAGCATGTTTCTGACCACCCTCCAATCCAGCCCATCGAGTCCACATCCGATCCTCGGTATTGCTAGCTTCAGGATGTTGACGGGTAGCAATTGCTTTCTTAGTTCTATAAGGGAGTCCCATAAGGAGTGGTAGGTAGGCTTCTCCGACGACTTGCTTTTGGTGACTAGATAAAAGATGGATTGGGTCCCATCGAGTAACTGCAATACTTTTCTTCCATCTTTGACCTGGTCGAGTAACATCGGTAGTCGCCCAAACTTCTTCCGAAAGACCGTGGCAATCCCACGGCTCATGTCCAAATCCCTTGCCACACAATGGGCCAGCGAGTATTCTTTCGGGACGGTGAATAAGTCCTGCTGAACTTCGGTGGTGACTCCAAATCGGGCTTTACGGTGTAAGCTCTGTTCGGCCTTAAATTCTTCGTACTGGGGCTCTGGCGATCGAGCCTGCACAACTCTAACTCGAGCTTCTTCGTGGTTGTCCCCAGCATATGGAGCCAGTCGGTTGAAGTGGACTACTCTTGGTTTTCCATTGGGAGTACGTCTAATTCGGTAGATTACGTCATTGATTCGTTTGATAACTTTATACGGGCCTTCCCAATCTTGTTGCAGCTTCGGCGAAAGACCCCTTTGACGCTTCGGATTATAAAGCCACACCAAATCTTCTTCATGGAATCCTCCATCAGTGGCCTTAGTGTCATATGCGTCCTTCATCCGGTCACTGGCTATCTGCATATGGGAACGTCATGGATGTCGTCCAATCGTCTTCGAAGTTCACTGACGTAATCTTCTCCAGCCACGTCTTCGCCAGGTTTGCACCCGAACTTTAAGTCGCATGGTAGTCGCAACTCTCGACCGAACAGTACCCTTGCTGGTGTCTGTCCAGTGGTTTCATGTATGGAAGATCGGTTTGCCAAAAGGAACAATGGCAGATAACGATCCCAGTCTCGCTGATGTTTGGAGACCATTTTGGACAGGTACTTGTTAATGGTCCTGTTCATTCGTTCTACCATGCCGTCTGATTGGGGATGTAGGGCTGTAGTTCGAGTCTTATGAATGCCCAATATCTTACAAATATCTTGGAATATAGCCGACTCAAAATTTCGTCCTTGGTCGGAATGCAGCTCCAGTGGTGCTCCGAATCGGCTGGTTAACTCTTTCACGAGCGTTTCCGCCACTGTAGTTGCCGTCTGGTTTGGAAGAGCGTACGCTTCAACCCATTTTGTAAAGTAGTCCATTGCCACCACGATGTACTTATTCCCATCTTCAGATTCTGGGAATGGTCCGGCAACGTCTATGGCAATTCTCTCGAATGGGCTGCCAACGTTATACTGCCGCATCGGAGCACGCTGTCGCTTCTGAGGTCCCCTACTGACGGCGCACGTCGTGCACTTTCTGCACCAATCTTCCACGTCCTTCTTGCAGTTGACCCAGTAAAATCGTTCTCGTACTTTACCCAGGGTCTTCTTTACGCCAAAATGTCCTCCCGAAGGGTCGTCATGGAGGCACTGCAGGACTTCCTTTACCAAGCTTCTCGGTATCACTAGCTGACGTCTGCTTTAGGTGCCATCTTGGTTCTCAACGACGCGCTTCAGGAGACCATCTTCTTCATCAATGGAATCCCATTGGGCCCACAACGATTTCACTTCTGTTGACTTGGCAGCCACTTCCTGCCAGGTTGGTCTTCTGCCTTCTTTCTTCCAGTCCAGGAACATTTTTAGGAGCACGTCGGAATGTTGTTCTGCCTTAATGTTGTCGGGCTGCCACTGCTCGTCCAGGATAGTTATCCTCCTGACCTCTTCGTGTTCCTCGACGCGTTGACAGTGTTTACAATTATCCGGGCAAGGTCTTCTGGATAAGGCGTCGGCGTTTCTATGACTACTTCCCGCTCGGTGTTCTATTTCAAAGTCGTACTCTTGCAGCTTCTCTATCCATCTGGCTACTTGGCCCTCGGAATTTTTGAAATTCAGGAGCCATTTCAACGCGGCATGGTCAGTTCGTAGCAAAAACTTTCTTCCGTAGAGGTATTTGTAGAACTGTTCCACACTTTTTACTACGGCTAACAATTCGCGTCTGGTTACGCAGTAATTCCGTTCGAGTTTGGATAGAGTTCTGCTGAAGTATCCGATCACTTTTTCTTCACCATTCTGTATTTGTGACAGAACCGCGCCAATTCCAATATTGCTAGCGTCGGTATCCAGGATAAACTTTCCAGTTGGTAGAGGATAGCTCAACACAGGTGTAGCAGAGAGGGTTTTCTTTAGCTGTTCAAAGGCAGCTTGGCAGTCTTGCTCCCAAGAAAATGGTCTACTCTCTTCTGTGAGTCGTGTCAAAGGCTTAGCGATTTTTGCAAATCCAGGAACAAAACGTCTGTAGTAGATGCAGAGTCCAAGGAAGCTTCTGACTTGATGGACGTCAGCAGGTACAGGCCACTCTTGCACGGCCTTGATTTTCTGTGGGTCGACTGAAACGCCGTCTCCGGATACTACATGCCCCAGGTAGTTGACGGTCTCTTGGAATAGCTGGCATTTCTTGGGGCTCAGTTTTAGGTGGACATCACGAAGTCTTCGGAAAACTTCCTCCAAATTTTTCAGATGGTCGGTGAAGTCCTTCCCGACTACGATGATGTCGTCGAGGTATACCAGGCAAGTCTTCCCAATTAAGCCAACCAAGACTGTTTCCATCAGTCGCTCAAAGGTGGCTGGTGCGTTGCATAACCCGAACGGCATCACCTTGAACTGCCACAGCCCCGTTCCAATGGAAAACGCTTTCTTCTAATTGGCATCTCTGTCCAAAGCCACTTGCCAGTATCCGTTCTTGAGGTCTAAGGTGGAAAATATCGTCGACCCTGACAGTGTCTCCAGGGTGTCATCGATTCGTGGTAATGGGTAGCTGTCTTTCTTCGTCACATTATTTAATTGGCGGTAGTCCACACAGAAGCGTGTCGAGCCATCCTTTTTCTTGACCAGAACTACCGGCGATGTCCAGGGGCTAGTGGATGGTTCTATTACCCCGTCCCTTTGCATTTCGCTTATGATGTTTTCAGCTTCTTCTCTCTTGGCCAGTGGTAGTCTCCTGGGTCGCTGACGGATGGGTTGGGCTTCGCCAGTATTTATTTTGTGCAGGACGGCGTTGGTTCGTCCCTTCTTGCCACCTTCTACTTCAAAGACGTCTTGGTATTCTTTTAGTAATCCTTCTATCTGGCGTCGTTGGTTAAGATAACATTTGCCTCCTGCTTCCTGGCGCAATTTCGTCAAGGCTTCTGGTAGGCGTTGCGCGTCTTCCGCTCTTGTTTGTAGCTTTTTGACTTGAGATGTTACAGTGTCCTGAGTAGTTAGCTTGAAGTCTTCTCCGTTTAAGGTCACGACTTTTCTTTGGAAACTCAGGCAAAAGTCGTATTTCCGAAGCACGTCCAAGCCCAGAATGACGTTGTCTTCAATTTCGGCTACAAGAGCGCAGTGTCGGAAGGAGGTCTTTCCTATGCGGATCTTGACGTAGCTTTCACCATGGACATTTACCATCTCTCCGGTGGCCGTACGTAGCTTCCATTGAGTCGGTTGAAGCTTACTTGTAGTCATCACGTTGGCTCGTATAATTGTCCTGCTCGCTCCGGTATCCATTTATGTGTCCCGTAAGAAAAAGGCTATCAGCTCTGTCTTTCATGGTTTTTGTTAGTGCAACTAGACGGGGGCTTCTTGCTCCGGGATCGACGTTTGCCCCGCCGCGCCGACCCTGACTAGTTTTCCTGTACGAGGGGCTTATCTTCTTGAGAAGCAGATCTCTCACTCTTGCAGCTGCTTTCACGTGGCCTAGCTTACCACAGTTCCAGCACCTGATTAGTCTGGGCTTCCTTTCTACTTTGGTCGTTACTCGGCGGATCTATCCAGTCTATCGTCCCGACTGGCTGACTCTTCTTTTAATTCTCGCACTCGACATTGTCGTTGCGACGCCTGTTTGACGACGTCGTATTCCAGTGCGCGGGCCAATGTGTCAACCAAAGTCCTCGGCCGGTCCAGTCGGAGTCGCTGTTGTATTTCGTCGTCTTTTAGTCCGTCAATAAACGCGTCGACGGCCAATCTTTCCAGGGTATCGTCGGCCGTACCCGGATAGGCGAGCCGGACTAACCGTGCGATATCCGCCTCGTATTCCTGAAGACTTTCTCCTGTCTTCTGTCGTCGGTTCTTTAACTGCACATGGTACACAGCCGTCAGATGTGCTTGGCCGTATCGCATCTCTAATCTTTTTACTAGTCGATGGTAGTCTAGTAGTTCTTCCGGTGGTAACGTGTTCAGAATTTCGCCAGTACCATCTCGTAGAGCAAGGGCAAGTGAAGAAGCTCTCTCTTCTAACGTCCATTTGTAGGCTTTTGCAGCTACCTCGAATTGCGTCAAAAACGTTGTCCATGATGTTTTTCCATCAAACGTAGGTAGCTTCATATGCACCTTGGATGGGATGACCTGTTCTTCTTTTACGTCGGGGATTTCTTTGCTGGCAACCACGCTATGTCTCTTTTCCGTAAGTTGGTGACTAGTCTCTCGTTTTTCCGGATTCAGAACCATTTCTTCCAGTTGGGCTAATCTTTTGTTTATTTCTTCTTGTTCAACCTTTACTCCTTTTAATTCTTCTCTTGTTTCTTCTTCGAATTTTCCCAGTTCTTCTTTCAAATTTCCTTCAAATTTTTCTAATTTTTCTTCCAGATTCTTTGAATTTTCCTTTAATTTATCTTCAAGATTCTTGAGTTTCTTTTCCAATTCGTCTTCAAATTCATATGTGCTGGGATCGAAACCTTCTTGTCGCAAAGCCTCCTCAAGCCGCTTCTGTAGAATGTTCTTGGTACCAGACGTATCTTCATCTCGCTCTTCCAGTTCGCTTTTCAATTCGGCGACTTTCAACTCGAACAAATTTTTAGGCATTTTTATTTATTTCGTATTTTTATTATACTAGAAAATTCTCTGGAGGTCGATTCGCAGACCCCACACCTGACACCAATTGTAACGAATTTTCTAGTCAAAGTATTTATTTAAACAATTATTTATTTAACACTATTTATAACACTTAAACACTAACTAAGAACTACCATTTATATCACAACAATTCACTTATTTATATTACAATTTATTTATATCACTTTGTCTATTATCGGTTTTAATTCGCGCACTGATGCTTTCTTCAACTAACTGTTTTTCGGTCCAAAGATGATCACTATATATACACCTTTCGAACTTTCTAGACAGGAACTCGAAGAAATCCTGTGTATTCCCGAATGATGAGTAATAGTTAGAAAGTCCTCGATTATTCCAGAATTTAAATTGTTACTTGTCACCGAAGAATGATTTACATCTTGTAAGTTGATAACACGAAAAGTACCGTGTGCGGTGTAAGCATGTTAGTGATAAGAAGTACATGCCACAAATTGTTATCGCACACACGTACTGTGTCACTGGTCGCTACAATATCAACGTATTGCCTTGCGCTACGACAGCCTGTCGTACTTATTTCATTTCCATGTTTGTCTTATTGAATTTTACTTGTTACATTTTTTTATTTTTAGCAACTAACTTTAACTGTTTAACGATTGCTTGAATCCGTCGAAATAAGTGAGCCTGCCGTGAACAAAGTATTGATCTTAATATACGTAATAAGTATAGTTATTTCTTATTACACTTCTTTAGCACGTTCCAATCTGCCTCAATCATTTTGCATAAAAAGAAGTTCTTTGGTGTTGGCGTGACTGGACAGACAGCTGTTAAATTACCTATTGACTTTATTACAAATACCATTGACAATGAACGCGACGTGTATGTATGTAAAAAAGTCCTATTAAAGTTGTAAAAAAGAAACGTAATAAAAAGTTAGAAAAAGTCCAGCCTGAAAACGTTAAATTAATGTGTCAGTTGCGGCCCAGCTTTACGTCTACTTCTTTATTGCTCACCTTAATTGTTATGTACTGAGGTTCAGAAATATGTTTCGGTTCGACGACTGGACCACCTGCGTTGGTAAATAGAATGAAAAATGGGGTTTTATGAAATTTATTCGTGAATAACGAACGGGCGCTGTGCTTTTCAGGTAAGTAGTCGGAAAATTGCACTGGTAAAGTGATACCTTCGCACAGCGTAAAAGCCACGGGCAAGGACAAGACCGTCACCTAATAACCCGTCATACTCGTGAATTATAACGGTTCCATGTTCAGATACAAATCAAATGTACACGAAGCCCCTACTGTGATGAACAATTACATTTTCTGATACACGCGCTAAACGAGTCAAAATTACACTGTTTTTCTTTCTCCTTAGCGCAGACAGGAAACAACAATTTTGAGTGAACTAAAGTGCATAATACATACAAAACAAAGATGATAACGTAATTTGAATTTAATTGGCTTCGTGTGAAGCGACTTTATTCAGTATCTCTAAATAT
The DNA here is from genome assembly GCA_029378335.1 of Agrilus mali. Taxonomy (NCBI): domain Eukaryota; kingdom Metazoa; phylum Arthropoda; class Insecta; order Coleoptera; family Buprestidae; genus Agrilus; species Agrilus mali. Next base: position 12,871,920 of record CM055655.1, on the reverse strand, counting down.
ACACCTACGCTGTAATGAAATCAACGGCAACTGTGTTGGCACTTGATGGAACATAACATTTAATATAATAAAGTTAAGAAAATAAATGGAACACTCGGTGAATAAATTTCATTTAAATTTATTTAAGTACTCTATATGTATTTCGGCAATTAAATGAAATTATTCACCGAGTGTTTCATTTATTTTCTTAACTTTATAGCTACACTGTAGTGTACATATTTGATGGTTGAAGCTGATACTTGTTGAAACGACATAATCGAAGAATGAAATAAAAAAACTTGTTTCAAAAAATGGTTTAATTGCACAAAAATTGTTTCGCCTAACATAGGCTTCATCGGGTGATGGTGTTACAAACTACATTGTTACAAGATCTGCTTTATATACACAAAATAAGTGACAAAGAAGTGGGGATAAATACAAATTAAATGAAAATATTTAATAAGGGCGAATTGTTAAGCTCTATTTGTTCGTTTAAAGCTAGGTTTTCTTTACAATAACGATTGATTTCTACATTTTCTAAATAATTTAATATTAGGCCTTTATTCTGTACATGTAATATCTTATAGTCTAAGTTAAACTAGTGGTGTCAATTAGCAAATGTTCTGCATACGTTGAGTCCGACTTTCTATTATTATAACTAGCTGAATGTTCTTTAACACGCGTATCGAATGCCCTGCATGTCTGTTCTAAGTATACTTTATTACAGTCTAAACAACTTAAAAAGATAAACTCCTGATTTCATAGTTTTAGGAGTTTTACATTTATTATTCAAAATAAACTTACTAAGAGAGTTATCAGTTCTGAATGCTATAATACTATTGTTAGTTTGTTTGATACATTTACCTATTGTTGTGGAAATATTACCTAAATAAGTAAGAGTAACATATTTTCCTTCTATTCCAGTTATAACTGGGGGGTAGATTTTATTTAAAGTTGATTGTTGAATTTTTTTGTTTAAACTATCATCGGGCATGCGTAAATTGCGTACAAAATTTACCTGCTCCTTAGAACCGTCACGGGTAGTGGTTTATTGCATATGTAGATTGCGCACAACGAGAAATAAGGGGAAATTAAAGAGGGAGGTAAATATTATACTACTTTTATTTAAACTTTATATACATATGAAATACATTTTATAAAATCTAATCTTGTAATTTTTTTTTCTTTATACAAATGAATTTTATTTTCTAACAATTTTTTCCGGTCTTTTACACGTTTATCGTATAATGCACGAACTTCATTTTGCAAAACATTGTTAATTTTTATATATGTATCCGTTTGAAAATTGAGTAATACATCTATAAATAAAAAAATTGAAGGATATGGAAAATAAAAACATGCGTTGAATCGCGAATGAAACGACTCACATGCGTTAGTCGTTCTTTCCATTGAAGAGCTGCAGTCAGCCCAAATAAATGGCGAGAATGGACAGTCTTTCTCAATATATGTTGAAACTAGGTAATCACAAAAATTAACTACCCTTGGATCGTTTGGTTGAGTTTCCATGAATTCGTCAACAAAACAATCACCTACCTCATTTGGAGGTAAAAAAGGTAAACCAAATATACAACGTAGCCATTTTCCTGTTTCGGACTTTTGGTTTTGATACTCAGACACTAAACCTATTTGCTGAAATTTTCTATACTACGCTTGCGCTAAATGAAATCTGCAGCCTATGATAGATACTTCTGTCCATACACGCTTTACTGCATTATGAATTGAAAATTCGAAATCGGCGACAACAAATTTCGGTTTGAAGTTTAAACCCAATTCTAAACACTTATTTATAGTTATACTTAAAACTTAAACATAAATATTTGTGGACTTATCTGGTAATAAACAAAAAACTAAAGGTATGTAATGTCCATTCTTTAAAATATGCAATGTAAATAACTGGCGGAAAAATTTGGCACAATAACTAAATGTTCCGTCAAGATATATTTTATCACACTTGCACATCATCTCTAAATTGGTTAGGCAGGAACATATAGCAAATTCGTTCAAATTGTCTACTGTAAATACAAAATTCTCCCCACGAACTGTCTTTTTTCTTAATGACGATAATGCTTCCAGTGTAGCCATTCTAGACCGTGGTATTGTAGGAATATGCTTTCGTCGATTATTGTACATATTTCTTCTTATATTGTTTATATCCCTCGAAGTTAAAGTGTTCACAACGTGGGATTGAGCGGCTATGGAAGTATGAAGAATTTTGGCAGGCTTTTCCAATATGTCCTCAACCACTTTTCTTTTTACAGCGGCAGAAAGAATCTGAAACATCAAAACCATATTACGTCAAATTCATAATTCATGTATCTATGCCTACTCTAAACTCGCGCATTTATATCATATAACCATAATATTATAATCAAAAAACTAATACCTAATAAGTAAAAAATATAAAAGTTCGTTCTTACCTGTTTATTTATTTTTTTAACGTCTGTTTCATGTTGATGATCTTGTTTTCGGCTTACAGTATTTTCTTCACCTAGAGTGTAAATGGAACCACGACACTGCTTTTGTGTGCACCTCCAAAAAACTTCTCCATTGACTAAAGTTCTTACTTTTCTATACTTATTATCTTCAAAAATAAGTAAGTCATTTCCGCGTTCACTTTTAATGAAAGACGTTAATTAAACGTAAATTATTTTTAAAAAAGAAAGATTTCAAGTAAACGTTACAAATACTTTTGTTTCAACTTTTCGAGGGTTAACATTCAAACTAAATTTAAAATTAAACAACTTCGCATTTATACCTGTTGATATTCGTATATTACTGGAGAAACCCTAGATTAGAATAGATAGGAAACTCGTTTACTATTATTTAAATTACAATTAATTGATTCTAATCTAGGGAGAAACCCCTAATAATTGTCAATCAAAATCAAAATGAAATGATCATTATAATTGATCTATTCATATGTAAAAGAACATTACCTAATTATTGGAGAAACCCTTAAAAATATCATAACATTTGGTTACTTACAGATTATAAAGTCATTTGGAAATAATATATAAGAAATGTAAGAAAATAAAACATCCTAACTTATGCTTCCTTTGCAATTACTTATTAACTCTTTCAAACTGTTTGTTAAATATTACCATATTTTTATGTATTTAAATTGAAACTTAAAGAATCTTTATTCAAGTTTACCATCTTTACTTTTCCGCCCCACTACTTCCCCTTTGTGCGCAATTTACAATTCAATTATATTTATCGAAAAGGTACTGTGCGCAATTTACATATAATTAGTCAGGTACAAAATTATTTGTGCGCAATTTACATCGCCCCCTATCATCCACTAGGTATATTAGAAGAATAACCTGTATTATTATGTGCTATGGTGTAGATTCTTTTTAGTTCTAAATCATAATGTTCACATAGCAATAAGCGAAATAAACAGAAAGCGAAAGAAAGTGTCAGTTAGCAGCCCCGTTGTCGACTGGCTTTCAGTGTGGGAATCCGCTATGCAGCGCTCATTAACGTGAGGAAATTAAAATATAACATACTTACATGCGTCTTCAATATCCACTGTGGCAAAAAATTATTAACAGACTCCACATACACTTTACTTTTTATTATTATTTATAACTAACTGCCTTGCCTCACTTCTTACAAGTGTCAAATAGTAATTTATTTACCAGAAAAATAGAATTTTTGAAAGCAAACAGTTTTTTTGGGGTTGCGGGGATTTTAAGGTAAATTGGCATTTGTTATTGTATTTTAAAAATAATTTCGTTTCATGAACTTCTTGAATCCTGATCGAGGAAGGCAAAAATATATATCTATAATCCGTCGCATAAATAGGGACGGATGGTGAGATGAATGAAAATTTCCAATTATTTTTAAATAAGTGCACGTGGAAGCCGAGGGTAGGGATGAAGATTGCAAATTGATTAATTGGACGAGGGAACGGGATTAAGAATGATATAGTTATATTTAAATAGTTTTTTTAATGAGGACAGACGTGTTGAGGCATTTTTTTGCCAAGTTATTTTAGGTCAAATTATAGTTCCCTTAATACTTCCATTTGGTTGCTTGGTGTCATAAGGTTAAAATGGAAAAATACAGCGCAAACAAATTGTAGAGTAGATGATAAAAATGTAATAATAAAACACTGTTCTGGATTTCACTAATTTTATTTTTAAAAAACACAACTTATGTTTCGCCAAAAGATTTGACTTAGGTATTGACTACTTGCCCTAAAATATACATAGGCCAAACTGAAAGAACTTTAAAAAAACGTATTTTAGAACATAAGAACAGTCATGTAAAAAATACAACTAACTCCACATACTCTAACCATGTAACCAAATCAGGACACAATTTTAATGATCAATATGAAATATTACATGTAAATAACAAAGGATATAAATTAAATTTATTAGAACATTTAGAAATAAATAAATTTAAAAAACAAGATATATTGTTAAACGACCGATTAGATTGTAACAGTTCTCCCTTCTTAAATATTTTTTAAAATTTGCACTTTTAAACACCCCATCCTTAGTTTAGATCTATTTAGGAATTTATCCCTCAATAAAAGTTAGTAGTAAGTACTCAACACCTGACGAAGCCAAATCTTTTGGCGAAACATAAGTTGTGTTTTTTAAAAATAAAATTAGTGAAATCCAGAACAGTGTTTTGTTATTAAATTTTTATCATGGATAATATGGAATTTCATCAAGTAAAGGTCGAAACCATTCAAATTGTAGAGGTCTTATCCATCTTTGTTTTTACCCTAATGATAATAACTATATACAATGACGTCGTTATATTTACCAGATTCGTCTTTTTTGTTTATTGTCTACTTTAGTTGATTAGTAAATGAAGAATTGTAACAGTTTTTCCTCGTTCTCGAGTTTTTAGGTTGCTATTTTGAAGAGGTGGTGAAATTAAAATTTTCAGAAATCTTCATATAATAATTTGCTATCAATTTTCCAATAAAATGGTAACTAAACAATTCGAATTTACCTACTGAAAATATTTTTGTTTGCCACTTTTACTGTGAAGAAACATATAGGATAGACACAACTGGACACGTTTAAAGATGAAGTGTACTGTCCTAGAGATGGGTAGAAATTGATGAGGATTGAGCTCAATTTTTATGAAAAATTAATTGGTGTAACCGTATTTAGGGTGTTTTTGGAAAATATGCGTTTTTTTTTAGAAATCTTAATAACTTTTTTCCTGCAGAAGATGTTTTATTTCTCTAAGACATCTTGAAAGCACTTTTTTACATAGAATTAAATGATGTAAGTTAAACTGCTCTGAAATGATTAGTTTAGTTTTTAACAATACAAGTAATGAATCAGAACGAATGTTGTCCTAACTTCTGCTGTACGCCAAGGTAGATAATATTGTACTGACAGTTTTTGATGTTTCCTTTAACTAAAGTTGACAGGTCTGAATTAAATGATTAGATAACAATAATATAAAAACAGATATAATAATAAATGAAATTATGAAGTACAATTAAAATTAGTTTGGCGAATAGTGACAGGACAACAAGAATAAAATTGTATATCGAACGCCCTATATATTTCAACAAATCTTAAGAGGGCTCAAAATTAGGTACCTTTTCAAATATATATAACACGCTTATGTTTTTACCGAACCATCTTCAAGAATTATTACTTTTCAGATTCAGAAGAAGGCTTTGGTTTGAAACCACAAACAATAATTAATTGGTACTCAACGTCAGAGATATAAAAAAATGTGCCAGAAAAATATTTATAAAGGTTTTTCAAAAATGCATATTACCCAAAAACACCCTATATCACTGATGAGACGGTTTTCCCCAACTAACTAACTTCTCATAAAAATTAAGCTCCAGACACCGACACCAGTTTCTTTTCATCTCACCTAGAACCCACACTTTACCTTTAAACATATCTACCTATCTAAATTGGCACATTCTTTACAGACTCGAACAGAAACCAGGGCCTAGTTGTTAAATTGAAAGTATAAAAGAATATACTGTAACCCCTTATATTAACTAACACCTTTACAACTGTAAGAAACTAATGTAGTAAACTTTAGTTTTTTTCTTGGCTATTACTTTCGGTTATGGTGAATTTTAACATTAATTGTACAGTAGGTACTTTTAAAATAGATAAATATGTCTATTAATTCTTGTCGTATTAAATATCTAGAACATTGAAATGTATAGTACCAACAAACAATATCTGTAGAAAATATGAACTGCTTGGTATTACACGTTGCTTCCAAAATTATAAATTTATTACAGGTTCATACTCGTCAGCATATCATGGCAACAATGTTCTCGGTGACAAAACCTTTTGTGTGTCAGCGGACAAGATGGCGTTGGCATTCGTGATTCTTGGAATAATTTTCCTTACTGCAATTATCATCGTCGTCGTGGCACTAGTGAAGGGTAAACGATCTAGAGAAAGCATTCCTTACTACACCAGAAGCCTGTTCTCCAGCAGCATTTCCAGCAGATCGGGATTTGGAGGCAGTAAATTATTATTCACGGACACGCCTGCTTCAGGTTCAGGACAGTCATCATCACAAAGCTTCTCTTACGGAAGAGTATACTAAAATAATGCCAGAAATCATTTTTCCAAGAAGCTACTTCTCACTTCTTTAAAAGTTTTCATTCGCTTTCCTGTTGTTTGTAGAGTCTTCCAAAGATGCGTTTTTAGTATTTATAGGACTTATTTAAAAAGACGACTGCTTTAGTAGATATTTAAATATATAAAATAAGGAATGTATCAAGCCCGCAGATTAGCATTAGATAAATTTTTTTGAGGATTTTGAAATGTGAATAAATAAAATTTGTCAATAGTTTTCGAAACGTTTCGCACCATAATACGCAAATGTCTTGGTATCGTCGATATTTATAAGTTTATAACCATTCACTTTTGCTGAATGTCATTTATCATAATCTGGAATTTTCTAGCAGTTATTCTTTATCTAGCAAACAGCCACATAATTAATTAATTACGTATTATTAATGAGCCTTATTAATCTTCCACGTTCTTCCGAAAAATTGATATAACCGTCTAAAAGGCACCTTTTTATAATACTATAATATTTTTCTTCTGATACGAGAGAAAATCTATAACAGTAACTCATTTAATCCATTTTTAAAATTCAGGAAAAACACAGATCATTGACACTTAAAATCTACGTAGCACATTTCGTATGACACGTGATGAAATCTAATTCTAGTAACTTTTACGGCTTTCTGTAAATGCAAACCACGTCATATGACATTTATAGCCGGAAATAATCCTTTTCCACGTATGGTTATATTCGCCTATAATATTTGTGACACATTGTAATCAATTTTGTTTGTCCTTTTTGTCTTTATTTTACCATTCCGAAAAATAAATACTGCAGAATGGTAATCATTAACACTATAACTAATAAAATGGGAATAAATGGAAAAAATACGAACAAAACAAATATTCCAGTGTAACGTCGCATTTATTTTCATCCGAAATTCTACGATGCCTAACATTAATTAAAAATTAATTATATACGTCGGTATAATCTCCGACATATATTTCCAGAAGTTTTTGCTTCAGTTCAGTGATATTAATAATTAATATTTCCGATGTTTTGCGAACACTGAAATAGTAAAAATAAAGTTGCATCTCGTTAATTAATTAATAATAACTTTAAAAAAATATAATTGGCATTTAACGTTTTTCTGTGGTAAATTATTAATTAAGAGTTTATAATGTGAGCCAGCTGCAATGGGAAAGTCCTAATAATTGTAATGCAGTAGGCGGCTTCTGTTTTTGTGTGAACAACGTTTAATAAATGTATCTATTATGTAATAAATTAAGAACAATATTTAGCAGGTGTGGGAATAATATCACACAAAAGATAAATAAAAAATTGCTTTACCTTTATTAGACGGAATCTAACAATAAGTTCATAAAATTATGTATGTCAAGCAATTTTTTATTATTCAGTTTGTACTTTTTACAATGGTACATGTAGATATATAATATATCGTTGGGGGTTTCGTCTGTTTTTTTCGTATAGTATGTAGAAAAATTCAGATGAATATTTATTTAATTTATTATTTTTGTTACTGTTCCTATGTAATACAAAAACTATTTTTAGTGAATAAAATGTGTTTATGAATGAGGTTTTCGATATAAAAATAAATGATCTAATTGGAAATAAAGTTAACCAGCATATAGGTACTACAAGAGATATATTTATGTACCTATTATTGCTATGAACATTAAATAGGTACTCCAAATTGTAATTATAAACTTTTCATAAGAATTCACATAAATAAAATTTTGTTATAAGAAATCTATAGGTACTTTTTGTCATTCTCATACTATTATTAATCACAATATTAATTAAAATCTTTAAGACATATTAAAATTAATAAAAAAATGTTAGGACACTATATAGTGGTAATATATTAATAACGTACAATCAATTGAATAATTGTTACTCAAACATCATATATTTTTTTCAGGAATTTGACATTACAACGATAATAATCAAAATAGTTTGTATTAAAGACATGTTAGGTTATATAAACAAAAAGTTCTACCTCTGGTGGGGGTCGAACCCACAATCCCCGGCTTAGAAGGCCGGTGCCTTATCCATTAGGCCACAGAGGCTTATGATCTCAGGGGCATATAATTAATACTGTGTTCTGAAATCATATTTATTCTGAAAAAAAAATACAATTTTATTATAAAACAAATACAATTTCAGTATTTACCTTTTTGTTTATTATAGTTGTTTTAATATGCGCCAACCGAATAAAAAAAAAGCAAGTACCCCTGGTGGGACTCGAACCCACAATCCCCGGCTTAGGAGGCCGATGCCTTATCCATTAGGCCACAGGGGCTTATCTGCTGTGTGTTTCCAGTTTGCTATAAATCCAGGAACTACATTTTTTGTTTAATTAAATAAATAAGGAAAATATCTAGGAAAGTAATGAATTATTTTACTGCTTTTTTACTTTACTATTTAAAATGTTTTTATAAACTAATATAAAATAATTATTATTAAAATACAATAATAAAAGCAACCCTTAATTAAGTACCATATATTAGGTACCTGCAGTACCTATGAGAATTATGAATAAAAGTAATCACCCTTCCTGCAGCTAATTTCAACCAATTTTTAACACTTTTAAATTAATAATTGTCTGAAACTTTTTTTATTACCTACAACTTAAATTATACAAATATAATAATGTTATTGGCAAACTTCAAAAGTATTTAATTATAAAAACAAATGCATTTGATTCATAAAGAAATTTAGATACAATACAAATTTTTATTGGAAAAAGTATTCAAATAGATATACAAATAGGTAAGTACCTACTTCTGGAATTTGGTTTATGTTTATAAAAATATTCTCAAGCAATTCTCCGCCTAATCTATAAGCAAGTACGTAGGTATATAAGCTTATTTAACTAATTAATGAACTATTCTTAGGTACCTATGTTACGATATAATTTTAGATAAAACAGTTTTAAAAAAAAAACAGCTTTATTATACGTCTTAACTGATTCCAGTCTGAAGCTAGACTGATATCTTCAAATATAAAAATTAATGATAATACATAAGCATAAAAAAGTCACATGAAAATAGCTGAAATAAGCAAAATGTCAGTTAGCAGCCCCGGTAATGAGTAGCGTGGGAATCCACTATTCAGCATACGTTAGCGTGAGAAGATTAGAATATAACACCTCCCGGGCAAGTCCCGAAATTATATTTAATCTTTCAAAAAAAATTTAATTTTCGGATAACGGTGGAGTCATGTAAGTTCTTCTAGACGAAACCGCTGGTTTCAATAGGGATGAACGGCGGTCACGATTGGAAGTTCCACAACCGACATCAGTCCCGGCAGTTTCGGTCGAAAGTTCACAACCTCCTCTTCGGTCCAATTCTCCAATATTACCATTGTTGTAATTTATTATCTTTAAACACGCGTTCCCTGGATGGCAGGTTCTACAGGGACGGAAAAATCTGAAGCATCCGGGGCAGCAACAATAAATAAGACAGAATACAACCATTAATGCGGAAAGTGCAGTTGGGATAGTGATCCAATAATTTTCCTTGATATTAGAATAATTTTTTGATTCTTGGAATTCGATTTTGCCTTTGAGGTCACTTAATTTTGCAGCGGCAACTTCAATGGTTTCTGTTTTTAAAAAGTTCAAATTTAATGGTTCAAGGTTTGGAACGTTAATTTTGTCTATATCGTCAATACAACAGTCTGATGGAATTTCCGGCAAGTCGATATGAACTTCAATTGTTTTATTGCGCAATTTGCTATCCGAATTTATTCGAAAACCGTTAGAAAAGTAACACATACACCTTGAGTTCATATTTAGTAGAGTTGGTTTGGAGATTTTAAGTTTGTTTATGTCCGACATTTCACACTTATAGGTCAAGTCTATATAATTTGCAGGCGCGATCAACCACAAATTATAGTCAATTTTTTGTATAAGTTCCTCACTGGTCTTAGTAGTATAAATTTCACATACTGTTGGGAAGCTTTTCGATGTAACGAGTTGTGCAATACACCCTTTACTGGAATGTATGTCTTGCGGTTCCAAGGCCTTAGAAATCCAGACGTCTTCCACTAGAATCAGGTCTTGAAGAGTTAAGATGTCCACGAACTGTTGATGGTCGGTTGATAGGGCAAAGTATGGTATATGGGGTAATAATATGTGGTGCAAGGGTTGGTCAGTTGCTACAGGATATGGAAAAAGTTGATAAAGTGTGAAGTTTCTGTTTTGGAAGAGAGGTGTTTCTATCGTTATAAGTAATCCAGACTTAATAAAGTAAATTTTTGGTTTTAGAATCAAGTAGTAATTAAAAATTTCGTTGTCATTTAATTTAAACGGTAGAATGGAATCATACAATTCGATTTTGTTTAATTCGTTTCTAAGTTGTTCATGATTGATAAGAGACGGATGGAGCATGCCTGTTCTAGCATACGATAATGATTCTAGAATATAAAATACTTCCTTCTGAATTAAATTTGAAATTTCGAGAAGCATGGTGACGGTATTAACCATGTATAGAGTAACCTGATTTTCATAAGTGTAATTTATATTAGTTTTCAATAATTCGTCTAATGCAAACATATTTCTTTTTAGAGTGTCTTCGTTTGAGTTCACTTTATTTAACGTATCATTGAAACTCAAGAGAAGGATCTGAGTTAAATGAGCTTGTTCTTTTAAAATTTTCAAAGTATCTTTGTTAGAAATTTGTAATTCGGAAATAAGCTTGTCGTATTTATCAGCATCGTCCTGATCGAGTGTACCAAAAAGAGTATGTAAGCCGGTACCGAAAATATTAAACCATCCGCGTTTACTCCTTTTTGTAGGAAAAAGAAAGCGTATTTCATTTAAGTCTCGTTCTAAGTTCATTATAGTAATACCAAGTGTTGTCGTATGATGTATCTTCATATTTAGTTTGTTTAATCTGGTTTCATAATTTTGTATTTTTGAATAATAATGTTTTACAGTAAGGAGATTCGAAAAAAGAGGATCTAAGTTTTTATAAATTAAAATATTGTAGTGTGTATTAGATACTAATAAGTTTCCCTTAGGATGGAAATAAACTCCAGTGTTTGGTAGTATTTTTGTCTCGACTACTTCGCCTGAGCATCTGAAAAAGAAACGTATTTGTACGGTTTTATTTGTTCTATGTTAACCAGGGTATAGTTTTGGTTCTTTGACTTTCGATTAATTTTTAAATTTTTGTTATTTAATATCTCGATTATTTCGAAAGGTCCTAGCCATTTTGAGTTTCCCTGTCTATTAATTAAAAGATTTTTAAAAAATACTTTATCACCAAGTCTGTAATTTGGTATAGGATGTTTTATTTTTGAATCGTGTTGAGTTTTTGCTTTTTCTTTTTTTGTAATTTGATTATTGTGAGCAAGTTCATGTAACTGAGAAAGAACACCTTTTCGTTCTGCTAAAAACGATTCAGATGTTTTTTCCGACACTATTCTATCTTGAGGATTGTTGATATTTCTTGGTTTTATACCGTATAACGCTTCATAAGGAATTAGTTTTGTGCTGTTATTTACAGAACAATTATAAGTAAAAATAGCATTTGATAATAAAACTTCATAATTGTTATTAAATTTATTTGAATCTATAGAAGTGGCTATGGTGTCTTTTATCGTACTTATTACTCTTTCTATTGCTCCATTGCTTTTAGGATGGTAGGCAACTGTAAATGTATGTTCAACGAATAATTCTTTTTCTACTTTGCTTAATATTTTATTTAAGAATTCCCCGCCTTGATCCGAATGTACTCTTTTTGGCAAACCGAAAGTTGATATAAATTTTAGGAAATGATTCGCTACTTCTTGTGCTGTTTTTTCTTTTAGAATGTAAGCTTGAATAAATTTTGTTAGCTGATCTTGAATGATTAAAACTTTTTCCTTATGTCTTTTTGAGAGGTAAATTTCGGCTGTGTCCATATCGACACGTTCAAACGGGTAAGAGGGAGTTTCAGTTATTGTCATTGGGCTTTCGTAAGAACGTCTGACAGTTTTATTTCTTTGGCAGTATTCACAGTTATTAATATAATTTGTAACGTCGGTTTTCAAATTTGACCAATCAAAGAATTCCCTTATTCTGTTTATTGTTTCATTTATTCCTTTATGACCATAGGCCGGAGGGTCATGGTGCATAGATATAATTTTTTGAATGTCATCTGAATTTCCTGAAAATTTGTAAGTTACATTTACTTGTATTTCCTGATCGTCTGGAAAATGGAGCTTTTCCCTTAAATAATTAATCATTTTCACTACTAAAGTACTTTCATTCTCTGATATAGTGAATCGCAACAAGTCTTCATTAGTGACTAAAGTTAAAATTATTAAAATATTTTCAAACATTTCTCGCGGTGTATTGAATGTATTGACTATATATGTTAAATTTGGTAAGGATTTTGACGTTTTTAATTCTATTGGTTCTTTACATTCAGGATTATCTGTGTCGTATAGGATGAAATTTACTTTTTTTTGATTGTCGGAAGGAAAAAGTACCTCATAACTATGATTCCTATCATTAAATTTACCTACAGTAGTTTTAATCGTTTCGTAATTTCCTTCATTTAAAACAAAATCGTCATAATTAATTCCTTCTGGAATGTCGTTAACACCTCTGGTTAAAGCATTTAATTTAGGACAGTCTAGTGGGTTTTTACTATTATCAATTTTGATGCGAGATAGGGCATCCGCGTTTTTATTTAGCAGTCCCTTTTTGTAGATAATCTCATAGCTGTATTCTTCTAGCTTGAGCCTCCAACGGACAAGCCTAGAGCCAGGGTCTTTCACACTGAAAAGCCAGGTTAAGGGTCTATGATCTGTTATAATTTTGAAAGGTTTACCATATAGGTAAGGCCGAAAATGCTTGGTGGCCCACACTATTGCAAGCAGCTCGCGCTCTATAGTCGAGTATCGAGTCTCTGTTGGGTTAAGTGTTCTGCTTGCAAAAGCTATGGGAAGGTCTTTTCCAATAGGCCCTTGAGATAGAACGGCACCTATAGCATATTGGGACGCGTCTGTTGTTAGTATAAAAGTCTCATCAAAATTGGGGTACTGCAATATTGGTGAAGATGTTAAGCTGGATTTTAATTTTTCAAAGGAGTTTTGACATTCTTCAGACCAAATAAATTTAGTATCTTTCTTTAGCAATATTGTCAAAGGTTTCGCTATTTTTGCGTAATCTTGGATAAAGCGGCGGTAGTAACCAGATAATCCAAGAAAAGATTTTATATCTTTCGGGGTGCAAGGAACAGGAAAATTCTTAATGGCATCTATTTTGGAAGGATTGGGTTTAATTCCTTCTCGCGATATAATATGACCTAAAAACTCAGTTTCGCGTTTTAAAAACTCGCTCTTATCAACCTGTATTTTTAAATTAAATTGCCGTAATCTTTTAAGCACGTTTCTTAGCCTGTCATTATGATGTTCAAGGGAATTTCCGTAGACAACAATATCGTCTAAATAGACTAGACATTGTTTTGGATTTAATCCCGAAAGTACTGTATTCATTGCCCTGGAAAAAGTGGAGGGGCTGTTTACAAGGCCAAAGGGCATTCTTAGGAACTCGAAATGCCCTTCATTTGTTGAAAAAGCAGTTTTAGCAATAGAGTCTTTATGAACCTCGATTTGATGGAACCCGCTTGCCAAATCTAACGTAGAAAAATATTGTGAATGTCCCAAATTATCCAAAATTTCATCGATATTGGGCAGTGGGTACCTGTCATTTATAGTAATTTTATTCAAATTTCTATAGTCAATCACCATACGCCATTTTCGCTTTCCGGATGCATCCAATTTCTTGGGAACAATCCATATAGGACTAGAGTAGGGTGAGTGACTCGGTCTAATAATATTTTGGTCTAAAAGTTTTTTGATTTGTGAACTAACCTCGTCTTTGTGGCATTGTGGATAACGATAATTCTTTGAAAAAATGGGATTCTCGTGCTCTGTCTTGATTTGATGTTTGACTGCCGAAGTGAAAGTCAACTTGTCCCCTTCTAAGTAAAATATATCAGAGAACTGATGGCAAATTTTTAATATTGAATCTTTCTCTTCAGCATTCAAATGTCCTAATCGGAGGTTTTAATTTAGTTTTTGAATTCTTTCATTATCTCGATCTAAAGTTGAAATTACAAATTTTTTTGGTAATTTACCTAACTGAATATTATTAATTTCAATAACTTGATCTTTATCCGAAATATTTATAAGACTAATTTTAATTTTTTGGTCATGGTCTGTTTTAACTAGACATCTAGGTATTAAAATTTTGTTATCTATATTTTGTTTTGGAAGTAAGCCTTCCGTGCCAGGTTTGAAATTCGTTTTAATTTCAACGAAATATTCACAACGTGCTGGAACCACTATAGTGTTAATTATTTTGAGTTCTTGTTTCACAAAAATTGGAATAAATGTGTTGTCTGAAAAAGTAATTCTATTTGATTTTAAATCTACCATACAATTATTCTGTTTTAGAAAGTCTATACCTAAAATTCCGTCGAAGCCAATATCTACGTTTGCTAGATGAAACTTAATTATTTTGCCCTTAAAATTTGTATCTAGTGATCCTATTGTTTCAAATAATTTAGAATTAATACCGGAAATTTTGATTTTATCTTTAGCGTCAGAATGCTTTACAAATTCATCAAAAGGTTTTAAAATATTTACTGCCGCTCCGGTGTCAATAAGTAAAGTAACTAACCTATTTTTTACTCTTACTTTTATATAGGGTAAATTTTCAACTACAGTTCTAATTTTATTTGTTGAGAAACAAATCAATTTCTTAAATGTATTGCAATTTTTGGGGGAATCTTCTTTCAATTGAACGAGCAGTCCCCATTTTGCCCGTTCTCCAATGAGTTTAAAGAATTTTCGGGTTGTCCGACCTCGTCCTCAGAGTCTGATTCTGGTTCCGAATCATTTTCGGTATTTAATGTATTAACTTTTTGTTGTGGAAAACCACGGAAAGGAGAACCAGAAAAACTGTATCTTTGTTTGGGTGAAGTAAAAGTAGTGTTTGTCTTACTAGGGGTATTTTCTGTCGACGAAGATGGTTTAGTAAATTCGGGTTTTATTTTTTCTACATACGAATTTCTTTTATGTGCTATTTTACTTGATTTTAAATTTTGATTTTTATAATCGACAAATTTTTGGCGCTCTTCGCGTTCTTTTAATTGTTTATTAAATTCATTTGCCAGCGAATAAGCTTTTTCTAACGTTTTAGGTTTAGATGGCAAAATTGCAATTTCTAGGTCATGACTAATATTCATCAAAAATACTGTTTTAGCCAATTTATTGATAAAGTCTGAAACTGCATCAACTTCCTCGTACGTTTCCAAATCTTCAGTAGCGGATACGACAAGGTTATCCCTAATATATGAAATTTTATTATAAATGTCTTTTAAGTTACTATTTGCTTTAGGTTTGTAGCGAAACAGATCACCTACAAGACCCTCAGTTGTCTTCTCTATTCCAAAATTATTTTCTAAATGTTTCTTTATATCCGTCCAACTATCTACTCTTTTAGCCAATATAATTTTGCCAGCTCTACCTACTAATTTAGTTAGAATCAATCTCACAAAATAAGCATTTTCATGTAATTGGCAATTTTGGAAAACAAAATCCACATTCTCTGTGAATTGGTGAAGTGGAATATTATCACCATCGAATGTAGGAACCAATTCTGCCAATTCTTTCCTACTATACATAATTTTATTTGCATCTTCTGTTGAATTAGATTTTGAAAATTTTGTTGTTTCGTTTAAATTAGAAACACTCTCTGTAACAGTCTCAACTACGGACATGGTGAAGAGAATATAGGAAATTAAAGTAAGGAAATATAAAAAGTAGCCGACCTTGTTAAAGCGATGCTCCAAATAAGCAGCAGTTGCACTTTCATGGGGTTGAGCGGAGGGCGTACAGGCGGAGTACCAATTTTTGGTTAATCCTTTAACCGTTTGTCTCGGAACGAAATCCAATAAAATGTGCTAGTGATGCACAATCTAAAGCTGCACAATTTTTGGTAATTTCTAACAGATAACACAATGTTCTGTTTTTCACGAGTCGGTGATTTTACACGATTCTTGCACTTTCGTGAAAATCCATTTACTTAACACACAAATATATTTTTTGGATTGTTTCCCGCGCGACGAAAGAACCAATCCTACTGACTGCGCCAATTTTGTTACGATATAATTTTAGATAAAACAGTTTTTAAAAAAAAACAGCTTTATTATACGTCTTAACTGATTCCAGTCTGAAGCTAGACTGATATCTTCAAATATAAAAATTAATGATAATACATAAGCATAAAAAAGTCACATGAAAATAGCTGAAATAAGCAAAATGTCAGTTAGCAGCCCCGGTAATGAGTAGCGTGGGAATCCACTATTCAGCATACGTTAGCGTGAGAAGATTAGAATATAACACCTATAGGTTATAGGTACTTAGGTAGGTACTTGTAAAAAATATTTTATATCAATTAGGTACATATTTAAATACAAATACAAATAGGTACCTACTTTACTGATTATTTTACATTCTGTTGAGTATAATTATTAACGAATCTTTAAATACGAATAAATTATCGTAAGTATTTGAACATGTATCCCCCCAAATTTACACTAGGAGCACCAGGGGCTAGTGCTGAGGGCGGCAAATTCCCAGGAGCAAAATTCGCAGCCTGAGATTTTTTCCGCTATCAAAAATATTTTAAAAAGTGTGCATCTACAAATAAAAATAAATGCAATAAACTTATATATTTATATAAAAAAAATCAAAGTTGCTTGAACGATTGGATTGTGAAAATTTAATTTACTAATTTGCAAATCAAAAAGTCAGACGCGTTTGTCTCTAAAAATATGTACCTACATAGATATGCCGTATCTAAATTTATGTGTCTATAATGCGTAATCATCAGTAAAAATAATTTTAACAGCAAATCAACCTTTTTTTAACCCGAAAAACAGTTGACCTTTCAGGCTATCACTCAGTTTTCGAATTTTTAAGCTCAAATCGCGCGAAAACGTACGATTTTCAAGTACGCTATTAGAACTTAAAAATCCGATAATTGTTTAAAATAATTTTTCTTCTCCATATTTTACGAATCAACCGGTTATTAATCTACATAATTTTTAAATGTTGTTTTAAGCACAAACAGTCAGCTGCATATTTGGATTTCATTAGGAATTCGAATGTCTTTTCGTAAGATAAAAAAACTTTTTGACACTTTTCGTCAACAATATTATCGAACGGATCAGCTGATTTTACTTGAATTTACAGCATTTGGCGTAGTTTTTTGAGTTTTAGATTCCTATAGTCTCACAACGCCAAGATATAATGAATAATCCATATTTGAAAATCGGCCTGAAATCAATACCTTCTCAATTTTGAAAAATTATGCGTCAAAAACCAGTCTAAACCCTCATTCATTTTGTGTAGAATATGGGTAATGGTTTACGGTGCCCAGGGCGGCACTATGGGAAAATCCGACCTTGTGAAAATGTCTTTGCAAAAATACATCGAAATTGTATTTATACTTTGTGTTATAAAATTATTTGTATTTGTGTTTCAAAATATTTTTACTTAGGTATATACTTTAGGAGTGGTGTTATAGGGATTATTATTATAATATATTTTATATATATTATTATACTTTTCTGAAATTTTTGTTAGTTAATTCAAATAGGGAGATACCTACTTATTAATTACCTTAAACTATTGAGTATATTTAACTCCTTTATACGATTCTCGATCAATAAATTAATATTTTCGCTACGATTTTCAATTTCAGTGTAAAATTATTGACAATAACAAATACGACACAAAATTTACATTGTGCTTCTCATAATTAATAAGATATGAACTCAGTGGCTTAAAAATGGATAGGGATTAAGGGTAGCTCAAATCTCCGATCATTTTTAGGGTTCCGCGCCTCAAAAGGAAAAAGCGGAACCCTTATAGAATCACTTCGTTGTCCGTCCGTCCGTCCGACCGTCTGTCAAGACCCTTTTTCTCAGGAACGCGTGGAGGTATCAAGCTAAACTTTATACCAAATACTCAGGTCTATTGTCCCTTGGAGCTGTGAAAAAATCAAACTTCTAAGCCAATAACGCAATCAAAAGATACAGCCGTTTATGCCGCAAATTTCCGCAAATTTTCGAATCAAAACCTACAGGGTACTTCCCGTGAACTCAGAATCTTGAAATTTTGTACGAAGCACCGTCTTATAGCACAGATAAAGGAAAAATTGCGAAAACCGTAAACTTTTAGTTACATCATATAATAAAAATATTTTTAATAATATTAAAGTTACTACCCCTTTCCTCATGAACGCGTAGAGGTATTTAATTGAAATTCATATCAAATACTCAGGTCTATAATACCTTTAAGCTGTAACAAAATCAAACTTATATGTCAACGCAATCAAAAGAAACAGCAATTTAAGCCGCAACTCGCAACTACTCGCAAGGGAATCAAAACCTAAAGGGTACTTCTAGTCGATTTAGTTTCTTGAAATTTGGCATGAAGCAATGTTTTATAGCACATATAAAGGAAAAATTCCGAAAACCTTAAATTTTTAGTTACATCACATATATACAGGTTTGTACGGAATCCTCGGTGCGCGAGTTCGACTCGCACTTGCCCGGTATTTTTTTAAGTATGTATGTTGCATTTGAAAGGTGCAAGAAACAAGTGAAGTTGTCAGGGTGTTACAATTTTTGTGTTTCTCTCACCCCATTTTTACTTTTTCAATTTTTTTTTACAAGAATCTAAATTACATTATTCCATGAAATTATTAAATCGACAAAGAGTAAGCTCTACTTAACTGTTTATCTCCTTGTGCTCACGTAAACTTAATATGTTTAATCAATAATAGTTATAATGAAAGTAAATTGGCAAATTCATTATTTTATTTTCAGTAGGTATTTTATAATTTGACTCTTTATATCAAAAATCGAGCTAAAAGTTGTTTTATCCAATTGATGTCGTTTGTACTCCCTTGTATAAAATTTAATACATACCTGGGTTTGGTATGAAAAATACAAACATGATCTTATTATTTTCACCTTAGCGGGTTCATCATACACATTTAATGGCAAATGCGATAACGAGGCACTGATAGCTGGTGATCGTTTTTGAATGGAATAATGAACATAATGCGTTTCTGAGTACTTAATTCTGTGCGCATCATCAACGAAGTCTTCATTTGTATAAATCTGTTACGGAAGCAGAAGCGTAGCTCAAAGTAGGACAAGGGATAGGGGAATGTACTACAAAGATAAAAATGGGTCCAAAATTCTGGAATCCTTGGCCAATCCCAACCCAAATAACGTTTAATTAGGTAACGGTAACTTTTATAAAACCAAGTGTGCTAGAATGGTCTTTATAATTTAGAATTTTATCAGAACGTACCAGAGAGCGAAACACATTTTTCATTTTGAAATCGAATTTTCGAAATATTAAACTTATTTGAAATTGAGTATTTAATGAGTCGAAATACGATTCCCTATGAAAATAAAATATTCTTTAGATGTTCTATACATGAGCTCACATGCGTATGAATATTTTGTATCTCAGACTACTCAAAGAGTTAAACAAGAATCTTTTTAACAGCACTAATAATGTCAATAAGTTTGCTAGGCTCGTTTTAACTTGAAATAATGACGAATTAGTTGATTTTCCAATATGTTCGGTGATAGAACGTATTTAAGTTGCACAAAACAACTTCTCTATGTCAAATTATGTCAAATTACTGGCTCGGAGTCGGAGTTTAGCTTACTATACATATGATAACTATTAAATCAGCTTATTTAAGTTGATTACTTCTGATTTAAAATATCAATAAAATGAAGATGTTTATTAATTAAATCGTAGATTACAACTGAGGGTTAGATACCCTCTTAAAATTATTTATACACTTGGTACAAAAGTAGGAGTCCAAAATTCATAGTGATAACAAAATGTTTGTTGTTTGCCAGAAAATAGTAACAATAAAGTATTTAGTACAAATAATATTAAATACAATGGCGATTAATCACATATAGCAAATATTGCTGCAATCAACACCGTACACATTCTTCTATAATATTACTACTTTATACAGTTATTTGGATATGCTGAAAATTACAATTCGAGCTGAATTCGAATAACTGTCACACTCTTTATTTACCCGACTTGCCTTTCAGTGGTTTCTACATTTTACCTCAAATGAAAGCCAAGAAAAGTCTAAAGGTGGTACAGAAGTGATTACTCCACCAGAGGCGCTTTTCAGGGAACAAATGTATTAATTTAAAAGAAACTATTCAGAAAAATACTGCATATTTGGTTAATTATTCTGTGATTTTGATGTGAAACATCTATAGCCGCGGGTAAACTGGATTGATGGCGTGGCTAGCGTGGCGAACGTGGCGAGTCATGACGTGGCGATTCGTCGGGATGCGCAAGTGCCTGTGCGATTGTCTTCCCACTCGGTTCGACGGTGTCATTTACTATAGTAAACTAGAAGATGGAAGTGAATTAATTATGATTGTTGTGTACATTTCACCTAATAAAAAAATGAAATATTTCATTTTTACGTGAGAAATTATTTCCGTACAGTCACAGAGGTTCAATAATTTTTAAAACCAATAAAGATAAACTACCATTGATTTTAGCTGAAGATTTCAATGTAAATTTTGCTAAAGATGAATTAATGCCATTAATTACGTTCCTCCAAAAAGAATTTCATTTGCAAATTAACAACAATCTAAGAGAACCTACTACCAGATATGCAACAACTATAGATTCTGTATTTATTAGATGTCTTGATAGTGTTATGCAAATACTTTTGTAACATACTTCAGTTATCCTCGACCAATTATCACAGTAATGCTGTCAGAGGCAACATCGAATATAACTATTACTGAAATCACTGATTAAAAAAATTGAATTTCACATCTGCCAGGCGTCCCGTGACGGCTCACATTTTTTATATACTATTCTCGCATAACTTTTTGTTCACATTGTAACTCTATGTATATAAATTTAATTGAGAAACAAGACAACTTCTTCTGTATGTTTATTGATTCATATAATTTTTAGGCTTTTTATATATTCATTATTCATGAGTGTAATAACAGCTTTTCTTTTTAAGTAGAGTGGAAGGAATATTAGGAGACCAGGGAGTGTAGTGCCCCTGCCTCAGGAAATTCTAAAATTTTTAAAATATTTAAACTACTTGTCATCAAAATTACGAAATGGCAAAAAAACTGGGAAGGATAATTCTTTAATTATTACGATACGGTAACGAGCTTTTAACGAAATCTACGTAACATTATTAAATTACCTTCTAATTTGTTTGTTTCTAACAAGGAAAAATATATAAATTGAAATACAGGACAAATTCGTAAATTGTTTAAATTTTCTTTGCTGCAGAATTCTCCGCCACTGTGAGTATTTAACGATTTTTCATCTCAATTATAATGTGTAGCTTATAACAAGCGAAGATATTCTTTTTAAAATTCTTATTTCGTAAATACCATCCGATTTTCAATTTTTTTATACAATACATTAAAAAAACACTAAGAACCACTGTCAAGGAAGATAAATCGTTTTCGTCATTATAACGTTTAAATAAAATGTCGATTTTTAATGCACCAAAGTATATGTTCGCTTAATCTTTTACATTGTACGCAAAATGAATCTGTGTTTTAATGATTATATTACCTGTGAATATTTTACTATAGGTAGGTACATTTTTAAGACAACATAAGTGTAGTTTATTTTTTTAAATGTCTTTGAATTGTATTATAAATGACGATTAATTAATCTCCTACTTCTTAGTTTTTAGTGGCTTTCAATAAGAAAATTTTAAAAAGCTTTAAAAGGAACATATTTTATAATTACAAATGTGCCTACGACTTATAAGTTGTACGTAATACATAAGGACAAACATAAAATTTATTAAAAACACCAAAATTTAGAATAAAGTGTGATAAACTTGAATCGAAACACTGAATGAAATTATGAATCCATGTTAGGATCAATTATAATGATTAGGTTCCTCTATGTACGTAAAAAATGTGTTAGTTTAGAAATGATTCCATTATTATCTACGTTTCGTAAATTTTACACTTACGTTTTTAGAACGTCATTAACGCTTTCGGTGCAAGTTTTGTGAAAATGAATCTGGTCAATTATTTTTTAAATGTAAAATAATTACTGTATACTCACTATCGTACACGTTAAAAAAAGTATTTTTTTATTTAACTTTAATGGAAGCTAGGAACACATTAAAAACGACATCACTGTTTTTAATTGTAATTACGTAGAAACAAAACTAATAAAGGTTCACCGGCTAAATTACAGACCAGATATGAAAAATGCCCGAGGAACCGAATACCAATGGGCATATAATGATTCACTTTCGTTTGAGTAAATTTTTTTGACCAAATAAAAAAGTTGCCTGAAACTTACACCTTTAATTAAGAAAAGTACCGAAACACCTTTAAACAATGGCTCAGCATTAATATCTTAATGATACATAAAGAAGTGTTTTTGCATCCACATCTGAGGCTTCTCAGTGATTCATCAAAACAGGTATCTGTACACTGTTATACCAAATATCGCAAAAAAAAAATCTTTAGTTAAGTGAAATTCATTCATTGAGGATTTAGTTGTAACAATGTGTGGGAAGGTCTGTATTAAATGAGATCTTAATAATCCCATTCAACCCTGAGTAGTTTGGTTTCGTTGATACAACGTCTCTACCACACTAGCTACTAGGTACCTTTTAATAATTCTGCACAATCATTGGGTTATTTTTACGTATATAAAGCTAGCACGACAAAGTTATTTTTCCGATTTGTGACTTGCACTATAATTTGTCGCTAATTTGTTACCAAATCCAAAAATTTGTCGCTCGTGTCGTTTAGTCATAATCAGCTGGTATGCTAGCTTATATCAAGCTAGCACTACGCATACGTATCTCGAATATTACTGTAATGATCATAATTTGCCGCTGAAGGATGTTATATTCGACGAATTTGTCGCTAGTCTTATTTCCAACTGATAAGCGAAAAACTGCTGAAAAGCCATCAAACCCTCGAAAGGTAACGTGTTGCCTAACTTGAGGGAAACAGGAAAAATCTAATTTAGAAAATTTGGTAAATAAATCCGATCTCTTCAAACAAATGTAACAAAGAACTTCTTGATCAATTGTTATATTAAGAACCCATAAAAAAGTAATGATTGCCAGATACTTTCTTATAGACGCCGTATCCAAGCTGACTTTCTTGTTGTATTCGTCAATTATTGTTTACATTTATGCTTTTCATACGTCTGTCGTCAAATCATATTAATCGAAAAGATAATGAAACAAAAAATAAACCATATACTGCATTATCAATTACAACAAACGTATGTATATTAAAATCAGCTGTTCTCAAACTATTCATTAATAACGACTCTAATAAAATCTAATAAGGCTTTTTGCAAGAAAAAGGTCTATGTATTTTACTTATGATCAAAAGTTTAGGATGGACACACAATGCATTATTTCCTGCAAATACATATAGGTAAACAGCTAAAAACGGCTTAACACTAACGAAAACTTCTTATATAGACAATATCGATACTTGTAGTGCCAGCTAGTTATTAAGCCGGTATATCAGTTGATTGTGACTGAACGGTTTGGAGATTAATTTTTCGATTTGGTAACAAATTAGAGAATAATTCGCCACAAATTTTGGTCTTTACAGAATGTTTCTACTATATTTTTATTTTGAAATACGCCGTATGTAATGTAAGCCTATCAGCTGGAGACAAATTCGTTAAATGTGTCATCTTTCAGCAACAAATTAGCGACAAATTATGGTCTTTACAGTAAAATTCTAAGACATTTCCTTTTCGAGATACGCTATGTAGGTAGAGGGGTTTTCCTCGGACCTACCGACTAAAACCCCTCTACCTATAACGGCCTGAGGTAGAGGGGTTTTAGTCGGTAGGTCCGAGGACACCTTCCTCGGGAATCCGACACTACCCAGTCGTACGGACGGCTGGGTGTCTATGAAGATTTCCCCTCTTCCACGAAAACATAAAAAAAAAAATACGCTATGTGTAGTCGCTAGTCTTATCTACAGCTGATAAGCAAAAAACCGCTAGAAAACCATCAAACAATTAATCAAGGAGTTCTTTGTTACATTTGTTTGAAGATATCGGATTTATTTACCAAATTTTTTAAATTAGGCTTTCCCTGTTTCCACTAAGTTGGGCAACACGTCACCTTTCGAGAGTTTGAGGACTTTCCAGCAGTTTTTCGCTTATCAGTTGGAGATAAGACTAGCAACAAATTCGTTGAATGTGTCATCTTTCAGTGACAAATTATGGTCTCTACAGTAATATCCAATGACATTTCCTTTTCGAGATACGCTTAATATCAAGTTAGCATACTAGCTGATTATGGCTAAACGGCACGAGCGACAAATTTTTGGATTTGGTACCAAATTAGCGATAAATTATAGTAGGTCAGAAATCGGAAAAATGACTTTGTCGTGCTAGCTTGATATATCACCTCTAGGTACGTTTTATTTTTTGTATGAATAAAGAATACCTACAGCTATTCATGGATTCACCTTAATTGTTCTTTAACTACTAAATGTATGTAATTATTCATGGATATTGTTTAAATAGCTAAATTAAGGAAACGTATCAAAATTATCGTAA
Organism: Agrilus mali; assembly: GCA_029378335.1. Lineage (NCBI taxonomy): Eukaryota > Metazoa > Arthropoda > Insecta > Coleoptera > Buprestidae > Agrilus > Agrilus mali. Next base: position 12,846,687 of record CM055655.1, on the reverse strand, counting down.
GAAAGTAAATTTACAATTATAGGTAATCTTTCAGCAAAAAGTACTGTTACATGTATAGAATAATATCTAGCTATACTTTTCTTAATTGTTTAGAAAGTTTTTTTGTACCGTTACTTAGAAAGGTACCATTTTTACTTACCAAACTAATCCTACTTGCCGAGGGCAAATCATACTTATTTTACTTACCCAACAAATCATTCTTACCTTACTTATCAAACCTACTAAATCAATTTATCCTGCTTATCAAACTGAACTTATCTTACGTATCCAATCCAATTACCATACCTACCCCAACTTAACATTAATCATTAACGTAGATTTCAATGAAACACAGAATATCGTTTAAATTGTTTTACTATAATAATTTGTAAATACTCTTACAATCGTTTCGGTCTCTCGACCATTCTCAAAGAGTTGTTACCTGAAACTAAACTTAAAACTATTTCCTTATCTATTTATAGGTACTCACTATAAATTATATAAATAAATAAATAAAATTTATAAATTATGTTAATGGACTTAGTCCGAAAATATGTCAAACAATTAAAAAACTAGATATAAATACAGTATGCACCAACAAGCGCACGTTAGGAAAATTACTCACCAACAACAAATTAACTGAAAATAATAAATTCAATAAATCAGGGGTGTACCAGTTACATTGTTCCGATTGTGATGCTATATATATAGGGCAGACAGGCAGAAGTTTTGAAAAAAGATTGAAAGAACATGAACACTCTATTAAAATGAATAAGGGCACAACAGGTTTTTCTCAACATTGTATCAACAATAAACACAATTTTTCAAAAGACGCCTTCAAAGTATTGCATACAGTTCAAAAAAGTAAAAAATTTAATTATCTCGAAAAATTGGAAATTGAAAAAGCCATACAATTAAACAAAAATATCACTAATGAACAGACAGAAGGCCATAAAAGCCCTATATATATAGCAATAATTAAATAAATTAAATATCACGTACAAATATCTTTATACCTAAATATACACATAAACATCTACAATAGTGAGTACCTATAAATAGATAAGGAAATAGTTTTAAGTTTAGTTTCAGGTAACAACTCTTTGAGAATGGTCGAGAGACCGAAACGATTGTAAGAGTATTTACAAATTATTATAGTAAAACAATTTAAACGATATTCTGTGTTTCATTGAAATCTACGTTAATTATTACTAAAATGTTTTACCTATTTCCAACCGCAAATACAGTGTCTAAGATTAACATTAATCATTTCATTATCTTATCTTAATCATCCTTTTCAATTCCTATTTAAATAAATCTATTCCTGTTATTATATACTCTTATTCTTACTTACCTACCTAAACCTACACCAACTACCTATACCACCGTAAAAAGTAGTATAGGATCATTCGGGTAATTTCACAAAATAAAATAAATCCACAGAAAGCCTACACATACAGATACTACTATTCGCGCTGATTCTAACCATCCTGTTCAGATTCGGTCTTTGCCTGCTGCCTTCCTATAAACCTTAATTTGGAAATTTTGCCCATCAACCATTAATTATGTTTTGTCACGTTCACAAGTAGGTACCTACCATTTGTGATGAAAGGGTACCTTTGATAATGGTCATGTGACCAAAACAGGCCAGGTTTATATTAAATTGGTGAAACTTTATACTTGTTTTATTTTAAAATCTTTTCCATTCGATTATGAGTCACTGAATTATATATATGTTGCCGTGAAAGACCGAAATTAGTGAATGTCGACATACACCGGTTAATGTCGACAGACACCAAATGTGTTGATGAAAGACCGAACATTTATTAGTTTTATTATAAATTCGGACCTTCACCGGTGTATATCGACAAACACACATCTGGCTCTTTGCGATTTATCAGGTTCGCTTCCGTGTGGGCTTGTAAAACCAATGGTCAGTTCTGAATTAAATTCTAGATGTCAAGTCGATTTGATAGACTTACAATCACACAGCGATGGTGACTACAAATTTATAATGGTATACCAAGACCATGTAACAAAGTTTGTTCAGCTACGACCTTTAAAAACCAAGAGAGCGGAAGAAGTAGCATATCACCTTCTTCACATTTTTTTAATATTTGGTGCTCCCGCTATATTGCATTCGGATAATGGCAGAGAGTTCAGTAACCGAGTGATATCTGAACTATGCGCTATGTGGAAAGATGTCAAAATAGTGCACGGAAAGCCTCGTCATAGCCAAACACAAGGCTCAGTCGAAAGAGCCAATCAGGACATACAGAATATGTTAACTGCGTGGATGCACGATAATGATTCAAATAAATAGTCAGAAGGGTTGCCGTTTGTCCAATTCGCCAAAAACACAACTTATCATGAAGGAATACGCCAAAGTCCATATGAAGCTCTGTTTGGCGTTAAACCAAAAAGAGGCATAGCATCGTCATCTCACCCTGACGAGCAAATTACAAACATTGAAACCGAGGAACAGCTAGAAGCCTACGTAATGAAGACAATTTGGATAGTGACCATATCGATGATCATGTTTCAGATGAAAGTAACATGGATGACCAAAATACCATTGAAGCCAATCCACCTTCATCTCAAGTATTGACTGATCCGCAACCAAGCACGTCTTCGTCTGAAATGCTGACTGATCCGCAACCCAGCACGTCTCCATCTGAATTGCTGAGTGATCCACAACCCAGCACGTCTTCATCTCAAACACTGGCTGATATGCAACTTAGTACGTCTTCATCTCAAATATTGACTAAACAGCACGAGCTAATTTATTCAAAAAGAGTAGCCGTAAAAGAGAATCTTCAACTCCAAGCAACAAAAATGTTGCGAACCTCAAAAAAAAAGTTTCCTGCGGCACAAATTGGTGATACCGTAAGAATTAAAGTCCCTGACCTCGACCGTGGTCGTACAGATCCCCGAAATGTGTTAGCCACTGTTAGCAAATAAAGATGGCACCTTGAAGCAGCTTTTTAACCGGAATCAATTCGCAATTTGTAAAGAGAAGTTAATTTCGATGGATGAGATTTCAACTCAAGAAGTATCGCTAAGAGAAGCAGCTTTTGCTAATTCAAAAGGTGGAGGGCAAGGCTATACACGTTGTAACTGTAAAAAAAAGTGTTCCACTGCTAAATGTAGCTGCAAAAACAAGAGGCTTTGGTGTAATTCGAAGTGTCATGGTAGTTTAAGTTGTTGCAATAAATAAGGTTGCCAAACATTTTCTTTCGTTTTTTTTTTAATTTAGTTTAAAAGATAAAATGTATTTTTTTTTTGGTATATTAAAAATATTTTTGCTGTTTGTTTTAAGTTCAACACGTTCTATATGTATATCGGAAAACTTTTCCCATGTTTTAATGTTTTAATCAAAAATAAATAATAACCTACCTACAATGTTTTATTTTGTTTTCATTTAGAAAAAAAATCTTTTGAACATACACCATGAGTGCATGATGAATGTTGACATTCGCTGGTGTAATTTAGAAATAATTATATTTGATCACGATATCGGACATACGCCAAGTAACTTGGTAAATGTTGACATCAACCGGTATATCTCTAAATTCACCGGATTTCGGTCTTTCACAGTAACATATACACGATGGGCTGGATCCTTAGAATCTCTCCCCGTTCGGACGCATTGGTCCAAAATGAATCATTTGTAAGTTTCTTAAGGACTAACCATGCGAGTAAGCCTCCTATACATTGCAGCACTTATTGAGGATCCTATGCGTTTATAATTATTAAAGATGCCTGTTACCTCATCGAGATTGTCTTCTTGTCGATGGGTTAGCTACCTCAACGAAAGGTTTCGCCCTTTATTTCGCCCTTTCCATATCAATGCAATGCTGCATTGATTGGCTCATTTGCCAGACATCAGCCGGCTGCTTTCCCTCGCAGTTCACGCGGCATTTATTATGGCACATCCAAACAGGTGTTTACGCACCTTTACCCATATCCAACAGCTGCTTAAATAATTATTTCAATTGAACTTTTATCAATCGCTTCAAAAATAATTTTAATCTGAAAGTAAGTTCATCTTCCTTTTTAGACTCCTAAAGGTATTTGCAATGTAAAAATTCCATTTTACATTTAAAATTTTTCTCGAATGGCCAACAAAAATTTAATACACTACCTTTGGCACCCAGAATGCAATAATTTTTAGATAAGTTCATATTCAACTCGGGAGTTCAATAACCAAATGGGTACAGACGTCTCATAATGAAGTTCCTTTCGCATAATGCACGGGAAATCTAATTTGGGTACAATAATGCAGATTCCATTAAAGTAACTTTGTCTCTCGTATAATACTACTTAGAGTATTTCTAAAAGCATTCCTCGCTGTAAATTATGATACGTTTATTAGCACCTCAAAAGCACGAGTCATCCCTTGGTTCCCCTTTCAAATACTTTTCATACTTATCTTTCCACTGTCTCTTTCCCTGTTCCCCCATATCCCATAGGTACTATTGTATACTTTAGGGATTATTTTGAAGGATCCAGTCCCAATTAGCATGGCTTCACGGCGCAAAGATATCACTTAACCAAACTTTTCAATTATTTATACCAAGTATCTACGTATTAACTACTCTGCATCATCAAATAGTATTTAGTATTTTATTTTGTTTATGTTTTACCAAATATTTCTCTAGAGGCTACAGTGTGGTAGAAAGGATCTTAAAAATTAAGATTAAGTGTAGTTGCCACAAAATAAACTAGTATCTGTTATTATAATAATTAATATAATACATATTATGAAACTGCATGTATGAAGAATTATTTATTGTTCAGAAACCTTTAAAATCAAGAAAATCTACATGGTGGCAGAATACTAGTCAAAAGTCTCGAGTCATACAAAAATGCTTTGATCTCAAAGAATAAACGGTATTTATTTATGTACGTTCATACTGTGGATATGAATTCCGGAGGTATTAGTTCCAAGCCACCGTTTTCGAACTGGCGGAGCTTTTAAATGCCTTCATGCGTCAGCTGTTGGAACTTTACTCACGGTAAAATATAGTTCAGTTTTGAAAGGAACTAACCCTAGCAGCTACGTGTCAAACGAATTACCTCTGGCAACGGAACACACGTAAGTTTCTACCACACCGGCTTCGTCATCATCATCATATCGACTTTGAATCAGATCAGGAACGACAATGCCGCGAGTAAAGACGATAACACGTTGTCTGGGAGTTGCCGATAGATGCAAATACCTTGCGTGCTTGATTGAACGCAATAACAATTTTATCAGGCGGCACTTACCCGACTTAAGCTTGAGACGGTGTCAGTTATCTAACGTTTCCTTTTCATATCGCGATCGGTTTTTTCGCGTCCGATCTTACGGTAATAGCAACGACGCCGGCCATTATGGAGGCCGGCTGAACTGAAGCACTTTGAATGTGCATGAAAGAATTTAAGAAGGTTAAACTGCAAACAACTTACCTACACGTCGCCTTCGTCTAGTTCAAACTACCTACTTATACTGCATCATGCCACGATTTTCACTGCCTTCCGGCTATTACAATTTCCTTAAACTCATTACCATTAACAAGCACCTACCTGTACCTTATTCGATTTGTATGCCAATAAACTACTTATTATAATGCTACGGCTTTTAATAACTTCGTGTTGTCTACACATGTATTGTAGACAAGTGTTATTCATAATAGCGAAACACAATAATACTCTCAAATACTTAGATGTCAATAGTATTTCTCTACTAATTTTCCACTACGCTTTTATTGCCTCAGAATTTTCAGCTAGTTTGGAAGGCTGAGTTGATCGGAGATGATAGGATCCAAACCCACTATGCACAATGAAAAAAAATAACGCTTTATCTACTTTACTAGCCTAACTCCACGTGAAGGGTGAGTCCCACAAAGGAGCAATGTGATTGTCAAGGGCGGTGGGCAATTGAAACATCGACTCGTTCAGAGTTCAGTCACATGGCAGCTTACATAAAAGGAAATATGTCAGAGATACGTTTTAGAATTTCCCTTATTACTAAATTTTAGACAGTGGGGTATGGCACAAAAGGGGTTGGTAAACATTTCTTTAATGTCGTTTTATAAACTTTATTTTCTTACTATTCAACATATCATATAGAATACAAATACGTCACCATACTGCAATAGGTTGGGAGGTAGGGTAGACCGGGTACGGTTGAAACGGGGGACGATTGAAACAAAGCCTATATTTCGACACCGTGGGTAGTAAGGTGAGGTGTACAAGAGGAGAACGAAGCGGGCAACAAGTCGAAACACGAATTTAAGTGTTGAGTCGCTCATCGCGCGCTGTGTTTATGTATAGAAGGCCTCATTTTGTACATTTTTGCAACTATTATGGTTTTATTAAAGTTAGAATATTAAGAGTTGTGTATCGTTTTAATTGAAGTTTGTAGAATATGACTGTATGATTAGTTTTTATTCAAATTTGTTATCATTCTTACTGTGAACAGTTTTATACCTAACGGGGATTGGGGACAATCGAAACATTTTTTGTGGGTACGGTTGAAACAGTTTATTTATTTAATTTTCTTGTTTCTTAGATGCCAAGGGTACGCCAAAGGAAGACTACGAAAGGTCAGGCTGACTTATCAAAGTATAAACAAGCCTATGAACATGTAAAAGCCGGATCTTCGTTAAGAACAGCGGCAGAAAAGAATGGACTGAACCACTGTTCCCTGTTGCGGTATGTACGTAAACGAGATGCGACTGGTGGCGATGAAAATCAAGAAATGGGTTATAAGGCTCACAATCGAGTGTTTAACCAGGAACAAGAGCGTGAGCTATGTAAATATTTAATAAGATGTGCAGACATATATTTTGACCTAACTAAAAAGGATGTTATGAAATTGGCATATGAACTCACCGTCAAGTACGACTTATCACGACCTCGGACTTAGATTATAAGTATCATGAAAAACTTGAATATTGTGACAGATGTGTCATTCTGACGGACGATTATGTGTCTAAACTACGCGAGCGGCTAAACACTATCCATAAAGCCGTCAGAACAAGAATAAAATTCGAAAGTGACCGGATGAAGACCCGCTACGATCAGCGAGCGAATTCCACTGGATTCAGGGAGGGCGATCGTGTACGGCTCTATAACCCAGTAACATGGATGACCAAAATACAATTGAAGCCAATCCACCTTCATCTCAAGTATTGACTGATCCGCAACCAAGCACGTCTTCGTCTGAAATGCTGACTGATCCGCAACCCAGCACGTCTCCATCTGAATTGCTGAGTGATCCACAACCCAGCACGTCTTCATCTCAAACACTGGCTGATATGCAACTTAGTACGTCTTCATCTCAAATATTGACTAAACAGCACGAGCTAATTTATTCAAAAAGAGTAGCCGTAAAAGAGAATCTTCAACTCCAAGCAACAAAAATGTTGCGAACCTCAAAAAAAAAGTTTCCTGCGGCACAAATTGGTGATACCGTAAGAATTAAAGTCCCTGACCTCGACCGTGGTCGTACAGATCCCCGAAATGTGTTAGCCACTGTTAGCAAATAAAGATGGCACCTTGAAGCAGCTTTTTAACCGGAATCAATTCGCAATTTGTAAAGAGAAGTTAATTTCGATGGATGAGATTTCAACTCAAGAAGTATCGCTAAGCTAAGCTATAACCCAGTTCGCAAGAAAGGAAGGTGCCCTAAATTACAACGGAATTGGGAGGGCCCGTACAAAGTGATTACCCGGATAAACGATGTCGTCTACAGGATACAACGAGGCCCCAAATCGAAGATGAAAGTTGTACACCTCGACCGGTTGGCTGCATACACAGTGGAAGAAACTGATCGGGACGATCAGCGCTAGAGGGGGGGCAGTGTGACAGATGTGTCATTCTGACGTTGACAAGCGCCGACTGCGAAAATTGTGTGGAAGTAACCTATGACGCGTTCCAGAAAGTCCGAGAGTTGCTGGACGTTTCGAGAGTTGCCTAGAAACGTCCATAATACTATATAAGGAACAGCGTTGGACAGTTTGACAGTATTCGATAGAAGAGAGCGACAGATATAAGCGAGAAGAGAAGAAAAGCGATTGACAAGCGAAATAGTTATAGAGTTGCTGTTGTTATTGAAATAGTTATCGTATAGTTGTTGTTATAGTTAATTTAATAAAAAGTGTTAAAGAAAAATACGTGATATTGTAAAATTCCGTAACAATATTAATAAAAAAAAAAATTTGTGATGTTCAACTGTGCCATTACGAGTCGTGAAATGTTATTAGATGATTAATAAAACATGTTCATTTATTTCATTTTGTATTATTTGCATGTGTTTCGATTGACCCCAGGCACTGTTTTAACCGACCCTGGCATTGGGACGGTTGAAACAAATTACACTTTTTTTCAAATTTGATTTTATACATAAAATACAATACAAGTGATCTCAAATAACATTGCCTATTAGTAAACAGATATATGGTCTTTTATTTAATATATTTCTTTCATTGCTCGCTTAATTATTCCCGATGCAATGGACGATAAACGCTAAAATGTTTCAACCGTACCCAGTCTACATTACATCTTTCATTGTACATAAAAGTCATAATATTATAGTTTGGTGCAAAAACCAATTGAACTTTTGGTGAAGACTTGTTGATATGTGGAATTATAATTAACAAGCCGATATCAATTCCATGTAGCGAATTATTTCAATCAAGCAGCCTAAGTTCTAGACCTGAAGAGTAGTGCAATTCCCGTATTTAGAGATCCTAACCGAGATTTTATGTTAGTATACATCAAAATATAGCCCACATAAGAAAACATTTAGGTACCACCCGGCCCCTGCAGATCATTAATTTTCAATGACGCAGAAACGTAAATTCTTCCAATCGTAGGTATGCCTTCTCTTTTCATTGCAGGTTTAGTATTTTCACTCAGGGCTACAGCTACATACATTTATCAACCTGTAAGTACACACAAAGAAGTATGATTCTGCCCCTAATAATTTATTGATGCTTTATTGGTCGTTTGTTGGGTTTCATCCATAGACCAATCTTCCTCTGTTTGGCTCCGCAATTTACGAAGTAAATGAAAATAAACACCGACAAGTTTTAATAAACCAAATTTTCCAAATGAATTACATTTGTTTTTAGTTAAACGGATGCATAATTTCCGTCTTTTTTATCAGCATAACATATGCTTGGCATTCCGTAGACTTTTCAGAAATACAATTTTTCTTATGGTTTATGATTTTTTTTATATTACTTGTGCCGATCAATATAGATTTTAAGCAGTATTGTGTATGTGGATGAGTGCGTGGCGGATTATTGACGACAAAGGCGGAAATAAATAAAGCAAGAATAAACACGATAAGGCGGATAAGGGATGACGCCTGCCACATTGGTCACCTAGGGACAGAACGAAGACGATGGCCGAAGAAGACGGTCGTTCAAAATTGATTAGACGCGACCAGGTTTTGTTAGTTTTAAAATTATTTTTACTGTTGTATTATTGGATTGAATGGTATTTTAATAAAAAGAAAACAATCTCTAAGTCGTCACTGTCTTTAAATAATTGGAAATTTCGGTTTCTGAATTCCAAACGAACTAGCACATACTATTACAGATCCAATAACTTATGTACCGAACATAGCAATATTTTGTTACGTGCAATTACGCTGAGCGGCATCATGATAGTAAATGGAAAAGGATGATAATATAATAGAAATGAAAGGAAAAATAATTTACGGGCGATCTGAGTTCGGGAAGAATTTTTAAGGGTAAAAACCAAAAACTTGGTTATTTGATTTTTTTCACATAAATTTTGAGGTTATGTGAAAAAAGTGTAAATACAAAAGTTGTAGATCTTTTTATTACCTACAATTTTACCATTTAACTTTTTTCCATAAGACTTGTAGTTTTTCCGGAAACCAATTACCCTTAAAAATTCTTCCCGACCTCAGATCGCCCGTAAATTATTTTCCTTCCATTTCTGTTATATCCTCTTCCTTTTCCAATGGGTTTCATCCTACTATATATTTTTTTCATTTTTAGCTATTTTTGAAGGCCTTAGCACTGGTCTATATTAAGACTCATTTAAGAAGGAATTCCTTATCGGGCTTAGACTAAATCTAATAAACAATAGTTTACTATTTCGACTAATATTCAATTGCTCCTCCATTTTTTCAAATTTGAGTTTTTATTATTATTAAGGTATTGTAACGTTTCTGTGGGAGTAAAAACACGCGAAACGTCCGAAATTATTTATTAACAATGAAACATTTAAAATTAACAAAAATGAAACGGGAACTAGAACTAAATTAACAAACGGAAACTAAAACTAAATTAACAACTATCGACAGTCTACAACTTCTTCTATTCACTTCAGTCACTAATTTATTTTACACAATTTATTTTCCTGCCACTACCCTTTGCTATTTATTAATTTGCCGAAAAGCCTCGCACTGCATTATATTGTACTTCCTTGTCGATCTCCTTATATAGGCAATAGTAGTCATTCTGGAAACAACTTGAGGTTTTCGCGAGGATCGATCCCAGACGCGGCACCCGTTCACAGCTCACCAACATGCGGACACACACACACGCGTCGCGGAGACTAGAATCTTCTCGCGAACTGCTGGACGGTTTATTACAGTATACAAAAGTTTTTAACCATTTTAACACAAACTACATTCATTACTATTATTCGCTTATCCGTCTTAGTATACTTCCCTTAGCTCTCCTCTTCTTTCCCACCATTGTAGTATTGCATTTATTCAATAAAAATTGTTATGTAAATGTTTATCTACTTAAGTAACATTTTTTCTTTGAACCATTTCTTACTCATCAACATAATAATGAAATCTTAACACCTTTTCAACTTACTTTTTTAAACCCGCAATATTCCATGCATTAAGTATTTTATGTTCTCAGAAGTTCTTTTTATATTCCCCTTAACCCTCTTGTCCTTAAACTGTTCTCTCCTTTCATTTTTCAGTCTATCATTGATTCCCTTTTCTTTACTCATGAATATCTTATTTTCTTCCAACGCAGCTATCCCCTTCTTTTGTTCGTACCATACTCATATCGTATCCGCTTTTGTGGCCTTTTTTTCTTTCCTAATTCACCATCTAATCCATAACTTTTAAATTTTTCTTGCTTCCACTCTCCTACCTTTACAATAAACATTTTTGTTACTTTTAAATTTTGAGTGTTCCTTAAATTTCCATTTTTTCTCCACTTTTAGACCATAAATATTCTCTTTGATTTTTTTAAACCCTTCACTTTAATCGTCCATATTTCCTCATCTAACTCTAGCCCAAATAACACCACATTCCTCTTCCTTACTATCTTATTTTCTCTCTAGAACTATTTACTTAATATCTCCACTGTTTTCTCTGATTTACCAATATCTTCATTGTTTTCTTCTGTAGCGTTCTTTTTCTCGTCTGCATCGTTCATTACATCTCATTTTTTTTCGTTCATTTTATTTATTTCGTCATCTGGCCCTTCTTCGATCTTTTTAATATACTTCTTTGACTTTATTTTTTGTATGTTTTCTCTACATTTCTTCTTCATTCCTCCATTCTGTCAGGCAAAAGTCCCTTTACTTTTTTTGCTTTGTCTTAATAATTCAATAATTAATCAAATAAAAATTAAGATAACAAAAAAGGACTCGGATCTTTCTTCACATAAAAAGACTTCAAACACTCCAAAGAACATAATGACTTTCGGTCTTCTTCACGCGTTGTCAAAATTGAATCAATTTACACCTAAAGTACACAAATCTTCATCAACCAACTCTGCGAGTTGCACCAGCAGAAACATTGCACACCTTTAATCCACAATCCAGTAAGAAATCTTATGCTTTACTTACTCAAATCGCCCAAAATCTCGGAGCACTTAAACACACTCTTTTCAGTCTCAATCATTAATATCATTCTTCTCATATATGATTATTTATTTCCTATCGATAAGGTAACTTTCAAATAATTTTGAAGTTCCACTGAATCTATAGTGCCATAGTTGAAATACTTAAAAGTAGTTCGCTTGTGTCGAACAAAATCAAAGATTGGAAGTTCGGAATTTTTTACCACAAATATAATTAATTATTGGGTTTTATTATTGTTCGGATGTAATACCGAGCGTTCAGGAATGTGATTCAAATTGCACAAGATAATAATGGGTAAGCAATTTAACACTCACTTTGAACAACACAGGTGACTCACAGAATCGTCCTTCGTGCCGGATCCAATAATTTAACTAAAGAAAAAGAAATACAAGTGAACACCCAGCCCAGCATGCCTCAAACCTTTACAATTGAATCTCTCAATCAGTCTGCAATCTATTTTGACGTTAATAATAACATAAAAACCGACTACCTCTGCAAGAATATACCGCAGCATATTCCCAGGTGATTAGCACCGTGTCACCGCAGCTAACGGCACTAATTCGACCAAATATCTGAGGGCATTTCAATCCCTTTTGCACCGCAGTGCTAGGTAGTTTCCCTACTATCAATTTACTCAGAGCTCAGTCAATTACGAAAGTCATAAGTGCATTTCATTACTGTTCACTCAACATTTCTTATCGTAAATGATAAACATATAAGGGTGTTCAGTGAATAACTCACCTGAATTCCTAAATTCCTCACTTTAAAGGTGTACACTCAAAATATTAATTGTCACTCACAAAATGGATAATTAATTAATAACTTTCAATATCCTGGCCAACTATAGTACACAACGACATTATTCTTATTCAGACCCGCGTCGAAAGAAACACGTTCATATTTATAACAATATAACATATATATTAAATATAACAAATAGAACAATATTCAAATAAATTAACACCTTACATTATTGATTGTGAGTAAATCATGGAGTGCAAGTAATTTGGAACTAATTAAATAGATTATTATTTTTTTTAGAAACCTCAGATAGGTAAACTTCCTAAATAATAATCGATTTGTGATAGTCTTTTGTTTTCGCACAGTGACGACATGATCCATTTTTTTAAATTGCACTCCATATTTCCGATCTCATATTAATTTAGAACGATAGATTGATGTACACCAAAACCTTTTACATGTTCTATTTACCATGATAATTTGCGTCCCCGTCAAAATATTTTATGATGCAATTTTTACTTTGACGAGTTAGATAGACACAGTTACTAAAACTGCAGGAACGTAATTTCAACAGCTGCTTACGCTTCTGAAACACCAACATATTTTTGTTGACTCAAAGCAGTTCTGAGGCTCGACCCTCCCCCTTTTAATCCTTCACATCTCCACGAAAGACAATAGAATGTAGTTACACAGTTTGTTTTATAAAGTAAAAGCTTTCATACATGCACGGTACGCATCAAACATAATCAGAAATTTAATTGGTCGCAGCGAGAGTATTGAACCTCCGCGGCTTTGTGCAATATTGATAACAGCGATTTGTTTACAACAAAAACAAAGGCATACATTCACTTTTGAAACGACCATAACTATTATTAAATTGCAAAAAAAAAAACAAAAACAAAGCTGCGTTTTGTTTCTCATTGTCAGTTGACAGCAATCTTTTGTGGCCTCAACAATATGTTTTGAAAACAATTGTGGAAATATTTTGAAAATTCTGAACCGTTTTTAAAAACGACGTTACTTAGATACTTAAATAAATAAACGTGCCTCATATTTCATGCTTTGGTTTTGGCCTCCACCAAACTCTCAGAAATTACTCCTCCAGCATTTTTCTACAATATTTAGAATTCTTCTAATTGAAGAATGGCGAAACAATTATTTAGTACTTTAAAACATATGTTCCTATTATTGTTAAATTATCATAATACTTTTCTGTTATATATTTTCTAAGAATATTGTTAATATTAAATACATTTTGCTGCAAGTATTAAATACCAAAGTGTGGTTAATGATAGTAACAACCTATTCAACGTGATCTGAGTAGGTTTTGCAGCAGAGACAATTAGGGCTCTTGTGTTAACGAGGCGAAGAAGGGAAAGATGCCGGTCAGAGAAGAGGATTCACCCTTGACCCGGTCGGACATCGGGGTCCCGCCCCACGAACGGACATCGCGGTCGTAATTGCATCGTAAACTCTACTCATAGCGTTTATCGTCCACGTTCAACTATCTATAATTACTCTAATTAATAACGACTGTAAAATATAGCACGCAGATCATCGTACTGACTAACGCCAATTTACAAACTGACTCAGCTCTGTTAGGTACTATCTTTAATTAAAATCGACCTGTCCCAAGCCCGAAAAAAAAAAACGAAATGTGTAGCATCTCGTACCGCGTTCCTTTATATACATACTCAGGTACACATAATATTTATAGATCATCATGACATGTCCGTGAGGAATGAAGCTGGTCCGTCGTCGCGAAACTGGTACTGTGAGAATTTACCAAACTTCAGCTCGACCCCAACAAAAAGGTGGCAATACTACAAAAATTAAGTAAAACCGTAGCATGGACACTTGGAAACATAAACAAGACACATTAAGGAACTGGTTTATAACAATGTGTTCTCAGGACTAATATCCTTATGCAAAGTGTTCAACAACATTAAGATAATTTTTTACCAAAATACTAAAATAAATAAAAATAAAATCCGATAAATGTAGTGAGCTATTGTGCGTATGATTATTGAAGTAGAACACATCACAGGAATTAAGACTGCCAAAATACAAAACAATACGGTATTTTCAAATATGCCTCTCATTATCGAAAAATGAAATTGAGATTCAGTTGAATGTTGTCTTGTTCTGATATTATTATTGTGTATGTAATCTTGATATTGTCTTGGTTTATTTTAATTTTGTCTCAAGAAATCTTGACCTCGACTTTGCATCTCTCTATAGTATCTACCTATCAATATTTTCAATGCACATTATAATAAAATGTTAAGTCCCTTATAAAAGGTAATTATTATTCCACCTGAAGAATCGCTGTGGATTTTTAAGAAACTTTTACGACTGAAAATCCTGTTTGCTGTTGTTTTTAATAATTTATTTTATTTTATTTAATAAACTTAAGAAGTTATAAGAAATTAAAGCCTACATCTCTCTAAGTTGTGTATAATTTTAATCTTTAAAAATAAAAATTTATTCTCGTAATAGCACATATAACTGCTCAAAAACTCCTCAAACCATTGACAAAATATAGTTTTTTTTTTTGTGATTATGATTCGAAAGATCTCAATATCTTGATAGGATAATTATCTTGGCTTGTTTATCCTGATATTCTATTGTATACCACAGGAGCATCTCGATCATGATATCGTGTCAATTTCAAGTATAGATTTGACTAGATCGATCATTTCTTGACTCTAGGAAAGCTCTAGAAATTATTTACAATGAAGTAAAACGTAAAATGTGTGTATTAAATAACAGTTATTATAATTTTCAAGAAAATGAGAAATAAACATCTGAAAGACCGTAAATTTAGACAAAGAACTGCCAAGGGGGTGAAGTTTTGAAAAGCAAAAGTCGATTAATTCAATGAACTATTGTAAGGGCTTTAATAAATTAATAGTAACTTATTCACAACCAGTTCTTTTCAATACGCTTTAACGTAACTATTTATTATTGATAAAACAATAATAGTAAGTTAATAAAAAATATTAATTAATTGAGTTTAAGAAAATTTGCTCGGGCGAACAGAGAAAACATTAAAAGAAACCTTACAAGGACAACACAAGTCCAACCAAAATAAAACACACCCTGTGCCAACGTAGGGACTTCATCTGGTTTCCGGGTCTCGAAGCTTTTCTAAATCGTATGAGGCCAGACGAAAGTTGAAAGGACTTCGTGAACCAACCTTATTTGTTTTATACCAGAGCCGCCTGCAGCTGTTGACCGGCTCGTATCAATTTGGTTTGGATATGAATATGTAATAAGTCTCTTAGCCTGGTTGACCTTTTCTCTAGGAATCTTCACCCCGACCCGTAATCCCAGCTTCAGAGTCCGTCTGGAGCCTAAACTAAGATGGATGGATGGGCTGACAAATAACAAGAACAAAGATGTACAAAGAAATATTACCTAAAGGTTAATAAGTTAATTCAAATAATATAGTTTTATCGACATTCAAGATGTCTAAAAAAAAAGGAAAGAAAAGGATGGATATAGGTGAGTCCACGTCGAGATCAAACAAACCAAGATTCATCAGTTTACTCACCAGATACCACAAGAAAACAATTATTTAAAAATCGAAATTACAAAAATAGTGTGAAAATTTAAAATTAAATAATGATTTACAAAATTTACCACAAAGGCCTAAAGGATTGAAAAGATAAAATTAAGTACCTATCTATATAGAATTCCATGTGGCAACAAAAAAAATTTTTGAAAATAAGTTAGAATTAATAAAAAATACCAATTTTAAAAAGTGCTTCAACAATTAATAACGAAAAAATTTACTATAGAAACATACTTCTAATAATAAGAGTTATAGACAATTAGAGGTTAATGAGTATTAAATAGGAAAATTACTTCACGGCCAATTTACATAAAAATGTTAAAGCGCTCATTTTATTATTACAATATAATAACAAATTCCGAATTTCACACGCATTTGAGCAAGTAGCAGTCCTCAGTCTTCATTATAATTATGTGATACTTACTCAGTATTATAAGAAAGGAATTACTTCACAAGTTACGCTGTCTGCATAATTGGATAAAAATTTGTTCCGGTATCTGTAGTCGACAAATCGTTTACAAAAACAAAAATGTAACAACAAGCGCGTGAACTATCTGATGTTACACAAGTTTCAAAGTGGCTGCTGTATAAGTCCCCAAACAGAACCGTTAAAATTTCTAAGCAATTGGCTAACATGGATAATAAGCAAACAAAACTTAAAATTACAGTTTCGGATGCGCACATTAACTTGCAGTCGTCATACAATGTTATATTTTTACTTCCCGAAAAGACACCGGCGAATAATTTGGAAGCCTAAAGAAATACGTGAACCATAATTATAGTTATGAAACAATAGGAGCGGAAATCTGACACAGTATTTTGCCAATTTCGCACAGTGGTGACTCGTCAACGTGGTAATGAACGTTAACATTAAGGGAAGAGATCCCAATAATGGACTTTTTAATTGAAAATAATAAATAACAAGGGGCAAATACCAAAGTATAATTTTTAAGATATTTTTGATTTTGCTTTGATCTCGCCCTAAAAATGTTTATAGATATCTCAGAAGAAATATGCAAAATTTAAGCTTTTTTGCAGCCTCGGATTTTTGGAGGAGAGGGAGAGAAGGTCATGACTCCTTTAACAAAACTATTGCTTATTGGCTTAAAATAATAATAGTTAGTTATAAAAAAAAATGAATTAACCAAATTTAGAAAAATAAAATTGCTCGGGCGCCACTTTGTCAAACAAAGAATAACTTACTGTGCTCCGGTTAGAGCAGTGGTGGTTCCAGAAGGACCCTGATGCTGTAAGAGCGCATAGCTCTCATAAAATAACACAACAAAAAAACTTGAAGAATATATTATATAACTACAGAAAAAAAACACAATCAATACCAGCTCACACAAAAAAAAATACCCTGCGCCAGTGATGGGACGGTGGCTGGTTTCAGGGTCTCGTTGGGGATTTTCTGAATAAGATCAGGAAGCCAGCCAATCTCTTTGGGCTTCGAGGGACCAAGTTTTGTACAAATAAATATAGCCGCCTGCAGGACTTTATTGGCCAATATAAGTTGTTCAGTTATTATGGGGTCTCTTAGCCTGGATATATAAGTCCTGATGTTGTCTTCACTCCAGGCCCGTACCTAGCCACGCAGTCCTTCGGGATCCTAGTAACAGTGGGTGGGCTGACAAATAGACAAAACAGACACTTAATGAAAAAGTTTTCTAAAAAAATTTAAAATATATTAATAACAAATTAAAATTTTAAAGGCATTGAAGATGCCTAAAAGAAAAAAAAAACAGGGGAAAAAAAGGATGGATTTCGGTGAGTCAACGTCGAGGCCAGAACACAAAAGATTCACCAAATCACTCCCCAGACACCACAAGGAATAATAATATAAAAATTAAAATTACAAAAATAAGATGTGAAAAGCTAAATAAATTAATAATTTACAAAACTGCCACAAAGGCCCAAAGGATGCAAAAGATAACGTTAGATTTACGAAATGCCTCGTGGCAACTAAAAAAAATTGTCAAAATAGTTAAAATTAATTAAGAAAAATTATCAATTTAAAAGAGTGACCATAACATTTTTTTGTATTTTTTTAAATGAAGTATACAAATGTATAAGCTCTATACCCCACTATAAAAGGCCGGAAAAAATAGAAATTGCGGCATCGAAACGCCTATTTTATTATAGTATAGTAATAGCGAATTAAAAATAAATCCGGATGTCAAAACTGTAAATTCTTACTTTGTAATTGACTCCAATTCGTTAACCCGGATCATTTAGATAATTTTCATTATTAGGATTAATGACTCGACGAATATCCACAGAAACAGGTCCTTTCATCAATTATATCCTTATATCCATTCCACAATGTATTTGTAAGTTCCTTGTTTGACTCACGCGTCCAAATTGAGCACAATTTTCTTCGCATATTATTCAATTTAGAACTTAATCATGTGTCGCTACTTGACGCTAAAGTATCAATCTTTGTCGGCGCTCTGGACTTCTATTCCTGACATGATTCGCCACTAATCGTAGCCTCAACGAACGGCTTTCGATTATCTTTACCCCTTGTGTGGCAACGCGTTGTAATAAATACGCATTGTGAGTTATGTGGAGCTCAGTTAGGTCTGATTCACACACCACAGCTATATGTCTTTCAACGTTCTCTTACAACACACTCACTATGTTCTACCAAACCTTATTTTATATTTTCTATAAGAATAAAAAAAAAATGCTAAATAAAACGCGATGTTTAAAGTTTATAACTGTGGTATATATTTGATTATTATCATTCGTGGGGTTACTAATTGAGCTTTTCTACTGATATTTCTCTAGCTACTGTGGTAGGCATCCTTAAGGAGTGCAGTGGGGTAATAAAGTCCTTCATCGGAACTCTAATTTAGTCTCTACCTTTAGTACAACCGCACGAAAAGATTTTGTGTTCTGCAGTAGTTGACAAAACATTGGATAAATGTCCCCACCGAAGTAAAAACAATCTTGCACTAAGTATGGCTATTAAGCTCAGCTATCTTGTCGATATTTATTTTTTAATCGTCGTGTTCATGAATAGAAAATCATGTAGGTACGTGCTAAAGCATCGTAACCAAACTCCTCAGCCTCGTGAAGATTATATGGCATTGCAGCCTTCTATCCCCCTTTCATAAAAAAGGTTAAGTTTTTAGCTGCAGGGGTTGGTTTCGAAGGTATAGGGGTTAAAAGTGTATCACCCTAGAGATCTTCAAATCAGAGAATAAAATGAAATTTTCCAGAAAATTGTAGAATTTCCTGGAAGGTTCGAAAATGTTCTAGAACTTTCCAACAGATTCGAGAATTTTCAAGTAGGTTCTAGAATGTTCTAGAATTTTTCAAACGTTGAAGGATATTCTAGAATTTTCCGGAAGTTTCGAAAATATTATGGAGTACTGTAGGGAATTCTAGAATTTATACTCATAGGATTTCATTCCAGAAAATTTTATAAAGCTCCTGAGTGTTATAAAACACTATACCGACATAAAAGGTAACATTTTTATAATTTTCTGATTTTGACAATAGATTTTTCTTTTATTGAATTAAATGATGACTGTGCATGAATGTAAATTATTAATTAAGTGCGTATCTTAATAAAAAACAACTGACTGATAAGTTTCGTTTGAACATTAATGAACATGGCCACATTCATTATCCTTTAACTAATTCAAATAAATAATCAGATTTCTTTTTGTCTTGGACTTCCCTCTTTAATATTAAAAAAACATAAAGAATGGTAACTACTGATTAAATAAGTAATAAAGGAAAAATATGCATACACACAGAAAAAAAAACTATTTTAAAACAAGAAAATATATTGATTTGAAGATATTTACTCATTTTAAATAAATAAATACTTCTTTTTAGTATTTTGCTTTGTGTTAAGAAAACAAGAATATTTCTTTTAACACTTTTATTTATTTACTGCAATTGATTTAAAGAAAGAATTTTTGTTTTGAAACAAATTTATACAGGTTTCGATCGAAGACTAACTCTGTTCTTAAAACAAGTCAAGGAACTACTTGGAATGAAAATGTTACTTTTGCTACAACTTTTTGAATGGTTTAAACAAAAAGTAATTTCTTAATTTTAAGACATTTCTGTTTTGAAACAATAAAATATTAATTCTATTCAAGTAGCCGAAAACTGGATTGGATAAAGCACTTCTTCGAAACAAAACAGTTCTGCTTTCGATAAAGCATTATCATTTCTCCCGTTTCGATTTTCAATATATTGCGTCATACGTTAATGAACTATCAGTGTAAAGTGAGTTGTTGATGCACAATAAAATGTTCTGAAAACGCAGGGGTATATTTTTATAATAAAATGGAAGAATTTTTAAATAAAATTGGCTTTGGAGAATTTGGAGAAGCATTTGCAAGTAAGTACCCATTAAAATACTTAATTTTTACGAATTTATTTATTAATTATATTTAAAATAGAAGTATGAAATAATGCAAAATTTTGCATGGTAAATATGTAATAGAGCCGCAATATTAGAATTTAATTTTTAATTCATTCTGTATCACGTTATCTGCTGTATATAGGTACACAAATATCTACAAATCAATTTTATCCACAACGAATCCTCAACGAAGTAGTAGTAAAATAAAACTGTTTTTTAAATAGCAGTAGGTATCTACAGTTTAGCAAAATTTGTAAGCGCGCTTTCTCTCGATAAAGAAAAAATGGCTACTACCTACTGCTATTTGAAAATCGTTTATTGTGAATTGTATATGTATCTATGATAGAAAATTTACACTTTTAGCAAGTCGATTGTTTTATGATGAGAATCGTTTGATCGATAAACCAAGAATTCTAGTTTTGATTTTAAATTAAAAACAATAATTTATATTACAGCTACTGGAATCATTTGGA
Source organism: Agrilus mali (assembly GCA_029378335.1). Lineage (NCBI taxonomy): Eukaryota > Metazoa > Arthropoda > Insecta > Coleoptera > Buprestidae > Agrilus > Agrilus mali. Next base: position 12,825,671 of record CM055655.1, on the reverse strand, counting down.
CTAAACAACTTCTTATCAAAATGGCAAACTTGAGCAATCACTACGTTACATTAAAGAGCTTATATAAGGTCGAATCAGTAAATGGAAGTAAAGTTCTTATCATGGATAAAATAAAAAGACGCATTTTCCAGTCATGATGCATACACTCCCTATTGGTGAATCATACGTAACACTAAAATGTCTTAAGCAATTTTTTTTAGTTCCTTTCATACTATTCTTCATGTGTGTATCGTTATCCTTTTTATTATTTTATGTTCAATAAAGATATGTTACAATAATCACATCTTATTTATATACCATTCCATTGATTTGTAAAATTGCTTTATTATTAAAAATAAAAAATTAAGAAAAAATTAAATTTTCAAACAAATTTTTATTTTAGTATGAAAATGTTTTATGTTTAATACAAAAATATACCGCTTTAACTCAAATATTAATCGTGTTTATTATGAAGAAGTACCATCTTAAATGGAAACATTCGTTTCTTGTGTTGAAAAAAAATACTATTTTTTCCAAGCCCGCAAATCTTATTTTGAGAAAACTAAATTGTTGAAATCAGTAGATAAATATTCTGTTTAAAGGAATACATTATTCTAACGAAGAAATATTATGGTTTTCGTAAGTAAACTCTTTTCGCTTCAAACATTGCTGTATTTAACTGAAAGTATATATTTTTGAATGAAACGCAGCATTTGATTACCATTAAAACTTTTAAACTCTTTATTCAAGAAAATATTTATTTGCGTATATATGAAACAAAGATTTTCTTGAATGAAGTGTATTTTATTCACATTAAATATACTCTTTTTTCCGTGCATCAGTAAGAATTATAAAGAAACACTAAAAGTGAAGTGAATCAACAATCGCAATGTACACCGACCTTTAGTATATGATGGAACCTATACATTACAGCAGTGAACGAATCACTTTCGATGCCATGAAGACTAATTGAAAGTGCAAACCGAGATCTTGACAGTTAATTTACGTCCGCAGTGGGGGGCAACAGGCAACAGGATATTTTCCTCCCCTCGATAAACTACTAGGCAGTAAACCAACACTACAAAGTATTCATCACCTACACCTCTTACATCATATTATAATATATCATTCTATTTACAATATAGGTATATCGCATTTTTTCACCTGAACATTTATTAAACCCAATTGTTTGATCTTTTAAGATTGCTTTAGATTACTTGTGGGCAACCATATTTGTAGATTTTATTGCAGGGTGCATTCAGTACTAAACATAAAATTTATGTAAATTAAATGAATGACTAAGCGCAAAACTGGAGAACGGCTAGACCAATTCTAATTTCTTTTTTTAATTATTCGATGAAGTTCAGGGTGGTTCTCAGGAAAGGAAAAATTAGAAATATTGCACGGAAGGGCGTAAGATTCACAATGTTTTTGATCACATATCGAAAAATCGACTTTTTTTTCAAAACTATGTAAACACGTGTTTCGTGCTTTTTCAAAACCAACCCCTTTAAGACTTGAATAGTCTAAAAATCAACCTGAGTATAATTTTCAAAGTTTGTCTGAACATTGATTACGTGGATAAATTTAATCAATTTTGAAATATATTACACTTGAACAATAAAAAAAAATCGAAAAGGTCCTAATTTATCCTCAAACTAAAAGCTAGTTACAAATAAAATAAATGTTTGACGGTAAGATATTTGATAACAGGTTTCGCAATTTTTTTAACCTATTCTATAATATCTGTGTTAGGTTTTAATACAGTGGATAGTTACTTGTGAAATAATACAGTTATAACATATGACACTTATAAATATAGTTCCAGGGTTTTTGATACTTACCATAATGTCTTTATCGCGTAACTTTTGTGCGCACTTCCCGATTACTACTTAAGTACTATTGCTTGGCGGCAAAATCGTCAAAGACACGAAAAGGTCTAAACCCGACACAGTGGGGGTCACGACACACCCCTTATAATCGATTAATCGAACTACTTCGCTAACACTTCCTAACAATCAGTTACCCGCTTTACGCCTTGTTTAGTTACTTAGTACCATAGTAATGTATATTTTTTTTCACATCATCAGAAAATAGAGGTTTCAACGAAGAAAAAGCCCACCAACGTTTTTAAAAAAGCAGATATTTTGACGTGGGAATTTTCGATTGAAAATTAGGTGTTTTTTCGATATTAAGTAAAAATAAGGTGAAAAAATAAATATTTCAAATCAAAAGAATTACAGCGTGTTTGGGACATAAATAGGTAAGTTTTCACCAAATTTCGTGAAAAAATAATTTTTTTGTAAAAGATAAAAGTTAAAAACCAAAAAGTTGGTTATTTGAATTTTTCACACAAATTTTGAGGTTATGTGACAAAAGTGTAAATACAGAAGTTGTAGATATTTTTCTTTCCTACAACTTCGCCTTAACTTTTTTTTATAAGACTTTTAGTTTTTCCGGAAATCAAGGAAAACCGTTTTTTACCCTTAAAACCTCACCCCCTTCCCCTTCCCGACCTTAGATCGCCCGAATTTTTTTTTTTTCATTTCTTTTATATTCTCTTCCAATGGGCTTCATTCTACTATATATTTTTTTCACTTTTTACTATTTTTGAAGGCTTCAGCACTGGTCTAAATTTATTATCAATGCATAGTCTTACAACTCCACAGTTTCAACCTGATCTTTAAACTACAAACGTTTAATGACACAAATTATGTTATTTAAGTATTATGGTAATTATTGTTAATTTATTCCACTCAGTTTCATTTTTAATTATAGATAGATTTGTCCTTTAATAAAGTGAAAAATAAATCTAAAAAATGGAAAATTTTACATGATGAGACAAATCTCATTAAGATAGAAAGTTTGAAACTTTTTGATTATTTTTCATACAACTAATTAATTTACCTTCAAATTTCATTATTAGTTAATAGGGAAATCTATCTACTCTAATACTCTTTTCATAAAAACAATGTAGATTTGCTTTTCTCTTCGTTGATGGAAAAGATAAAAGCACCTGAAAATATTTTCATTAAAAGGGTACAGCAAAAGATTCATAATTATAATAATGGAAAACACCTTATTAATTACATTATTTTATATAAAATTTTGGAAAAATAATTAATACAATAAGAAATACTGCACTGGTCGTGGATCGTACCAGAGCTTCCTGTGGTTTAACATATCATATGTTCAAGTTCGTTGTAAAGAGTATTGGTTGCAAGTGTATTAAAAATAAACAATTAAATACAGTAAAATTTCGTTAAGTCGAACAAATTTGTTGGCAGTGGCATCAACTATGAGAAATACGTGTAATTTTTACTTTATAACTCGAACTCTTGAACTTGTATTACTCGAACCGATTATCTTGATAACTCGAAAATAATACTTGACGGTTACATTGATAAGTTGAATTTTCTATAGGAATCTCTTAATAATGTACAATTTTAACGTATTTTTTTTTTAAGTGATATTATGCAAGTAACGAGGCAATTCAGTTTTTACAATTATTTGTCATCAAGACATATTTAAAAGCTTTGGTTTTTGACCAAAAATTAAATCTTATAAAAATAAATATTACCTAAATATATTTTGTATCTATAACATGAAATAAATACGTACAAATGCTCATTTACCAATAATAATAATAATAGGTACTTATATAAGTTTGCGTCACATGATGATTCGAATTATCGATGTTCGACTGTATTTACAAGAGGTATAGGGAGTGAGAATTTGAAATTCATTATTTTTAAACTTTTTGTAAATTTTTGGACATCATACGATCTTTCTTCTGCTCCTTCCAGAGCTTTAGCGGTAGACAGACAAACCGAAGGGTCTTTTAAGGGCTTTGTGTTTTCATTTGAAAGGATTTGGCAAATTAATTAAATAGTGTGAAATCATTAAACTCTTACTTTCCAAACTATCCGCTTCCTTCCTCTAATTAGTTATTTGTAGATTAGTTTAACGTGTCAATATATTTATTCAACACTTGGATGGTTCATTCCTAAAATCGAATCCTAACGGTTAGGCGAAACACTTTTTTCTAGCGTGTGAAGTTTGTACATTCCCAGAACATTCTTTTGTTTCTCTAAATCCGAGCGATACCTGGTTAAGTATAAAAACAATTCCAGTTGTGGTCTGAACAGCAAATCAGTAAGTACCACGATGCCTCATTGCGGTCAACCTCATCACAATTATATGCAAGAATAATGAAAACTTATCTCTGTTCATGGCTCTAGGTACTAGGTTGTTAACTAGCACTGTTTGTTTTTAGATGTAGTACTTAACATTATAATTTAGTATTGTTGTATTTCAAGGTTAGTTGGAAATATTATGGTGAAAATGGCTTACTGTAGGTACTACTTTTGCATGTCCACGAAAATATTTACAGAAACTATTCGTATCATCACAATAAAAAATGTTCATTGATCGAGTTGAACATCATAGATAGGTTGTTTTATTCGTTATTAAATATAGTTTAAATGAAATAATATAAATTAATACAAAATAATAAAAATAAAAAACTCGTATAAAGTATTAAACAATCATTTTATGGCAATATAAATTTGATAATGACATCTGCCTACCTTATTATACTTAATGGGTAGACGCAGGAAAGGCCAAGTAACTCGAAGCTTTAGAATGAGTGGAACCAGTCACCTGCTTTACCACCCGAACTTCGCTCTGGTCCGCATCTCGATTTGACCGATATTTGAATGACTCCCTACCTATTGAGTGGCATGTAATCTAAAATAGTTATTGTCCTTTATGGACATATGTAAATACAAAATTGTCTTTCCACCCTTATAATCAGGCCTATTCTGTAACTCAATAGAAATGTAGGCATCGAATCGAGATGTGGAGAGATCGTAATGTACCCACTTCTACTGCGTCTTTCAACGTCGATTTTTGGTATTCTGTAACTAAAGTAGATGACGTGACAATCGAAATTTATGATTTCTACAAGACGTTAGGTGAAAAACGCGGCAACACTGCATTTTTCATGCGAATATGGGCCTTAGTAACCATCTGACAGTTGGTTATTTTAACCTAACCGAACTAATAAAGCAAATTTGTGTTGAATACCGAGAATTGAGAGTGACGTACCCAAGGGTAAACCAGATGTCCAGTGAAACCCTTAGCAGGTAGAGAAATTCACACTGCCTTAAGAACCACTTTAAGCAGTAGGCGCATGTGCGAAGAGCTTTCTACCATCGAAATAACGATTTCGACAGCTTCCATGCAGTCGAAATGTCATATTTCGATGGTCGACTTTACATTTCGATTCGAGGAGTTACAGAATACCGATTCCGTGCAATTTCTATTCTACCCCACCACTTCTATTCGATTTCAAGCATCTCTATTCGATTTGGAGTTACAGAATAGGCCTGAATATAACACACTTAAGACCAAAACAAAAACAAAAGGAAAAAAACTAACAGACAACAAAAAGGAACAATTTACTTAAGTCGAACCTAAAAAGAAAAACCAAAAACAGAACAAGGATTATACATTTCCACTCATTCCTTCTTTTCTTAATTAATTACCATCTGACTATCTTCTCCCCCATTTAGTGTCTTCTCACGTTCATCCATTCTTTCACGCATCCCCATAGCACATGCCTTACAGTTTCTTCCCATTTCCCACATATTTTACATACTCTACTTACAAACGGAGAAAACAATCATGAAAGTATTGCTAGAATTCTAGCAAACATGACTAAAAAATCTGTCAATTATATAGACGACCAGACGCTCAAGGAGATTTTACTAGAAATGTCTAGTCAATCTACGTTCGGTGTTGAGACTGAATTCTAGTAAAATTGACTTGATTAGGAAAAATTTTTTACAGTTCTTATCACTAATTTTATTAAACTATTCTCATTCTAGTATTTTTACTTTACGACACGATAAAATAATCGAGAGGTAGAGAACAAAAGTCTAGACTTAGCTTAATTATTTTGATGCTAATTACTAGAAAGAATGAAAAATTGTTTTAGACCGCCAAGTACATTTTATGAGAATTCTAGTACTATTTACTAGAAAAATTTTGCTTGACTCATCAACTAATAAAATCATGATTATTTTTCTCCGTGCACCTGCTGTTTTCATTTCCCACTCTAAATCTTGCTAATACATCTATATCCTTCTTATATCACTTAAATATTCTGCCAATGTTCCAATAGTAAATAAAGCCATCATCCTTTCTATATATCATGACCAATCAATGTTTCTTAAATTATCCCCTCTTATCATCTCATTGCATCTTAACTTCACCATTTTTAAACTATACCGTTCATTCAATTGTTTCTGATTCAACCCTAACTCCTCTAGAGCATCATCCCGTTCTCTATCATGCCTCTTTTTGTCTCTACTTTTTAAGATCTTTCTCCTCGAAACTTCCCTTCTTATGTCCCCTTCTCTTCAATTTTCCAATTTTTTCTGGTACTTAGTCACTCTTTTTCTAGTTTCCTTTACAATATTCCCACATTTTATCTCTCTCGTAACAACAAGTCCGGCGTGTTTGTGTCTAAACTTGGAAAGTACTTTATTGGTATATAATCAAATGAAATAAAAACAAGAAAAAGTTTTTTGTATCACTACAGCCATTTCGCCATACTAAATCTTCTTCAAGTGAAGATCTGAAGAAACGACTGTAGTGAGACAAAGAAACTTTTCACGTTTTTATTTTATTTTATTATGTATAGTTATGTTAAATTTCAACAAGTGACTAGTGCAGCAATCAACCCTTTATACGTATATTTTTTATGTATCTTTTCTATCTGGTTCTGCTCTTTCCATTCCCATACCTCCACACCATGTAATCCAAAATATTTGGGGTATTTATACTTAATAAAGTGTTGCTAAACACACAGTTTAAAAGTTTACTTCTTTTTTCTTGAATATTGGACGAGCAAACCCGTAGTGAATTATAACCTGTGTGCTTTTTTGTTACATTTATACCTGAGCCGTGAAAATTACAAATGCAGAACTACCTATTTGAAATTCAACTCTCCTGTAATAAGAATTTAGACGTTACTCATCACAATAATTGAAATGTCTCTTGTTACGAGCCGAAGTCAAAAAAGAAATAGGAGGGCATGGTATTTCATTCGATATTTAAATAAGAGCTCACTTTTTTTATTTGCTTCCGTCATTCAACGATGAACAAACATGTAAAGAAGTATGTTCGATGACATCTCAATTTCATCCAAAACACTTACGCTCTACACTCATCTTTGTTGGCTTGCTTTGACAAAAAATTTGTCAACATTCTAACGAATATGGCAAAAACAGTCGTCAACGAAATTTTTCTATACCTAAACCTAGAATTACCAATTACTTTTTTACCTAAGTGTATAAAGCTGAATACACTTACTGGAAGATAGGTACGTATCTATGTTAAACGTAAAATGAAAAATTATTTTCTACTTTCGATTACCTATAAGATATAATGGATTAACAAAAAGTCTATTAACATTGAAAACTTTTTATACTACAACCTGCAATAACGTTTTAAATAGATTCTTAAGGAATAGAATTGATAGATAAAATGCTAACGGAACTAGCAATGATGAATAAGCAAGTACCTCATAAAGTGGTGCATTTAATTTGTAGCTTGCATGACAGATCATTTAAGGAAATAATCAATATTTAAAACTTAACTTTTCAATAAAAGTAGAATGTTACTTTTGCATGCACTATAAAATTAAAGAACGAGAAATATAGGAATTTATATTTTAATATCAAATATTAGACGTGTTATATGTATTAATGAGGTAACTATAAGAGGAATTTCAAAAATGGGAAGATGAAAAGTTCCATTCTTTTCAAAGAAATGTTATTCTCATACAAAAAGGATGTAACAATTGTAGAATACATATATTGTTTGAACTGCTTGGAATGGGAAAAGAAACCATACAATACAACAAAAAAAAATGTAAGCCGTCACAGGACGCCTGGCAGATGTGAAATTCAATTTTTTTTATCAGTGATTTCAGTAATAATTATATTCGATGTTGCCTCTGACAGCTTTATATTGTGATAATTGGTCGAGGATAACTGAAGTATGTTACAAAAGTATTGGACATAACATTATCAAGACATCTAATAAATACAGCATCTATTGTTGTTGCATATCTGGTAGTAGGTTCTCTTGGATTGTTGTTAATTTGCAATTAATGTTCTTTTTGGAGGAACGTAATTAATGGCATTGATTCATCTTTAGCAAAATTTACATTGAAATCTCCAGCTAAAATCAATGGTAGTTTATCTTTATTGGTATTAAAAATTATTGAACCTCTGTGACTGTACGGAAATAATTTCTCATGTAAAAATAAAATATTCAGTTTTTTATTAGTTGAAATGTACACAACAATCATAAATTAATTCACTTCCATCTTCTAGTTTACTATAGCAAACGACACCGTCGAACCGAGTGGCGAGGCGTCGCTACGGCATGACTCCTCACGCTCGCCACGTTCGCCACGCTCGCCACGGCAACAATCCAGTTTACCCGCGGCTATAGATATTTCACATCAATAACGTGAATACGTGAAGCTAATCACCGCCTACCTTAATTCCTACTAGCCGTCTCCAAGAGGGGAATCCTACACCAAGCAATGCTATCACTCTACTTACAGTCATTCAACTAATATATTTGTTATTGAAAATGATTTTACCTCCCCATACCCTCGTACATATTGTCATGAGTAGAGTATACGTTATATTCGTTTTCGAAATACTTATAAATATAATTAAATAACTTCATTGACAATTTCAGATTAATTGTTACATTTGAAATATATAACCAGGTAGAAATTCATAAAAATATTCACAATATTCTGCGGACAGTAAATAATTTGTAGCGACCAGTGACACAGTACGTGTGTCCGATAACAATTTGTTGCATGTACTTGTTATCGCTAACATGCTTACGGCGTTGACACCGCACACGGTACTTTTCGTGTTATCAACTTACAAGATGTAAATCATTCTCCGGCGACAAGTAACAAGTTCAATTCTGGAATAATCGAGGACTTTCTAATTATTACTCATCATTCGAGAACCGTCAGGATTTCCTTTTCGAATCATCTAGAAACTTCGAAAGGTGTATATAAAGTGATCATCTTTGGACCGAAAAACAGTTAGTTGAAGAAAGCATCAGTGCGCGAATTAAAACCGATAATAGACAAAGTGATATAAATAAATTGTTATATAAATAAGTGAATTGTTCTTATATAAACAGTAATTCTGAGTTAGTGTTTAAGTGTTATAAATAGTGTTAAATAAATAATTGTTTAAATAAATACTTTGACTAGAAAATTCGTTACAATTGGTGTCAGGTGTGGGGTCTGCGAATCGACCTCCAGAGAATTTTCTAGTGTAATAAAAAAAATACAAAATAAATAAAAAAAACCAAAAAAAAAATTGTTCGAGTTAAAAGTCGCCGAATTGAAAAGCGAACTCGAAGAGCGAGACGAAGATACGTCTGGTACGAAGAACATCCTACAGAAGCGGCTCGAGGAGGCTTTAATACAAGAAGGCTTCGATCCCAGTACGTATGAATTCGAGGATGAACTGGAAAAGAAATTTAATGAAAATTCAAAGAATCTGGAAGATAAATTAAACGAAAACTCAAGGAATCTAGAAGAAAAATTAAATAAAAATTCAAAGAATCTTGAAGATAAATTAAACGAAAATTCAAAAGTCCTGGAAGGAAAATTAGAAAAATTCGAAGGATGTTTGGAAGAAAAACTGGGTCAATTCGAGGCTGAACAAGAAAAAATAAAAGAAAGATTAGCCCAGCTGGAAGAAATGGTCCTAAATTCGGAGAAACGAGAGACAAGTCACCAACTTACGGAAAAGAGGCATAGCGTGGATGACAGCAAAGAAATCCCCGACGTGAAAGAAGAACAGATCATCTCATCCAAAGTGCATATGAAACTACCTAGGTTTGACGGTAAAACATCATGGACCACGTTTCTGACGCAATTCGAGGTGGCTGCAAAAGCCTACAAATGGACGTTAGAAGAGAGAGCATCTTCACTTGCCCTTGCTCTGCGTGATGGTGCTGGCGAAATTTTGAACACGTTGCCACCGGAAGAATCACTAGACTACCATCGGCTAGTAAAAAGATTAGAGATGCGATACGGCCAAGCACATCTGACGGCTGTGTACCACGTGCAGCTAAAGAACCGACGACAGAAGACAGAGGAAAGTCTTCAGGAATACGAGGCGGATATCGCACGGATGGTCCGGCTCGCCTATCCGGGTACGGCCGATGATACTCTGGAAAGATTGGCCGTCGACGCGTTTATTGACGGACTAAAGGACGACGAAATTCAACAGCGACTTCGACTGGACCGGCCGAGGACTTTGGTAGACACATTGGCCCGTGCAATGGAATACGACGTCGTCAAACAGGCGTCGCAACGACAATGTCGAGTGCGGGAATTAAAAGAGGAGTCAGCCGGTCGGGACGAAGAAAAACTTGAAGAGATGGTCCGCCGAATAATGACCAAAATAGACAGGAAGCCCAGACAAGTCAGGTGCTGGAACTGTGGGAAGTTAGGCCACGTAAGAAGCAGCTGCAAGAGTGAGAGATCTGCTTCTCAAGAAGATAAGCCCCGCGTACAGGAAAACTAGTCAGGGTCGGCGCGGCGGATCAAACGTCGATCCCGGAGCAAGAAGCCCCCGGTCTAGTTGCACTGACAAAAACCATGAAAGACAGAGCTGATAGCCTCGTTCTTACGGGACATATAAATAGAAAGCGGTGTTCGTTCCTATTGGATACCGGAGCAAGCAGGACTATTATACGAGCCAATAGGATGACTACAAGTAAGATTCAACCGACCCAATGGAAGCTACGTACGGCCACCGGGGAAATGGTTAATGTCCATGGTGAAAGCTACGTCAAGATCCGCATAGGAAAGACCTCCTTCCGAAACTGCGTGCTTGTGGCCGAAATTGAAGACAACGTCATTCTGGGCTTGGACGTGCATCGGAAGTACGACTTTTGCATGAGTTTCCAAAGAAAAGTCGTGACCTTAAACGGAGAAGAGTTCAGGCTAACTACTCAGGACATCGCAACATCTCAAGTCCGAAAGCTAGAAACAAGAATGGAAGACTCACAACGCCCACCAGAAGCCTTGTCTAAATTGTGCCAGAAAGGAGGTGACAAATGTAATACTCACCAACGACATCAAATAAAAGGATTACTAAAAGAATACCAAGACGTCTTTGAAGTAGAAGGTGGCAAGAAGGGACGAACCAACGCCGTCCTGCACAAAATAAACACTGGCGAGGCCCAACCCATCCGAAAGCGACCCAGGAGACTACCACTGGCCAAGAGAGAAGAAGCTGAAAACATCATAAGCGAAATGCAAAGGGACGGGGTAATATAACCATCCACTAGCCCCTGGACATCGCCGTTAGTTCTGGTTAAGAAAAAGGATGGCTCGATACGCTTCTGTGTGGACTACCGCCAATTAAATAATGTGACGAAAAAAGACAGCTACCCCTTACCACGAATCGATGACACTCTGGATACACTGTCAGGGTCGACGATATTTTCCACCTTAGACCTCAAGAACGGATACTGGCAAGTGGCTTTGGACAGGGATGCCAAAGAGAAGACAGCGTTTTCCATTGGAACAGGGCTGTGGCAGTTCAAGGTGATGCCGTTCGGGTTGTGCAACGCACCAGCCACCTTTGAGCGACTTGCCTGGTATACCTCGACGACATCATCGTAGTCGGGAAGGACTTCAACGACCATCTGAAAAACTTGGAGGAAGTTTTCCGAAGACTTCGTGATGTCCACCTAAAACTGAGCCCCAAGAAATGTCAGCTATTCCAAGAGACCGTCAACTACCTGGGGCATGTAGTATCCGGAGACGGCGTTTCAGTCGACCCACAGAAAATCAGGGCCGTGCAAGAGTGGCCTGTACCTGCTGACGTCCATCAAGTCAGAAGCTTCCTTGGGCTCTGCACCTACTATAGACGTTTTGTTCCCGGATTTGCCAAAATTGCTAAGCCCCTGACTCGACTCACAGAAGAGAGTAGACCATTTTGTTGGGAGCAAGACTGCCAAGCTGCCTTTGAAGAACTAAAGAAAACCCTCTCGTCTACACCTGTGTTGAGCTATCCCCTACCAACTAGAAAGTTTGTCCTGGACACCGACGCTAGCAACATTGGAATTGGCGCGGTTCTGTCACAAATACAGAATGGTGAAGAAAAAGTAATCGGCTACTTTAGCAGAACTCTATCCATACCAGAACGGAATTACTGCGTAAACAGGCGCGAAGGGTTAGCTGTAGTAAAAAGCGTGGAGCATTTCTACAGATACCTCTACGGCAGGAAGTTCTTGCTACGAACCGACCATGCCGCGTTGAAATGGCTGCTGAATTTTAAGAACCCCGAGGGCCAAGTAGCCAGATGGATAGAGAAACTGCAAGAGTACGACTTTGACATAGAACATCGAGCAGGAAGTAGCCATAAAAACGCCGACGCCTTATCCAGAAGACCTTGCCCGGATAATTGTAAACACTGTCAACGCGTCGAGGAACATGAAGAGGTTAGGAGGATAACTATCCTGGACGAACAGTGGCAGCCCGACAATATTAAGGCAGAACAACATTCCGACGCGCTCCTAAAAATGTTCCTTGACTGGAAGAAAGAAGGCAGAAGACCAATCTGGCAGGAAGTGGCTGCCAAGTCAACAGAAATAAAATCGTTGTGGGCTCAATGGGATTCCATTGAGGAAGAAGATGGTCTCCTTAAGCGCGTCGTTGAGAATCAAGATGGCACAGAAAGCAGACGTCAGCTGGTGATACCGAGAAGCTTGGTAAAAGAAGTCCTGCAGTGCCTCCATTACGACCCTTCGGGAGGACATTTAGGCGTAAAGAAGACCCTTGGCAAAGTTCGAGAACGATTTTACTGGGTCAACTGCAAGAAAGACGTGGAAGACTGGTGCAGAAAGTGTATGACGTGCGCCGCCAGTAAGGGACCTCAGAAGCGACAACGTGCTCCGATGCGGTAGTATAACGTCGGCAGCCCATTTGAGACAATTGCCATAGATGTTGCCGGACCATTCCCAGAATCTTAATATGGGAATAACTACATCGTAGTGGCAATGGACTACTTTACGAAATGGGTTGAAGCGTACGCCCTTCCAAACCAGACGGCAACTACAGTGGCGGAAACGCTCGTGAAAGAGTTAATCAGCCGATTCGGAGCACCACTGGAGCTGCATTCCGACCAAGGACGAAATTTCGAGTCGGCCATATTTCAGGACATCTGTAAGATATTGGGCATTCACAAAACTCGTACTACAGCCCTACATCCCCAATCAGACGGCATGGTAGAACGAATGAACAGGACCATTAACAAGTACCTGTCCAAAATGGTCTCCAAACATCAGCGAGACTGGGATCGTTATCTGCCATTGTTCCTTTTGGCATACCGATCTTCCATACATGAAACCACTGGACAGACACCAGCAAGGGTACTGTTCGGCCGAGAGTTGCGACTACCATGCGACTTAAAGTTCGGGTGCAAACCTGGCGAAGACGTGGCTGGAGAAGATTACGTCAGTGAACTTCGAAGACGATTGGACGACATCCATGACGAGATACGTTCCCATATGCAGATAGCCAGTGACCGGATGAAGGACGCATATGAGATTAAGGCCACTGATGGAGGATTCCATGAAGAAGATTTGGTGTGGCTTTATAATCCGAAGCGTCAAAGGGGTCTTTCGCCGAAGCTGCAACAAGATTGGGAAGGCCCGTATAAAGTTATCAAACGAATCAATGACGTAATCTACCGAATTAGACGTACTCCCAATGGAAAACCAAGAGTAGTCCACTTCAACCGACTGGCTCCATATGCTGGGGACAACCACGAAGAAGCTCGAGTTAGAGTTGTGCAGGCTCGATCGCCAGAGCCCCAGTACGAAGAATTTATGGCCGAACAGAGCTTACACCGTAAAGCCCGATTTAGAGTCACCACCGAAGTTCAGCAGGACTTATTCACCGTCCCGAAAGAATACTCGCTGGCCCATTGTGTGGCAAGGGATTTGGACAGAAGACGGAAGAAGTTTGGGCGACTACCGATGTTACTCGACCAGGTCAAAGATGGAAGAAAAGTATTGCAGTTACTCGATGGGACCCAATCCATCTTCTATCTAGTCACCAAAAGCAAGTCGTCGGAGAAGCCTACCTACCACTCCTTATGGGACTTCCGTATAGAACTAAGAGAGCAATTGCTACCCGCCAACATCCTGAAGCTAGCAATACCGAGGATCGGATGTGGACTCGATGGGCTGGATTGGAGGGTGGTCAGAAACATGCTGGAGGTTTTGTTCCGATACACTGGTATAGAAATCTTGGTGTGCGCCGGAAATCCACGACGAGGACCGTCACTATTGAAGACCGTTGACTGCCATTTCCACCTGATAACCGGATGCCGAAGCGGATCCACCTGCAAGTACCGGCATGATTTTCTGAAGGAACGGCAGAATGTGATCCGGGACGAATCACCCTTAAGGAGGGGGTAGTGTAGCGACCAGTGACACAGTACGTGTGTGCGATAGCAATTTGTTGCATGTACTTGTTATCGCTAACATGCTTACGGCGTAGACACCGCACACGGTACTTTTCGTGTTATCAACTTACAAGATGTAAATCATTCTCCGGCGACAAGTAACAAGTCCAATTCTGGAATATACGAGGACTTTCTAATTATTACTCATTATTCGAGGACCGTCAGGATTTCCTTTTCGAATCATCTAGAAACTTCGAAAGGTGTATATAAAGTGATCATCTTTGGACCGAAAAACAGTTAGTTGAAGAAAGCATCAGTGCGCGAATTAAAACCGATAATAGACAAAGTGATATAAATAAATTATTATATAAATAAGTGAATTGTTCTTATATAAATAGTAGTTCTAAGTTAGTGTTTAAGTGTTATAAATAGTGTTAAATAAATAATTGTTTAAATAAATACTTTGACTAGAAAATTCGTTACAAATTGCTAATAATATTTTCTTACCTTGTACGTATCTACATAGTGAGGAGACTTGGCAAGGAAATCGAAACTTTATGGTGAGTGGAGACGGTCACCTGCGTCATTGCCTTAACTTTCCTCTGACTCGCATCTCGGTCTACATTATTGTGTACTATACATATAATGTAAGTATGTATTTAGGACGTTTAATAGTCAAATAGATGCCAATGCTAAACGTTGTTGATCACAAAGGGTTGCTGCAAAACTTATTTAGTAGTCATTAACTAATCAAAACACAAAAGCCTAAAAATCAACTTCACATAAAAAGTTTGAATCCAAATTCACCCTTTCAGACAAAGGTCTTTGTATTTCATTTGGTTTAGTTTTCCAGAAATATATTTGATTTTCTTGTATCATCAAGTAATATACAAAATTATATTCTCCCACGTTTGTATCATATACATCTGGGTTATACAATTCACACAGAAACTGCCGATAGCTTTACTACAAAGTTAAAATTTGAGGCTAGCTCATACAATAGGTACTAAAAGTTGTAATACCTATAGGTATTATATGATGAATTTTGCTTTCAAAGTAGGTTGGATGATATTTGAATAGTGCCATTAAATAATTTTTAATTTGAAACTGAGTATTGTAAAGGTTCCCATCTTGGGTAGATACGAGGGGCAAGTAAAAAATAAGGTTCCCACATTTTTTTCAGGTGTAAGACATTTTTTATTGCAATATATAAGTATACCACCTGAAAGCTTGTACTTTAAACTATTTCTCTACATAGTCGCCAGATTTTTCTACGCATTTTTTCCTGACGAGTTATCCACTTCTGAAAACCCGCTTCAAAGAACTCCGCCGCTTCGTTCGCCTCTTCATCTGCACTGAAGCGTTGTCCACCCAAGTGTTGCTTCAATTTGGGAAAGAAGTGGAAATCGCTGGGAGTAAGATCAGGGCTGTAGGGGGCATGATAGAGCAATTTCCAGCCGAATTTGACCAGTAGGGCGATGGTCTGTCAAGACATGCGGGCGCGCGTTGCCGTGGTACAGCCTAACGCCCTTGGTCAGTCTTCCTCTCCGGCAATTTTGGATGGCTCTTTTGAGTTTTGTCGACGTCTCGCAGCACCTGTCCGAATTTATTGTGGTCCCTTTAGGCATAAGCTCGGTAAGCAAGACGCCTTTTCGGTCCCAAAACACCGTAGCCATCATTTTTCCTGCGGACAGCGTCTGCTTAAACTTCTTAGGTCTAGTCTATGCTTCCTTCGGAGAACTCCCTGCACCATTTGCGGACGTATTGGACTCTGATGCAAGCTTTGCCAAAAAACTTCTTCCAACAGTCTATGAATTTCAATAGGTTTAACCTTCTTCGCGTTTAAAAATCGAATCACTGAACGGATTTCGCACCTGGCGGTGACGGCGATAGCGGACTCCATCGCGGATGGCTATTAGGCCGGCACCTGAGCGTCACAGCGATCGCTTCTGGTAGTGGGAATGGAGTGGGGGAACCAGAAATCAAGGCGGTGTTGCCGGATTTCGCCTAGCATCTCGCGCGGCGAGTTTACAGCGTTGGGAACCTTATTTTTTACTTGCCCCTCGTACCTACTGGATCTAAGATTTATAACGTCTTTTACATTGAAAAATAGAAATCAACATTAAAGGGATTTTAAAGAAAATGTAGTCGAGAGAGACGCCCACCATATTGAATATATCAGGTATTTGGTCTATGTTACATTATCACCTGGCTTATGACTTATGTACATTTACGTATGCAAAGTTCAAACTCACCAAGAACTTCATTACAAAATTATGCCAAAGCAACAAAGAAAGTTAATAAAAGCTATGCACACAAAGAACTCCAGCAATATCTTTGGTAATCTGTAGGTGAAATTTAATCCCAGCAACAGTAACTTCAAAGTTTTGAGTCGCTTGAAGAGTGAGGAGATATCATTATAAACAAAAATCTAAGTTTAGATTTTTTTGAAATTGCCAATCTATCACGCTTCTTCTTCTCCGCTTAACTTTAAATTTCTTTAAATTATCTCAGTTAGTTATCCCATTAAATACTGATTAGAGCTTTAATAATAAGAAATGTACCGCAACAGGAATAAATTTAACCAATGGTGGGGAGATTCAATCACATGTATTTCAAAATTATAAAAGAGTAGGTAGGTATGTACTTTACTAATTTCGAGCAAACATAAATGTACCACTAAATTTTAACTCATTTATTTAATACTTATCTGGACCTATGCTTTGTCAATATTTGCAGTTAGTACTTAATATTACGTAAAGTCTGATGCTGCTGGTTAGGAACAGAATTATGTAATATTAAATTTTGATTCGTTTACGTATTTTCCGCTTGGTAGACAATAATGTTACTTTATAAAAATTAAGTGGTAGTCATATCTGCAGTAATATTGTAGAACAAAACGCGGATATTCATGGCTGTATTACAAAGAAGCCTCACTAAGTTATTGAATAAATTGTTGCCTTTCGTATTCGCAATAACAATAAGGAAATATGCTTTTCTTCCATTATTTTTCCTCGATCTAAAAGTAATAGTAATTTAAATTGCGGCAATTTAAAATTCTCGTGGTCTTCCGTCGTTCTATAATTTCTTTAAGCTTTTAATCGAGTTCTACTGACAATGAGTCAGGTTCAAAGAAAATGCCAAGGCAGTCTGTTGTGTCTGAGAGTGCCCAGTTAACGACTCTATACTAGTATAAATAGACGAAGATTGCGCAGGTCCACATTTTATAGTAGGTAATATATGTGTTTTGAGAAACTAGGAAATAACATAACAAAATATTATTTTCGAATGTAACATTGTTCACGATACATTTCTGTCAAACATTAGTAGATTCAACTGCCAGTAGTATACGTACTTACACCAAAATGTTAATCAACTGCAATCAGTAGGATAAATCATAAGTTTCATTAGACAGCACATTATAAGGTCCTGTAATCAAACGCCGAAATGTGTCATTTCTTAAAGTGTGTAAAAAGAGGATACATTTTGAGAAATTTTTCCTGTCTTCTAATTAATTAATTTAATTAACCATAATACTTAATATATATTGTCTACTAGCGTTGCTCGGGTAAGAATATATTACACGTTTGAGGGAACATTCTAGAATATTCACGAATTTAGAACTATCCAGAACCCCATAATGATTCAAAACATTTTATAACTTTTTTTAACATTCTGAAGCATTCTTGAACATTGCCAAATCATTCTGAAATATTATAATAAAACATTCTTTTACTTCTTAGAACATATTTGAACTCCCTGTAACATTCTAAAAAAATCTGCTTCATGCTCATCCCCACTCCGTGCTGTTTGCTGGGTGAGTAGTGACATCAGTAGGGCGGCTGGCGGGGATGACTAATCGATTGATAATAATTGATCAGTTATCGACCACCGAGAGTTACAGTACTAATATCGCTATTAAAAAATGGGAGTTGGTGGTAGAAGGGTGAAAATTAAGGGTTAGATGTATTTTTTAATGCCAAATCATAAAAAAATAAAAATAAAGAATTTTGTCCAAAAATTAAAAAAGTTAGGGGTGGAGAACCCTTATCACTTAGGGGTATGAAAAATAGATAGTTCCCGATTCTCACACCTACTGAATATGCATATAAAATTTCATAAAAATCGGTCAAGCCGTTTCGAAGGAGTATGGTAACCAACATTGTGACACGAGAATTTTATATATATTAGATTAATCTTTTTCAAGTATATTGCTAAATTAAAATGTAGAGGAAATAATTTTGTTAGTGAAAAAAAAATATTTGCTTTGTCCTTGATTATGAAAAGGAAGTCAAACAAAATGTTATTGTTGCAATTTAACATTACCCTGAATAAATCCAGTTTGATATTCGAGTCGAAATCAACTGTGGATCTACTTCCTCTGTGTCAAGCTTTTCTCAGACAGTTTTAGTTTTTGGCAAATACTAGAAGAGTAAAACAGATTTTTTTACTTCTTTTCTTTTTTGTATTTCTCTCTCTAAATTATTCTGGAGAAGATTACCCCTCTGTCTTTGCATTGGAATGGAGGTATGTATAAGGGACTGCTTACCCACCAGCATTTTCGCTGGTAAGTTACTAAGGATTTGTAGCAATATGGTTATTACAATTACTTTCAAAACGGATAAATTACCGCTCCAACGGACATTGAAAGAGATTTTATTCAGCCTCCGTTAGATATCTAATTATTACAATAATTAACCACAATATTAAGATCAGTAATTAATAATTATTGCAATATTATTAACATACTTATATCTTGATAATTGAATCAGACATGAAAATTTCTAAAATAAATTTCTCAAATAATCACACTTAGGTCATTTCATATTAGTGAAACTGTACTTAACTGTGTAGCCTTCTTACATTACGTACATTCAATAGCTATTCGTAAACAAATAATTTCTGTGACAGAGCATGAGCATGTATCTAAGAACTATTATATCCTCAATGATGAAGAACAAGCGAACAAGATGGTTGAACTTCCAAATTTGTATGTAGAGATCCACGTCTGAGTGAGAATGAGGTAATAATTAATTGTTGTGTGGGGTGATACGAGTAAATAGATACGACCAAAAATACCATTTAGATCATATTGTTTCTGCAAACTTTGTGCAATATCAGAAGGAATACTATGGCTAACATTATCAACATGTGTTGACCAACCTGTTGTCATGGACCTAGGAGTAGCGATTGTATTTTGTACTTCCACCTGTTTTGAGCAGTGAGGTTCTTCATGGTCAATTTCCTCTTCAACTCTTCGTTTTTTTCCAAAGAAATCCCGTATATCCATCGCGAAATCAATGATTATTCAATTTATAGCAATAAAAATAACAATTGTAGGTATCGATTTTTGACTAAAACACTCTTTACCGCACAACACTTAACCAAACTACAAAAAATCATAAAAAATCTCTAGTTTATGTTTATTTTAGTTTAAAAAGGGATTCTCCGTACCATAGATTGCAATATAGCCCATTATATTTATAATATATATTATAATTAAATAGACCCGTCGCTTCATGTGATGGCGCTTCAAATGCCGTCTATACACAGAACAAAGAATTATTATAATATGAAATGAATGTCACAAACTGTGGCATGTTCCGAAAAGTTTAGATATCTATCGCTACATTTTTTTTTATCTCAAAGTATGCACAAACAGTTTAATTATAATAATTTATCTTAATTTTTGGTATTTTTAAAGTAGGGCATTGTGATTTCAAGGTAGGGCATTGCCCCACAATGCCCCTCCCTAGCTACGGCCATGTACGAATTAAAATTGAAATATTTGTTTTGCATTATTATCTGGAGGCTTTGTGTAATTAGGAATGATGAAAAAAACTGTGTTAAGTAAATAATAAACAAAGTGGGCGAAACTCGTGTCGATGCTACAAGAAAATGTGTAGTAATTAGGGGTGAGTCTCTTTAACTATTTCAGTTCTCTTATTTATAACAATATACAAACAGTAGTATAAATAAATAAAACAGTAGTATAAATAAATAAAACAGGTGAAATTAGGGTAAGGAGAATGATGAAGCTTCAAGGGGATGTTACTCTCATATCTACGTACCTATGTTACGCCTATGATTCATAGTTTGATTGAAAATGATTCTTCCACAGTGACTTCAAGATAGACAGTTAAGCATAGAAAAAATAAAGAACGATATTGAGAATTAAAATTCGATCCGTTATGGGACGATCCCATTAAAATTTAACTGAGGATTCCAGATTTTTTGTCTGGTACCTTGTTAGTTTTGCATAATTGCATTACTTTAATTTCCATTAGCGGTCATTTGTGGCCTGAATGATACAACGCTGGTCGAATTCGATATGCAATAGTAATAAGTAGGTTAAATAACGTAAATCTCTACAATCTGTTTTAAATGAAAAACTGTATCACAACGCAACTGTGTCACTGATAGATTCGAAATATAAAAGTTTCGGTCAATGATTTTTAACTATAACGCTAATTTTATCATATAATGTTCACCGACAATAATAATTTCCTCTTCTTATATTGATATCAATCACGTCTTCAAAAAAATTACTTATGCTACTTGATAGTCGCTTTCTACAGAATTTTTGGCTTTATGTTTGAATCAAACATTAATTATAAAGAAAAACGTGATTCATAACTGACACAATTTAAAAAAATGATATTCTAACTGTTTTGTGGTCCAATTCAGATCGATTTCGCAGAAACTGACCATCTCTGACACTGAAAATTTAACACATTCTATGAAAAAAATACAATTTGGCACCCAAATAAACCAAAATTTATCTTACCCATAAACACGGCATGTATAAGTGATAATAAAATCCACAAGAAACTTATTTAACACATCTTCTTCTAAAACAAGAATTTGGTTAAAAAAATGGCCTTGGCACTATCGGGGTTTTCCCAATTTTTCCCCTTTTTTTATTTTTGAATCTAATACTTCATCATAATTTCTACTTTTTAACTGAATAGCATTATTTGCATGTGAAGCATATAAAATTGAATAGCCATGCAACTAGCCTAGAAGACTGATTCAAACCATTACTTAACCTTGTGATAGTGACAAATTTCAGAAATTTTTTTAGTGCAACCATATATTTTCCTTTTACAGCACAGCTAAACGTGGGCAGCCCTAATGCTGCATATAATATACAGGGTTTTTTAAGTTGATGGGCTATTAGAAGTATATGAATTAGTAGGAATTCAATTCTGAAACTTGGGCTCATTTGTTTATTGTTATGCCGCTTTTTTTAAAAATATTTTCAAGTTCAGTTTACATGCGGTTATACCGGAAGTCGACACCAGCTTTGTTATTTTAAATGGAGTGGTATATTCACTACGCTGAATTCGAATAAAACGTGTAATTCTAAGGTAAGTTTGATAACCAACTTGTACACCTATGACGATCGGTTTCTGAGTTAATTTAATTTATAAAAAAAAAATCGTTACTGCAACCCAAATTGTAAAAAATCATAACTTCCACAAAATACGACTGAGACTGTTAAAATTTTTACTAACAATAGCTGAATATTGGTGCTAACGCCTTGAAAAAAATGAACGAAATAATTTATACAGGGCGTTCAAAATTAAATTCTAAAGTTTAAAAACTTCAAACACGAATAACTTCGTTTTTTCAAATGGCACTAACAATTTTTTATTTTCAAACGACTCTTATTATCCTCTTTCGATCTATATGGATACTTACTGTTTTATTTGAAAATTTTCGAGTAATTTTGAATTAGATATTACTTCGAATAGCCAATTTGAATATTTTTCGCATTAAAAGGTGTGCTTTGGAAAAATGACAACTAACGGCAATCAATGAAAAATAAAGGCAAAAAACGCATTTCCGATTAATTTCTGTTACTTGCAAAAAATAATCAAAAACGAAAACTTCAATTGAGGTATTTATTATAAACATTTGTCTCGAATATCTCCCCAACAGAAATTAAGCGGTAAAAAAGGTTTTACTGTAATTTTAGGTGTACAGGGTGATTCATTATAATGTCGCCCCCCTTTAACTTTGTTATTTGGAGTGTCCCAAAACAATTAAAAGTATGGTTATATAGGTGCTAAAAAATGTTTTTCTTCTATTTATAACAAAAATTTGAAAAATGATCAGTATACAGGGAAAACCAAAAAGTTCATTTTTTTTAATGCATCAACCTATATATTAATTTATTTTTCGATTCCTCGTAAAATTTTAAGCATAATTTATATAACATACCGTATACCTAAATTCAATAGTTTCTGAAATATTCGCATTTGAGACGTTATCAAATAATTTAATCAACAATAGTTACAAATCAAGAAGTCCTAGTATACCACGCTTTTTATTGAAAACAAATAACTAACAGTGACATTACCTATATAAAAAACCGTGTATACGACCACCAAATTGAAAACCTCAATCATCTTAAAGATTTGATACGGAATAAAATTAATAATTTAAATGAAAATAACCCAGCATTCATAACAGATTCATTACAGGAAATGCGAAGAACCCTTATACAATGTGTTGAAAAAAATGGAGGCCCGGTAGAGCCTCCTTATATTTAACTAAAAATTGTTTTTGTTATATTATTTATTGTTAGATTTCTTGGTTTGTTGTTGTTTAATAAAATATTTGACGATAACGTTTCAAATGGGAATATTTCAGAAACTATTGAATGGTATACGGTATGTTATATAAATTATGCTTAGAATTTTACGGGGAATCGAAAAATAAATTCACATATAGGGTGATCCATTTAAAAAAAATTAACTTTTTTGTTTTCCCTGTATACTTATCATTTTTCAAATTTTTGTTATAAATAGAAAAAAAGTATTTTTTAGCACCTACATAACCATACTTTAATTTTTTTGGGACACTCGAAATAACAAAGTTAAAGGGGGGCGACATTATAATAAATCACCCTGTACAAGTTGGTTATCAAATTTACCTTAGAATTACACGTTTTATTCGAATTCAGCGTAAAAAACATATCATTCCTTTTAAAATAACAAAGGTGGTGTCGACTTTCGGTATAACCGGATATAAATCGAACTTGAAAATATTTTTAAAAGAAGCGGCATAAACAATAACCAAATGAATCCAAGTTTCAGAATTTAATTCCTTCTACTAATTCTTATACTTCTATTAGCCCATCAACTTGAAAACCCCTGTATACACGATAAATCTCTATATTCCTATTTAGACGTATATAAAATATATATCTATTAGAGTTGTTGTTTTCAAAGTAAAAGATGTAAAAACATTAAATGGAAAAAACACGCTAAAAAAGCAAGCAGCCAAAAAATTGTAAGTAGGTGTATTACTTCTTTAAAGAAGGCTGCAGAGGGAACATCAAAGACTACTTCGATTTTACGCTTATTAAAATATCTTTCTTGTCCCAGGATGACGAATTTATTGGATTACTAAACTTTTCATTTCTTTAGTCTTTTAAGTTACCTAGCATCTCGTTTACTTTTTTCCACTCTTGGAACATGAATTTTTCAGGATTATACAACAAAACTTTTAACGAACGTAGTCTGTGGGATAAGTATATTTGTTACTAAATATCATTGCGTCACTTGTATCTAATTCTTATGATTAAAATAATTTTTTTTTTTTTTTTTAAGTAAAAATATCTTTGTAATAGTACAGAAAAGCTTTTATAACAAACTTTTAATATCATTTGTATGTACTTTTGACAAAGACTTATTATGTAATAACGAAGTATATATTTACAGTCAAAGTTTTATTAAATCTTCTCCCCTGCCAAGAGACGTTGTTGATACCCACATAAAAAAATATGACAATATAGAAGATTCTACTGATGAGAAATATTCATATAAATGAATTGCTTTTTGTATTGTCATCTATGACTGCAATAACTCAACAACAAAAAAATATTAAAGGCAAAGATAAGAAAAATAGTTGAAAGAATGTATTTGAAATAGAAGATATATATATGAAATGATTTCTTATTTCAAACACAAAATGTTTTTTTTTTCTGAAAGAAGCTTTCGTAATACAAAACGTACAATTAAATGGATATTTAAAAAAAAGCTGTTTGAGCAATTCAAAAAAATGTGAGCCGTTGCGGGATGCCTGGCAGATGTGAAACACCGAGTTTGCACAAGTAATATGCATGAAAGACAATACTACGACAGGAACTAAATATGGCATTATGAAAAAATCAAATATTACGATTTTTTTCCACAAAATGATGACTACTTACTATTTATTTTTATTAAATATCAAAATTAAAAGTTCAGACATTTATTTCAAGTTACGACAACTCAATTCTTTTAATCAGTGATTTCACTAATAGTTATATTCGATGATGCTTC
Source organism: Agrilus mali (assembly GCA_029378335.1). Taxonomy (NCBI): domain Eukaryota; kingdom Metazoa; phylum Arthropoda; class Insecta; order Coleoptera; family Buprestidae; genus Agrilus; species Agrilus mali. The sequence goes on along the minus strand of CM055655.1, from coordinate 12,800,812 downwards.
TGACAACATGACTGTGATAATTAGTCGAGGATAACTGAAGTATGTTACAAAAGTATTGAACATAACATTATCAAGACAACTAATAAATACAGCATCTATTGTTGTTGCACATCTTGTAGTAGGTTCTCTTGGATTGTTGTTAATTTGCAATTGAAATTCTTTTGGAGGGACGTAATTAATGGCATTGATTCATCTTTAGAAAAATTTACATTGAAATCTCCAGCTAAAATCAATGGTAGATTATCTTTAATGGTTTTAAAAATTATTGAACCTCTGTAACTGTACGGAAATTATTTCTCATGTAAAAATGAAATATCATTCGTTTTTTATTAAGTGAAATGTACGCAATAATCATCATTAATTCACTTCTATCTTTTAGTTTACTATAGTAAACGACACCGTCGAACCGAGTGGGAAGACAATCGCACAGGCGCTTGCGCATGGCGAGCGTCGCCACGGCATGCAATCGCCACGATCGCCACACCAACAATCCGATTTACCCGCGTATATAAATGTTTCACATCAAAATTTAATCAAGTTGCAGTTTCGGCAGTTTTTATGTATTACATTTGTACCTAATTATTTAAGAAATGATTTAGTAATGATCACGAGCCGAGCATAACCAAAATCCTCATCAGAAAAGGATCCTCAAAGTGTCAAAAGCTTTTAGTTATATAGCCCCAATCAGATTTGAAAATGTAAGAACTTCCAATTGCCAATTTCATCGAACAGTAAAGTGAATTGACTCTAGCACTTTGAAGTCCTTTGTACTACTTATTATAAGGCACATTTATAAAGTAATTCGTTTACAAGGCCTCAACTATTTGTTCACAAAAAGGCATCGATTCTAAAGCCTGAAAGGAGTACATTTTCTAACACAAAACACTTTTGTCCAGTGTTCAGTTCTGTTTCAAGTTGGCCCTTCGGCAGGGTTTTATGATGACACTTTGGAAAAACTTAGTTTTGATGTCATCATAACTCTTAAATCCCGTTTTTGGCCTTTAGTCAACCAAGTGCATGGATGTACAACTTTCATTCTTATCTAGGTTGGGGTCAAAATGTGGGATCTTCATTTAGAATTTCCATTTGATTTCGACGGCAACAGCTAAGGTTAAATGAAAGGTCTCCCTGAAATGAAAACCTAGATTGGTTACACCTTACAGCTTTTATAATAAGAAGTTTTTTTTTTATTAAACCGTTGAAGTGAGATAATAAATTGTCCAAAATAATCATGTAGCCCCTTTTGAAAGTTTCTTGTGGTTATTTATCTATATAATTAGTATGTACATATTTTTGGTAATATAATTTCATTTAAATGTTAAACACAGCTTTGTCAATAGGACCATTGATAATTGTCTCCAACGATTTTCGAAACAAACGTTAAAGAAGAGGCGGACAGCGGGTCACGGCTACTTTGCAAATTAATCTTTGCACGACGCAACGTGATGTTAAGCCAACTATAAGCCACAAACTAACCGACATGCAGTCGTGGCGGTCGATTTTAATTGTACACCCGACTTCCTTGTTTCAACAAAACATCGAACTGGACTATGCAAATTGTTTTAATGTCTCATTAACAGCGGAAATTATCCCTTAACAATATTCTGATATTTTACGAAAGCCAGTGGCCATTGACGGCGTATTATGACTTACCCGACCTTATTCTGCTGGGTGTGAGCACAAACGCATAATTTAGTGAACGTATGGAATATATTTTCTCAATCACATCATTATGAAAAGATCTCCTACTTTTTTAAAACTTGCCTAAACTGACTAAATTTTCAAAATCTTTTGATTAAAATGTACAACCCTAAAACAAATATTTGCACATAAGTAGCCAAGCAGCTAAAGCAAATGCATTGCTGGGGGGAATATGGGGATTAGGACAAAAATTGTGCAGAAATAACTGGGAAAGAAGGGTGGTACTTTTTAAAACGTTAGTAAAAAGTATAGCCTTTTATGGAGTCGACATATGGAGATGAAAAGAGTATAGAATAGTAGCAAATATTTATAAAAGGTATATACAATGTGTAGGTTTTTTATATATTGTGATGTGTTCAGTCACGGAAAACACAATTAGCAAAACAAAACAACGAATTTATTTAATTACTAAAGTTAATTTGACTACTCTACAGTTATAAACAAGTCTACACAATTTATTTCACTAAAAAGTCTCTTTTCCCGCTCGCCTCTACTTTGTGAACTTAGTGAACACTCGCTATAATGTAGACACTATCTATCTATCGCCTGTTGCAAATGTTTGTCGCCATATCTCATTTCAAGTCGCTCTAGCAGTGCAGAGAAGTCCCATTGTTGGCGCTCTGGGATACCTTGGAGGACGTCCAATGCTTCTCCTCGCAGAGCTATGACCAGCGCCGTTGCCTTCTCAAAATCGCTCCAATTGTTTGCTTCTGCCGCTGCCTCGAACTGTCGTTTGTACACAGACCAGCAAATTTTTCCGTCGAAAGTCGGTGGTTAAATCCTAATCGCCTTGGCAGTGTCTTCGGACTTTACTTCACTTGCCGGTTTTGTGTTCTCGAACTTCTGTCTCATCTTCTCTACTTCCTTTTGTACTTCTTCTTTCAACTCATCTCTTAGCTTTTCTTGTCGTATCTCCAATTCTTGTCGTACTTCCTGTAACTCTTCTTTTAATCCTTCTTGCTCAATTTTTATTGTCCTTATATCTTCGACCAATTTCTCTTGAACTGCCTTAATTTCTTCTTTGCTTGCTTTAATTCCTTTCTTCATTTCTTCTTGTGCTAATTTCATTTCGTCCTGTCCAGTTACCATTTTATTCTTCAATTCTTCCTGTCCACATTTCATTCTTTCTTGTCCAGCTTCCATTTTATTCTTCATTTCTTCCTGGCCTGCCTTCATTGCCTTCATCATTTCCATTAAAGCCTTTATTTGTTCTTCCATTATTGCCGCTTGTTTTCTTGTTACTGGCATAAGGCTTCAAAATTCTTTTTCACTTCGGATCTTTCCTACGATCTGTCGCACTAACTTTCTTCGGGAATCTTCAATTCCCTTACTATCCCACTCCTGACACCAAATGTAACGTATTCAGTCACGGAAAACACAATTAGCAAAACAAAACAACGAATTTATTTAATTACTAAAGTTAATTTGACTACACTACAGTTATAAACAAGTCTACACAATTTATTTCACTAAAAAGTCTCTTTTCCCGCTCGCCTCTACTGTGAACACTCGCTATAATGTAGACACTATCTATCTATCGCCTGTTGTTCGCCTATCGATCGCTTCGCTTCCAAACATCAGCTGTTCACTGTCAACTAACTCGGTGTGTGCCATCCCCGCCTTTTTAGTCTTTTCAGCCTCTTTCTAGGGAATTCTACAGCCGTCTAGTAATCCAATTGTTTTCCCATTGATCGTTGCTGGTGTTTTCTAGATGTTTCAGGAAAGCCGGGAATATTCCTTATGTATTCAGGGAAGATGTTCGTTAATTATGCTCACACCAACTTAATGGGCAAGTACTTGTAACAATATATTTGTCTAGGAGTAGTTCAATGAAGTCCCGAGTCGTTCAGGAAACGAATATATTTAACACAAAATACAACAAAAAGAAATAACGGTAACGAAAAGAAAGTAAAACGAGTTAATGAACACTTTGTAAACTAAATAACTAAATACACTCTTCTATTAAACGTCTTAATAATAAATATCGTCTTCAAAAATACGTCTTCCGTCTTTAAAATAACGTCTTCAGGGTTCTTAATTCATTCTCCGACTGCACGCCACGTAACCCTTTCGCGCCAAGTATAAACGTGTCTTTATTGATTTTTCCCCCGCATCTTCGGAAACGCTGACTATGGCGGGAAAAAATGCGTATTGATTTACTAAAGAATCCTACAAATGGGTGTTGCGATTAGAAAGAAGTACCCCAGACTACATTTTAAGAAGGGAAACAAAATGTGGGAAAATGGTGGAAGATACAAGAAGAAGGGTTGTAAAATATGAAGAAAAATTGGGAAAGGGATGAGGCTTTAACAGAAATGGCAATAAGTAAAGAACAAATGGAAGAGTGGAGAGGAAAGGGATTGAATATTAGTAGGATGGTGGGGAACAGATGTAATGAAATAGTAAGAGGTGAGGATTTGAGAAAAATTTGGGAATTCAGATGCGCGAAAGGTATGAGGGAGTTTATATGGGTAGAATGGCAAGGGGATGATTTGCCAGGATATCTAAGAGATGGAAACAGTATAGAATAAGTTTTTGATGGAAGAAGGTAAGAGATTGTGTAGAGTATGTGGAGAAAAGAGTGAATCCATGGAGCATGTATTAGAAGAAGTAACAAGGAAGAATGAGAGGGAGGAACTTGGAAGGATAATAAATGCGGATGGTAGTAGTCTGGCCCTATTGAAGCAAATTTTAAAAAGAAGAGGTGTGGAAAGGGGGGAGGGAAAATACAGGAAAAATGAATATAAAGGAAAAGGAAGGGAAGTTCTTAGTTTAAATATTTAAATTTTTGTAGGTTGGAGAATATAATATGTTTCTTTCTTTTTTCTTTTAAGTGTGATGTAAACATAACTTTTTGTTTCAATGAAGCTCTTACTACCATAAAACTAATAATCCATTGCATTTATTGTGCTTGTATTACTTCACTTATCATCTAAAAATATATTGTCACCGTTTGATGATTGGGTGTAATACAATATCCCTGTGTTCGATTCTCACCTCAATTTGGGAATTCAGATGCGCGAAAGGTATGAGGGAGTTTATATGGGTAGAATGGCAAGGGGATGATTTGCCAGGATATCTAAGAGATGGAAACAGTATAGAATAAGTTTTTGATGGAAGAAGGTAAGAGATTGTGTAGAGTATGTGGAGAAAAGAGTGAATCCATGGAGCATGTATTAGAAGAAGTAACAAGGAAGAATGAGAGGGAGGAACTTGGAAGGATAATAAATGCGGATGGTAGTAGTCTAGCCCTATTGAAGCAAATTTTAAAAAGAAGAGGTGTGGAAAGGGGGGAGGGAAAATACAGAAAAAATGAATATAAAGGAAAAGGAAGGGAAGTTCTTAGTTTAAATATTTAAATTTTTGTAGGTTGGAGAATATAATATGTTTCTCTTTTTTCTTTAAAGTGTGATGTAAACATAACTTTTTGTTTCAATGAAGCTCTTACTACCATAAAACTAATAATCCATTGCATTTATTGTGCTTGTATTACTTCACTTATCATCTAAAAATATATTGTCACCGTTTGATGATTGGGTGTAATACAATATCCCTGTGTTCGATTCTCACCTCACTTAGTGTATATATAAAAAAAAAGAACATAACTAAAATGCTGTCTTATCTTGGAGCTTGGCACCTGGGAAGAATCTCCCTACTTCGCCACTTTAAATATGGTACACTGAATATTTAATCCGCAACAAAAGAAAACTATATTTGATGAAAATTTTTTGACTATATATTAAAAACAACAGCAAAACAACTTAATCTCTCAAAATGCTTTGAATTTAATGAATAATGAATTTAATAAAAAGGGTCTGATTCTCGATAATCAACCAAATGTTAATAAATGTCCCCTATTAAATATAGTTTAAATTCTACCATTCCTCGAGTTGAAGAAGACAGACTATACTGTAATGAAGTAATATAGAATACACACCAGCCAAATTTAAAGGGATACGAACCTCAAATCAATCTACAATACATCCCTATTTGATTCACTGGTTCATCAACGCCCAGGCGAAACCTAGAATGCTGAAATTTTTATTATGTAGGTATACAAGGAACAAGAAAGGAAATTTTAAAATTCAACCCCTGAGGGGGTAAAATCTACTTGCTACATTTTTCCTACATTTTCCAATATAAAAAACTTGAAAAAGTATCGTTTACAAATAAATAATTAAAGATAAAATCGATTTTTTAAAGTCGAATTTTGATCATTGGCCCAACACTAGTATACAGTAAAGTTTTTGTATTTAATATCAGTATTTTGTTTTCCTTTGACATCTTCGATTTATTTTCTTCATCAACAGGTTGCAACTTCGGATTAAGAGATTATCTGTGAAACATTCACAATACATATAGTACAGAGGAATTAGTGAAATTTTGTATCTGTTCCTTAAAAATGCCCGCATGTGTATAACTAGCCAAACTAACTTCGCTTTGCGGATTTGATGGTGCTCTTAAATAGCTTTTGATTTGATTTGATTTGATTTATTAAGAAATCCACAGACGTGAGTCCAATTTGTAGTATTGTACTAACAAAAAAAAGTATAGGTAGTTGTTAGTGAAGGATGGTTATCACTGTACAAGCATTTTTCTTAAGACTATATCTCTGAAGGATTAAAAACATATCTTATTGATTACAAAAGTAGGTGAAAATAAAAAATTAATACAATATAACGCAAATTATAACAATCTTGGAGGCAGTTTCACATTTTAGTGTAAACAAGATAAAGAAAGAAAAGTAATAAGTCTTATATAAACTCAAACTTAACAGTTAATAGTAATCTTAGTTTAATAATCACAATTTTTATGTTGATACACACTTGTAAGTAGTTAACACAAAAGCTAATGACTAGTAGTCTTGGAGTAAGGCACTATTCGTAGCCGAGGAATGTTGAAGATGTTATTCTTTTAAATTCATTAAAGTTGAGATTATTCCAATCCGTTTCTAGTGGCATTTCGTTGCAGGTTTGTAATATTCTGTCGATAGGCCTTGTTTCTGTTGTAGTTATGTTTACGTGGAACTCTTGGCTTCTGTTGCGAAGTATTCGCCCTGGTACACAAAATCCAACACAGTGAGTTAATGTGTCCCTTTAACAACTTCAAGCAAAACAGAGCGTCGTAATAGTTTCGTAGAGAGTCCAGAGTTGGAAGACCAGCTTGTCTTAATGGTAAAGGGTAGTTGTGGTTGCGGGCATCCATTGGTTGGTTGGTTTTAAATGAGAAGTTGCGCGGAAATCTATGGCGAACCGAATCCAGAGCTTTGATTAGGCATTTCTTGTGGGGAGACCCTATTTGGCTCGCAAACCATAGTTTGGATTGTACGTAGGACTGAAAGAGTTTAACTAGTGTATATGGGTTTATGAAATTCCTGCTCCTCCGCATAATCCAATATAGAGTTCTGAAAGCGTCTGAAACTATCTTATGGATGTGTTTGGTGAAGTGAAGGTGATTATTTTGGTAGATGCATCGTTGAGTGCAATTGCAAATAATACTGGGCCACAATTTGGATCTTGGGGGACTCCCGGCTTGAGTTCAATCTTGGAGGACAGGGAGCTCTCCACCAAAACACGTGAGGTTCTGTTGCTCAAGTAGGAGGTAAACCAGGTTCCTCAATTAAGTGTTGGATGGAATCAAAGGCACCGCCCAGGTCTGTGTAGATAACGTCAGTTTGCAAATCTTTTGTGAAAGATAGCGATGAGGCACTTAATAATCATGCAAAAAATATTTCTACAAAAGCTGTTTTTCTATAAATATGGTAGATTATGCATATAACGTTCAGGAGCATTACGAAATTATTTGAAACGTTTTAAATTTTTTATATTCTGAAATCTTCTAAAAGATTGTATATGTATAATACCCTTAAACTTTCTGAAAAACTTTAGAACCTATTAGAAAATTCTTAAACAACCTTCTGGAACATTCTAGAACATTGCCGAACCTTCTACGAAATATTAGTATCTTCTGAAAATTAGTTATATGAAGTCCTTTCGATTGATACTCTTTTAATTCCCATAACTAGCTGAACATCGAAACTTTAATGGCTGGAGGACAGAAGGTTACAACACCATGTTACAATAACATATAACCCACCTGGGGCTGCGAGTTCGATTGTCCAGCTTTATTTACAGTCAAACCTGGATAAGAGGAAGCTGAAGAGATCTAATTTGTTTTTAACTTATGGAGGTTTCTTACGAACCCAGGTTTCTATGCTAATAGAGTGGCCTCTCTCACTTACACTACTTACAGAGGTTTATGAAAAATTCTGGAGATATGTAGGTACTGATAAATTTTATGTATTTAACATTAAGAGTACATATCGAACCTTTCTTCGCAAATGGCACTTATCAACAGTAACAAGTTCGACAAATAAGTCAGGACATTCGGAGAGAAGAGTAGAATAAAATAAAATAACAGTGTTCGTTCCTCGAAATTCAAGAAAACAACAATAATATTAGTTCCACGAAAATTACGAATAAGTGGTAAATAACAGATGTTAAATACCGTCGACTTTCTCTTATAGAGATTTTGGTTCCTTAGGAGTGATCTTGAAGGGTAAAAATAACGGTACCTGACAGTTACTCTCGCTTATAGAATTTTCTCGTTTACTCAGTTCTCACACATCCAAGTTTGGCTGTATTGATAAGGTAAGGTGCCTAATATTCTTTGTATAGGTTGCTCCTAACATTATAAAATATTTTCGACAAATTTTTCAATTCTTTTTAAAAAGCTCAAAGAGATTCTAAAAAAAATTAAAAAGTTTTTGAAAGGTTCCGTAACTATCAAGAATTTCTGGTACCTACTAGCTGTACGCTTTTTAACCACTCCTTAGTACCTGCATTTCGCTATTTAGTTGAGTTTAAAACGAACTGAAGTATTTTCCGGATTTTCTTACGCACAGATCAAACCTATAGGTATTAGTAGCAGAAGACAATACTGTTAGTAGGAGGAAGGAGATAAAGCTGTGAAGAATATTGAGAATCCATGAAGACGGTTTCAACATTATTTCCTAACGATTAGTTCACATGTATAATTGACGGTGTCTTCAATATACTTAAGCATTTTTTTTTAATATGGTACACATTTTTCATCTCAAGTGATATCTATCTGAATATAGGAAATCGAACAAAAACTTACACTCCCTACACACTTTTCGAACTGTTGGGGTGTGATATTAAAACACGACAAAAAAACATATAATATTAATAGCAGTTCAATCAATAACACTGCTTCTACCTTACTGAATTTGAATTTCAATAATACTTTTTTGTAAGCGTTCACATTATAAAACCAATTTACCCATTATATTCTTCTTCCTTAGATGCAACAGCTTGAATTGAATGATTTATATTCAAAAATAAGAAAATAAAAGGATTTTGTACTGTTTTCGAGTTTTACGAGAAATTCTTTCATGCTGAATTTCGAATTACCGTAATACTGCCACTGTTTTCCATAAAATTGCATGTTGAAACAAGAAAATTGCACTGCCATATATATGTGCCTAATATGAGAAACAATGATCCACTTCGACTCGGAAGCTCATTTACTACACGGCAAAGGTTAGGATTAATGGATTTTCATATCCTAGACTAATGACGTTTACAATTTTATAATAAGTGAATAGGTAATAATTATTATAAGAAAAATATATTATTATATAATGAGTAAATACATATAAATATATTCGATAAAGTTTTTAATGAATCAGTTCAATGATTGAAGTTTTCATTATAAAATCTTGCTGTATCAATAAAATTTAACATAATTTAAATTATGATTACCTAAAATATTTTTTAGTTAGAAGAATATTAGCGGCCTCAAACCGTAAAAAAGTCAACTTTAATTACAGCGACCATTTCATACCATAACTTATTGGTAGCACTTATCGGTGGTATTTTATATTGAATACATCTTCGACCCTAAATAACCGGATTTACCCAATTTTTACGCCGCGGAGGGGGGGGGGTTGCATAATAGCGAAAGGAGAGGAGACCAAACAGGAATGCGTTTTTCGAAGGGGACGCAAGAGGAAAAGAAGTTCAAATAAATTTTAATGAGATAATATACCTATAGGAGTTGACGAAACAAAAAACGATCAGTTTAAGAAAGATTTGTTATACTTCAATGCTTTCTTTTTGTTTCCTTGTTAACATCTGTAGCATTCTATAAGGAATTTCATTTGCGCTGTTAATTTTTGATTGACCTATAATGTTTCTTCTAACAAAAAAAAGAATAGAGAGTTTTCTTGTTGTTTCTACGAATTCTATGTATTTGATTCTCTATTCCAAAATTCCTTAATACAACCAATTCGTTCACGGCTTCTTTTTTCCTTTTCAACAAGACAAGTAATTACAGTATTGTACATCTCAAAGAGTCTAGAGAGAAAGTATAGAATACATTAGGACAACAAGTTAAATCTATTATGTTCTTCTATCCCTACCAGTTAAGGCAATTTTAAGTTTAATAAGTATCCGTTATATCCGTTATCTTTATTAAGTACTATAAACCTTCCTAAGAACAGCATCCAGATAAGTTGATGTAGCAAAATTAAAAACTGTTTCTAATAATTGATATTGCAGCGTTTGGACGCGACATGGCACATCGACTGGATCCATTACTGAAGTTGAAGTAAGATTTTACGACGACTCTCTTTATCTAATCAGCCAGCCGAATTCCATGTTGTGTTATCGAAACTTATTTATTTAGTGGATCCGTTACTGGTAGATATCCAATTTAGAAATAATTTGATACCGTTATCAGATCGTTTTATCGGAGTATTTATCCAAGACAGGCAAAGTGTCGAGGAGCAAAAATTAGTAGCTCGATTTTTCACGATCATCAACTAGAAATACACATAACTCTTTCTCGTTTGAACTGGTACGTGTACCGCCATGTCATCGGCAAACGCTATGACGAAGCTGCGATAGTGTGTATGGTCTCCGATCATGACGCTGCTCTGTGCTAATAATTCCAACAACTAAGTTCATAGGGCTCCGTCACGGTCTGACCATGGTCACCACAAAAACTTAATGATGCATTTGACAAGCTTCTGCATAGAGATAGTGGCGACGGCTCCGAATCGTTGGTGCTGTCGTGACAATTTGTTCCTAAATGGATTATAACTACCTAGGCTCATAGCTAAAGAGTAGTAGGTAGAAATTCAATGATAAATACAATACATAAATCAAACACTTTGTAATCCATGCACTGCTTTATTGAAAAAAAATCAACAGTTGCTTCGACTGCATTATCAAGATCAAGAGTATGAACGCACTAATTTCTCTACTTGTAGAATTTCTTGTTCAGCATTGTTTCTTCCATTTCTTAAGGTGCCAATGATATTGCAACCCTTAGTAGTTGATAATACTTATTATCACCACTTACCTAGAACATTATGTATACGCCCCTTATATATACAATTAGTTTAGTTTCCCCTTTCTAAATTAAGAAATTTGTAATAGAAGAACAGCTTATAAAAAAAGCTTCAAGAACATGTTTTGGCATACTAACGCAATGTAGATATAAAATTATTATCATAAAGCGTTTTAGGTGCTAGGGATCGACATTAGATTTTGGTAACAAAAGTGAATGTATTTCGATAAAATTAATTTTTTCTGATTCCAAAAGCAACAGTAGAACGTTGGGAATACTATAAAAAGTATTAAATTTATAAATTATCACATTTTTGTTGGGATCAAAAAAAGATAACCGCGTCTGAGGCCCCTTCAAGATTTGTGGAAAAAGTTGTAAACCTTGAAAGCTGTTAAATCAATTTTGTCAAAGCATGATGTCTATTGGCCTTTTCGGAAATATTTTCTTCAAGGCTAAAAACGTTGAAGGATAACTTACTGATCACAAACTAGTGTCACTCTTCTGCAAGCATAGATTTAGGTATGTAACCCTTACAAACAGTCCCTCGCCACCATTGCGTGATGACTACATCATTATAAAAAACAAATTTGGAAAAATAGACACTTAATAAACTACATATATGAGTGTGTAGTAAAGAAGGAAATGAAGGTTGGAAGAATTAGAGAAAAATGGTAGTAAACTACAGACGATTATAATTGCTGTAAACCCGTCACATATTTTTTCTTCTTTCATCTTACTAATATTGAGGATAGCGATAGTGGAGATAATTCATTTTGTAAGACACGACAAACGTCATTGGAAATGTAGTAACTATAGATTTATTTACTGGATTTGATTTATTGGGGACTTTGCCCCAGCTCTGATTGCCTTTACTTTAACTGAGATGCTTTGAAAAAAAAAAAGAAGAAAGAGTATACGGATGCTGTGGGAAAATGGAGAAGAAATGAACGTAAAGAAATTTGTTTCAAAAGAAAAAGAAGGGATTGTAGGGAGAAAATTAGAAGGAATAAACAAGAGTATACTGATAAGCTATTTGGGGAGATTAAGTCGGAGTAAAAAGAGAATGAGCTTTAATTATTGGCTAATGGAGATGATAAAAGAGGTTGGAAGTAGAAGAAACATTAAAAGGAATTTGTTAGCAAAAAAGGAACATAACCTAACCTAACCTAATCTAACGATTGAATGTGTGGGACGATTGTGCCGATATACAACAGAAGTGTGAGATTAGTGCAGTGGTCCTTAAAATTGATTTAAGTAATTTAGAGAGAGTGAATACGATTAGGTAATGAGAAAGAAAATTTCGGCGATCTCTTATGCGGATGACATCGTTTTGTTACCAAAAAGTTTTGAATCTGCCAAGGGAATGAATGATGAGAGTGTTACAAAGGTATTTAGGTTGAAAAAAGCTTCAAAGTTATGGGAAAGGGGAAGAATTATTTTGTTTGTATAGTACTTATCCTTAGCTTCTTTTTTGTTAAATTGCTTGTACAGAATAACATTTTAGTTTAGGAAATTTTTTTTATGAATCCCTTATGAAACATTTTTTAAATTCTATTAAATGTATTTCGGAAAAAAAAATTCAATTGAATTGTTTAGGCAAGACTACCATCGTGAAAAGGTAAGTACTTCTTGTTTGCTCTTTAAGAATTGAAGTTCTATCAAAACATTTCAAAGAGTTTTTCTGAAAAAACGTGTTGGAGTAGTTTTATTTAATTTTAATTTAATTCAAAAACCAACAGTTTACAAGGATAGCCTTCATTACGGCATCTTTTTTTGAAAGTATAATTCATTTTGTGTAGAAAATCATTATTCAGTATTCGTCCTTCCACGAAGTGCAAAGCAAAGTGGCACTAACAGTTTACACCCTTAAAAAATATTTTCTTATTAAAAAGTTTGTGTTTTTGCTAATAAAGTAGAGCTTTTCAGTTAATTACACTCCTGAAATTATAAAAGCTTTATCTACATAGTTCTTCATTCCTAGTGTCATAAAGAAGAGCAAATTTTATATGGTGTTTTTAATGATTTAATGAATTTAAAAATGTTATAACATAAATAACACTTAATAACTAAATATAAATATATATAAAAAACTACCTGCCTAATTAAATACCAATTACTGGCGTTGGTAATGGCAGGGACTTTTTGGGGGTTAAAGTTAGTGATAACGGTCACCCGCTACACCACCCTAATCCTTCTCACTCATTTGCATGATTTTACTTCTTCCCCTTTAACTATAAAAACTAATTCTTTTATGATGACTCGCATAGTTCTCTTTTAGTTACCCCCAAACGCAACGTTGGAAGTTGGTCACGGCCTACCTTTGGCGTGCAATTATGTCGAAGTTGCGTGTGGTTGCATATTTAAATTGGGACAATTGTAATACAACAAAATAAAAATTATTAATGAAAAATTAATTTTGGCAAAATATGATAACTATATGACACTAGTAGCTAACGTTGATAGGCGAGCTATTCTATCGACCCACATCGGTCATGAGTAGGGTTTATACAGAAACCGACATTTTAGAAAACCGGTTTTTGAATAGTAATTTTAGTTTTAACCGGTTTCGAATTTTTATAAAAAAAATTTTTGCTTGAATATTCTGTAATACGAACAAAAAATTTTAACAGAAAATTTAGAGTGATTAAAAGCAGTTTTTGACTGAAATTATTTACTGTTCAATTTTATTGATAGTAAAATTTTTTATGCAATTTAGTATTACAAAGAAATAATAGTTGACCAGGTTAAATAACTTTAAAAACAATTATTCGTTGTTTATGCATAATTTTTGAAAAAATTCCACACGTCTGACACTTAGGCCTACAAAGATATAAAAAATACAAATAAAAATTTATATCTACGTTTTACATTTTGTATAATATCATCTATATCAAATATCGATAAATGGCACTGAACACTGAATTTATGAACTGTACATAAAGAAACCAGAAGACAAACTGATATAAAATCTAAATTAATTCATCTAATAGACAAAACACACCGTTTCTTGAAATCATATCGGACCGATATGATTCCAAGAACCAAACCGCTTGCAACAGTGTTTTCATCAATCTGGTACATTTGGCTACATTTGTCATTTTCAAATTTTTTTTAACTGTTATTCATACAATGAAAACCGATATTTTCTACCAAAAAACCGGTTTTTGAATTTCATAATTTTCTCCAAAAAACCGGTTTTTAAAAACCGACAACCCCTAGTCATGAGGATCCCCTCAGTTCAAGAAAACCACTGAAAAACATAATGGAAATCATACAGACGAAACGACAAAATCGAACCAGTGTTCTACGAAATATTAAGCCAGGACATAACTACTAATAAACAAATGCGCATAGTAATTCCTAAGATAGACTCCCTCTGAAGCTGTGTATTCCCATATTCTTTCTACCTCTTTGTTGAGTGTTCCCCTCACCCTGACAAGTCCTATTAATTTCGGTTAATTAACTTACTCTCGGTTAAAAAAACTTGCCCAATTGTGTTGTTTCTAAAATTTTGACTTGGCTAAAAAGCTAATTATACAATCGTTTTTACGTCACAAATTTATACTATGTTTGATTAATGATGATCGTAATACGCTAGCATTCATAATCTCAAAAACAATATGTGAATCAAATGATTTATTCAACGACAATAACCTGAATACCAAAGGCATTCTAGTCATGCATTTTAATAATTGACTAATTCCAGAAAGTTATATTAGGAAAGGGCACAAATTCAGAGTACAAACCTACCATACTTTTGAACCAAATGAAAATTTTTATTATTATTGTTTACCGTTTACCAAATTTTAACAATGATGTTATTTTCTTCAATTTTGTTTTGCTGATGTTTTTGATACATATCTGTAATACATCAAACTGTATCATGATTGCGTCTATCTCGGCAGATACTATCAATGCAACAGACAATCCAATTCTTTTCGAAAACTGTTTGTGTTTGGACTGAGACGCCTGTGATAAAAAAAAATCGGTCTACCTACGGGACTGTAAGCAACATTTCCTGCGTTCTCTTCAATCGTTATATTAAGGTATACCATATATAAAATATTTCGAAGAAATATATTATACAACCGATCACGATCCAGTGTATTACTTGCGATTTGTCTGACAATAGCAAACTGAAAATATTTCGTCGATTGTGTGCTGATTTTTTTTCGGTTCGATGCTACGTCCTTGTAAATACGATGAGAATTGAGATATACACGGCTGACGATGATATACAAAGGCGTATCGTACGTACACAACACTTTAAAATATTTGTTGATCAATGCCATGGATAACGGACGCGAAAAAAAAATGAAGTACAGGAAGATCGATCGAACGGTACTTTGCGTGAATGCAAAATCAATCAACTGAAAGTGTCATATCGTGTGATTGACTCCATCCTGAACTGATTTTGAAAAGTTTGTTTTCTTTCCTTAAAAAAGGAATAAAAATCTGTCTCGTAACTATCGTCAACAGAACTAAAACATCAATAAGGGTAAGCGGTCAAAAGGGCTACAATTAAACATCTAATAGTTAAGTGTAGGCTTTCACGGCCGTCGTCCATAATCGTTTTGCCTTCCGGGTATTGCCGTGGTCGTTGTTTGTTCATACTTAACGTTTCACCACCCATTCAGTCGGCTTCTTCAGAAGTATAGATACCAGTCATCAGATATACTTCATATATTTCACTTCACATTATTCTTCATTATTCACTTCAGATATACATTAGATATATAAATATATAGTAATTCTTTATCACTTCATATCTGCCATATCAGAACTGATCATGGAGTCATTCACTTGAACTAAATAATTTCCTTATAAAAATTTTTTGGAAGTTTAATTAGAATTTTTTTGGTCATACTATGCGGCCTACGCACCTATTGGCTATTCGAAGTTATGTGAGAAAAACACGCATGCGTACAGATCTACATATCTGAGAAGTGACAATTCATACACCTAACCTAACCTAACCTAACCTAACCTAACCTGTATACGTATATCTTTATATTGTGCGGTTTTATGCAAACATTTTCAATTAACTCTCGTATAAATCGAGCTACTACATGATATTGAAAAAGCACGTATAATGTGTTTGCAAATGCCATTAATTTTAAGTGTACCTAATATAATGGTAAATAAATATTTAAAAAAAGTAAAGCGCATTTTAGGCGTTCCAATAAAAAAATAAACTTGAATAGGTACTCCTAAGTGAAAAAATGTATAACGGTGTAAACGTTAATTACTTATTTATTTTTAATACTCCTAAAGTTCCATTCATCGCAACGTAAAAAAAAACATAAAAAGCAACATCGAAAACAATAAACTAAGTTCATTGGCATCTCTGCCTTGAAAAGGCCAAACAATGAGAAATCAGAACGCAATGATTAACAAACTCGATGCATCGTAGTAGTAGTGCGAGAAGCAACGAACAAGAGAGATGTGAAAAAACGAAGGAGTAGGAGGATGACCGAAGCTTTGTTTAAACCAACCATTTATTTCACGCTTCATTTGGGGTTTGTTTGATTGTTTCCCACAAAAAGGTTCATTGTGCCTATAAGAATTTTTAAGGTAATTGTCGGAATGGTTTTCTTAATTATTTACCAATGAATTATTTGAATTGCGATCATTTCGAAGGGACTATGCCATGCCGGTCAAGGCAAGGAATTATTAGTCGGTCACGTCCGAACTAAAATTCAGTCGTGCATCGTTTTTGCAAACCTATACAAAGAAGACAGTTATTAATGTTATGAGTTACTGAATCTACTTACCTGAATAGTTACTCAGTAGAACTGCGATTGTTTTTATTAACGTCATTGTTGCAGTTAGTTTTTAGTAATTAACATTTAGATATATATATATATATATGTACATATATATATAGATACATTCACTCATTTTTATATAACAACTAGCAGCAATACCCGGCGTTGCCCGGGTAAGAATATATTACACGTTTGATGGAACATTATAGAATATTCGCGAATTTAGAACTATCCAGAACATCCCATAATGATTAAAAACATTTTTTAACTTTTTTTAACATTCTGAAAAATTCTTGAGTGATCTTCAAGATTCTGGAACATTCTTGAATATTGCCAAATCATTCTGAAATGTTATAATAAAACATTCTTTTACTTCTTAAAACATACTTCATTAAAACTCCCTGTAACCTTCTAAAAAATCTGCTTCATTCTCATCCCCACTCCGTGTGCTGTTTGCTCGGTGAGTAGTGACATCAGTAGACGCCAGGCGGGGATGACTAATCGATTGATAATAATTGATCAGTTATCGACCACTGAGTGTTGAAGATTACAGTACTAATACCGCTATTAAAAAATTGGGGTTTGTGGTAGAATGGTGAAAATGAAGGGTTGTATGTATTTTTGTATGCTGTATCATAAAAAAATAAAAACAAAAGATTTTGTCCAAAAAATTAAAAAAAAAATTAGGGGTGGACCACCCTTAACATTTAGGGGGATCAAAAATAAATGTTGGCCGATTCGCGATTTCGAGAAAACGGTGCAAAAAATTGAAACCGCATTCGGAAGGAAAATTATGCAGTTTGTCGCTCAGTTTCTATGTTGGGTTTCAAACTGGGTCCGTATTGTAGACTTAAATTCACCTCAAGGTGTTTTAATTGTATCGGTAATGTTTACACGAAAACTGAAGATGTACTTTAAAGCATTGTACGCATATATAGTTAATAGTAACTGTTAATGTAGGAGTACTATATTTATATAAAACAATGTAGAATATTGCACCAATTTAACAAATAACCTGACAATTTTGGGTCAACACGACCATCGACCAATTTAACATTATTACTTATTGGTTGTTAAAAGAATAAGAAAAAGGACCATTTCAGTGTTAAATATTGAGCAAATGAAAACAAAATGAATTTTAATCACAAAAATTCGGGCGCCACTTTGTCAAACAAAGAAATACAATTAAGATGCTCCGGACAGAGCAGTGGGGGTTCCTGAAAGCCCTGAAGCCTTTGAGGGCTCGAAGCGGGCGCGTAGGTGAGTTGGGCACCGAATACAACTAGGTAGTCTTTCAAAATAACTTCGAATTGGGCACCGAACAAAGAACAGGAGGATTAACCACCCCCTACAGCGCTGCAGATGACAACCAACGCGGTAATTAAAGTATATAAATAGAGCAATTAGCATTACAGTACTTTATTCTGATTTAAAATTTGTGGTGTATCAACAATGGCAACTAAAGTGATATTAAGTAAAAAAGGAAACAAAATGTTAGTTGTTAACCACTATAAGTTTTTGTGAATGTGTGATGAAGTAGTGTCATCTACTTGAGACTGTAGTAAGCAGCTTTATCTGTTGACACAAAACTATAGTAATTATTTGTTAGTGTTGTCAGTTTTGGCAGTTTGACAGGCTGAGTTAAAAGATTATTCAATAAATAAATTTCTTTGTTTACAAATCTTGTGAACATTATTTATACTCGCCTACAACAGGTTATGGGCCCAGTGGGCAAAAGGATAAAAAGTTGATAGCTGAAGTTACAAATAGAAAGTCAAATAGTCAGGAGGAAGATTGCACTTTTAGTGACAAGATGGATGCCAAACTGAGTTTGGAGAAGCTGGTTGAAAATGGGGAAGGTCATGGAAGATCCAACTACGTCTCATGGAGATTCAAACTGAATCTGCTGCTGAGAATGAAAAATTTGTTGAGAGTAGTAACTGGAGAGGCTTCAAAACCATTCAGCACTGATGAAGGAATGAACGAGTGGGTGAGACAGGATATCGAAGCCCAGACAATCATTGGGTTGAATGTGGACGAAAAGATAGCTCTAAAAATCACTACTTGCAAGACTGCAGAAGAAATGATTAACAGACTGGAGAGTTTATATGGTCAGAAAAGTCAGAAGTCGACTGCGATGCTTCAACAACAATTTTTCAGCTACAAATATGACGAAGCGAAAACAGTAGTAGAAAATCGTCTTCACATAGATAGTCTGGCACAAGAATTACGTGCGAATAATGAGGAGGTGAAGGACAGTTGGGTCATGTCGAGAATTTTGAATTCATTGCCAGCCAAGTTTGATCACTTTCATGCTGCCTGGGAGTCAGTTGTAGAGACAGAGAGAACACTTTCAAATTTAAGGGAAAGACTACAGCAAGAAGAGGTTAGGTTGCAAAATAGAGAAGTAGATCAGGTCAGAAATGCCTTAGTCGGGAAGATGGACAAGTCTAGAAGAGAGCAGCACAAGAAAGATCAACACTCGACAAGAAGGAGGACAGATCAGTACAGCACAAATCAAAATAAAGATCGCAAGTGCTTTAAATGTGGAAGAGTGGGTCATTTAAAGCGAGACTGTACAGGTAAATCATGCAGTGAATACCTTGAGTACTGCAAAAGAAATTATAGTTGTCATACATGTCACGAAAAGGGTCATTTTGCAAATGAATGCCCGAAGAGAGCTACTGAGGAGAAAAGTAAGGTCAAGTCTTTTGTGTCTGTGGCGCTGTCAACAACACTTCAAAACAAATTATCAAATAAACGTGAAGTGTGGATCCAAGATAGTGGGGCAACTCATCACCTGACAGGAAATTTAGAATGGCTGACTGACGCAAAGGCCTTGGAGATTTCGACAATAATCGAAATAGGTGACTCAACCAAACTGAAAGCAGTGTCACATGGAGATGTCCATCTCCAAGCATATGATGGCAAAAACTGGTATCCAATCGTGCTGCGTAATGTTCTCTTTGTACCAGATCTAACCTTCAATTTGTTTTCTGTCACTACAGCTCTAGACAAAGGGTATACTCAGAGAGCCACAGCGGAAGAATCACTAATTATGGAAGGAAATCAAGTAGTATTGGTGGCTAAGAGAAACAATGGTCTATTTGAAATGATGTTTCGACAAATGGAAACTCACAGCTTATCAGCTGTTGGATTGAGACTATGGCATGAGAGAATGGCGCATCAGAACATAAGACAGGTGAAAGATATCTTGAAGAGGAATAACATTCAGTATATAGATGATTGGGAAGGTGCAACCTGCTCAGGTTGTGCATATGGGAAACAACATAAAGTTTCACATCCTAAGAATGAAGCTGTAGCAAAAGCATGTTTGGATAGGGTGCACGTAGACCTTGGCGAGATGAATGTTCGATCGCTAGGTGGCGCCAAATACTTCCTACTATTGAAAGATGACTTTAGTCGATTCAAGAGTGTTTACTTCCTGAAACAAAAGTCCGAAGTAGTTGATCGACTCAACGTATATCTGAATTTGGTAGAAAATCAGTTTGGAAAACGAGTGAAGGTCTTGATGTCTGACAATGGAAAAGAAATCAAGAATGCTAGAAGCAGAGCAATATTTGAGCAACTAGGAATATTCAGTGAAAGAGCCGCCACGTACACACCCCAACAAAATGGAAGAATTGAGCGTGAAATGCGGACAATGGTTGAGGCTGCGAGAGCAGAACTGTATGCGAAAGATTTAGGTCAAGAATTGTGGGCTGAGGCACTGAATTACTCCGTTTTCACAATCAATCAAACCGGAAATAGTAGTGTATGTGGAAAGACACCAGCAGAGTTGTGGTTTGGTCGTCGAATAAGTCTAAAATCCATGAAGAGCTTTGGGTGCGAGTGCTACGTACTGGTACCTGACCACCAACGACTGAAACTGGACAAGAAAAGCAAGAAAGGGATCTTCGTGGGGTATGATGTCGAAGAACATGGTTACAGAGTATATTTACCTAAAGAGAAGCGTGTTGAAGTGTCATGTAACGTCTTGTTTGATGAAAAGGCTGGTCCTGAACATGGATATATTGAAGTTGACTGCAAAACAAGCGATAGACATCAAGAAGAGGAGGAGAAAAACAAAATTGAAGCCAAGAACGAATCCGAGTCAGAAAAAGAAGAAGAAGAAGAAAAGGAGGAGAGTTACAACAGCTGTGAAAGCGATCAAGCAGAGTTGACTCGACCTGAAGAAAAGCAGGCCCCTAGGTACAGTTTTAGAAATCGTGCAGGTATAAAACCACCTCTGAGATATGGTGATTATGCAATGATAGGTGAAATTCAAGAAATTGCAGTCAAAGATGCGCTGGAAAATCCAGGTTGGAGAAAGGCCATGCAAAGTGAGATTGATGCCTTGAACCAGATGGAAGTTTGGGATTTAGTTGAACTTCCAAAGGGTCGAAAACCTTTGACAAGTAGATGGGTCTTACGCGAAAAGGCTGATGGACGACTGAAGGCAAGAGTCGTAGCAAGAGGGTTTGATCAAGTACTAGGAGTAGACTATAAGGAAACGTTCGCTCCAGTGGCCAGATTTGCAAGTATTAGACTTCTGCTGAGTCATGCTGTGAATCAGAAGCTTAAAGTTCAAACTTTTGACGTCAACACGGCATTTTTGAATGGGAAACTGTCTGAAGAAATTTACATGCTACAACCAGAAGGATTTGACGATCAGTCAGGTAGAGTTTGTCGCTTAAAAAGAAGTCTATATGGACTAAAGCAAGCACCGAAGGACTGGCACTCTATTTTTACTAAAACTCTGAAAAGCTTGGGATTCAAAGACACTGATGATGATCCTTGCATATTTTACAATAAAGACAAGTCAGTCATACTCGGCATTTTTGTGGATGATGGTATTGTGGTGGGTCGGAGTGAAGAAACGATGAAATTGGTACTGTCTAAACTTGCTGGAATTTTTAGTATGAAGATGACAGACGTCGACAAGGATAAATTATTCTATCTAGGCATGGAAATTCACTTGAAAGAAAAGGGTGTACTCATAACTCAAGAAAGGTATGCACAAAACATTTTGAATAAATTCAACTTTAATGATGCTTATGCTGTGAATACTCCTATTGAACCTGGAATGTTGACTGAGAAGCAAGTGAATGATGTCGCGCTTACCAATAAACCATTTAGAGAAGCTATTGGAAGCTTGTTGTATTTGTCTACGATCTCAAGACCCGACATAAGCTTTGCAGTAAATTACTTAAGTAGACAGGTCAGCAGTCCTAAGACTAGTCATTGGAAGATGGTGGAAAGAGTATTCAGATACATAAAGGGGACAATAAGTCTTGGAATATTTTTTAACGGTGACAGTAAATTGGTAGCTTATACTGATTCTAACTATGGTGGAACAGAGACAGACATGGTTTCTACCAGTGGAGTCCTGGTAATGTATGGTGGACCTATAGTGTGGATGGCACAAAAACAACCTACTGTATCTATTTCTTCTGCCGAAGCTGAATATCGTGCGGCTGTGAGCGGCATACAAGAAGTGTGCTGGCTCAAAAGAATCATGACTGAACTGGAAATTCTCACAAACGATGAACCCACCGAACTACTCGTTGATAATCAGGCTGCTATACACATGTTAAGCAATGCTGAAGAAGGGAAGCTAACCAAAGGCAAGAAGCACATTGAAATTCGTCGCAAATTTGTGAATCTACATGTTGGGAAGACTGTGATATTAAAATACATTAACACCAAACAGCAAATAGCTGATATCTTCACCAAAGCCTTGACCAGAACAGCATTTGAAAACCTTCGCAAGAAGCTGCTTAAGGAGGAGTGTGAATGTGTGATGAAGTAGTGTCATCTACTTGAGACTGTAGTAAGCAGCTTTATCTGTTGACACAAAACTATAGTAATTATTTGTTAGTGTTGTCAGTTTTGGCAGTTTGACAGGCTGAGTTAAAGATTATTCAATAAATAAATTTCTTTGTTTACAAATCTTGTGAACATTATTTATACTCGCCTACAACAGTTTTGTTTCGGAAAACAATTGAAAAACGGCGATATTTTGTGGAGGTGTTCCAAAAAAAGCAGCAAATGTAAGGCAAAACTTCACACTCCTTCTCAAAACTACGAAATAGTTTTACAAAGTAAATTGGAGCACAACCACCCACCAGAAGATAATTTAAGTAGACAAATAGTGAGCAATTCCGCTAAAAGAAAAGCTACAACAGACATTTATACTAAACCATCACGTGGCAAGAAGAAAGTTAGTGTCTGTTCTACCACTGAATAAAGCTGAAGTGTTTTCTGCGGTAGAAACTTTAGAACCCAAAACATGCAAAGAAGAATGATTCCTACAAATCAGTAGTGTAGAAAATGAAATTATTGTGTTCTCTTGTTATACCAATACCTGTTTTTTAATGTTCAGTAAATACTGTTTACATGGATGGTACTTTTGAATTTTTTACAAAATTGTTTACACAGCTATTTACCATTCATGGTTCTAAAAACGGACATTATGTCCCACTTATATTTTGCTTGCTTCCTTACAAGAGTAATCGACTTATCAGTGTTTGTTTAAAATGATTACTATTAAATGTACAGAATATGGTTTAGTTTTCTATCCCCAGAACGTGGTCTTTAACTTTAAAATAGCAATACATAAAGCTGTTACATATATTTGGGAAACCACTTCTATTATAGGGTGCAGATTCCATCTATCACAAGCTTGTTTTAAAAAGTTACAGTCTTTAGGATTAACATCAGAGTATAGAGAACAACTGAAATAGGAAAATTTTTGAAATATTGTTTTGGATTAATGTATTTAGAACCATCTTCTGTTAGCGACTGTTTCATTGATGATTTAATGTCTGTAATGCCTACTGATGAAAGAGTCCAAAAATTTTGTGATTATTTAGTGGATTATTACATAAGTGATGATTCTGCATTTCCACCAGACATTTGGGCAAGTTGTACAGCTTCTTTGCATAGGACGACAAATGCTTGCGAGTCGTTTCACTCCAAGTTTAACGACAATTTTTACCACACTCACGCCAACATATTTCAATTTATTGAAATTTTAAATAACTATCAAACAGAAGTGTATATAAAAATAAATACCGCAAATAAGTTTAATAAAACCGTTCGACGAAATATAAAAGAAAAACGAGATATTTTGAAAAATAAGATAAACCAATTAAACAACGGAAAAATAAGAAGAATCACATTTCCTATGGCAATTTGTTACAAATGTTCTCCTACAGCATAATAATTTGTTTGAAAACATTATCTTGTAGGTAATTATTGTATTATGTATAGGTGTGTAATGTGTACATATGTATTTAACGAAATATAATAAATTGACTCTACATGTTTTGTTTACTTACGATTGAAAACGCAAAAACAAAATTTCGATATTTGAATTATCCTACAATAATAACAACAACTATATAAAGTGTTCCTCCCGCGGTGTAGTCAACGAGCTCTCGTTGCCCAATTCGAAGGTAAGCTTAAATGGACCCCTGCTGGTATGCGATATTTGGCAGGTAAAAGTGCCCAATTCACTGATACCCCTCGAAGCTCCACATAAAAAAAAATAAAAAAAAAACACTTGAAGAGTATATTAACAAAAAAATTATATACAACTAAAACTTACAAAATAAGCCAAGCCCATCCAAAAACGCTTCCCAACGCCACAGTAGGAACTGCCGGTGGTGTCCTGGAATTTTAGGGGATTTTCTTTACAGATATTTATGAGGCAAAATGATCCCGGGGAAGAACTTCAGGGATCAAATATTTGTATTGTAAACGTGTATATGAATATTTGTGGGACTTCCAGGCATTATATATACATTGTGGATTTTATTTTACGAAAACAAAAACTGAAGGTGCATGAGATGTACTTTGGTGTCCTTGAGAATAAATGATTTTGGTAAAGTAAATTCTACTGCTCCATTATTGCTATCACTTATCTCTACCTATAATTTCGCATTCACCCGTATCTGCATGCATCCCTTACTAATAGCTGGTTTTACCCCTTTAAATTGTTTCTCTTGAATTCTATACTGTCCTATCTGATCAATTCTACGTATTTCCACAACTAATCTCATCATTCTAACTCTTGGTACTTTTCTTTCTATCACATATGTTTAACTAACAACCCTTTCGTATAAATGCCCTGCAAATTTTCTGCCTACCAAACCGAGCGGCATGGTCTAGTGGTCTAGATCATTGCTTAGCATTCGGGAGGTCACCGGTTCTGTTCCTGGTCCAAGTTTTTCTGTGGTTTCCTTGGATCATTTAGGCAAATGCTGGGGTAGTAATATTCCACAGATAGTCTTTTATTTATCTTCTGTCTTCACTTCGTCCGTCTCATCTTTCTTCCCCCACAGCACCACCCACCCATTCCTACGATTCCTGAAGGAGGCTGAAGACGGCCTTCCGCCCTGCCCTTCCGACTTTTCAGAAGAGTATAGGTGGGGGGGGGACAGCCCGCCCACCAATATTGGTGCGAATGAAACACCCAAAAGTTTTTTTTTCTGCTTACCACCGCACGTTAATACACATCTGGCTGAAGAGGACCGCTAGGTCCTTTAACGGCCTGAGGTAGAGGGGTTTTAGTCGGTAAGCTGAGGACACCTTCCTTGGGAATCCGACACCACCCAGCCGTACGGACGATTGGGTGTCTATGAAGATTTGCTGTCTGTGTTGTTTTTATTTTTACTGTCTTGTCCTTGAATTTTGTTAATTGTATTTCTATTTTGTATCTTCCACTTTTTTATTGTATATATTTTCATTTATTCATATTTCTTGTTTTTGTTTTGTATATAAATTGTTATGGTTAGTGTTCTTTTGTAAGTTAATATTTTGATTATTATTAACTTTAGATACGCTTAATAAAATTAAAAAAAATGGACACAAATGTTTGTGATACATGATAGTTTGGAACTAGATTTGAAGTCAAACGAAAAAACTTAGTTGTTTTAAATTTTCATTATTGTTAATAGATTAGGTTATATTAAGTTAAGTTAGAAGAATCTACCAAAAACAAAAAATCTTCATAGGCACTCAGCCTTCCTTCAATTGGGTAGGTATACTGTTAAATTTTCTCCTAAGAGGACCCAACTATTTTCCAAACCTATTGTGACGTGTTCGGTCACGGAAAACACAATTAACAAAACAAAACAACGAATTTATTTAATTACTAAAGTTAATTTGACTACACTACGGTTATAAACAAGTCTACGCAATTTATTTCACTAAAAAGTCTATTTTTACGCTCGCCTCTGGTGCAAACACTCACTATACCATAGACACTATGACTTCTATCGCCTGTTGTTCGCCTATCGATCGCTTCGCTTCCAAACATCAGCTGTTCACTGTCCACTAACTCGGTGTGTGCCGTTTCCGCCTTTTATAGTCTGTTCAGCCTTTTTCTAGGGAATTCTACAGGCCTCTAGTAATCCAATTGTTTTCCCATTGATCGTTGCTGGTGTTTTCTAGATGTTGCAGGGAAAGCCGGGAATATTCCTTATGTATTCAGGGAAGATGTTCGTTAATTATGCTCACACCAACTTAATTGGCAAGTACTCGTAACACTATTTTGTTGATCTCCTTCAGCTAAATACATACATAAGATTTCTCTGCGATAATAATAGGTACTAACTTCTAAATATTTCCTTTACCTAATTATCTGATAAGTGAATGTCTACTGAGGCGATTTTGTAGTGTAATCGAAAAATGTTAGGTACAACAAAAATGTTGGAATATTAATTCCAAAAAAGTTCCGCATGTGATATCGATTTTATGACACCTAATTTGGTACGGCTTTTGCAGATGGTAGTGCGTATATCACAAACAAGCAAAATGTGAATTTAGTCACTTCATAAATCTTTCAGTAACTAAATGTAAATGTAAACTTCTCACAAATCTTGACATGTTTATTCTGAAATGGAAAAGGATATAAATTTGTAATACGCCCAAGGTGAATAATTAATAGAAAAGACAAGTGGTTTCAGTATGAACAAGTTCAAAAGACGTAGCAAGTAATTGAAAATAAAATTGACTTGGAAAAATTTAGGAATGGAACAAACATATTGGTATCTGTTAAACCTTTTAAGGTTAATAAAACATTGCAGTATCTGGATGATTCAAAATAGCTAATACCTGAAATATATCATGAACTATCTGTGTCAATAAACGCATTTGGAAGTGTTTACTTTATTGTTAAGTTTACCTTGCTCATTGTCTCTTACTTGTTAATCAGTGTTATTTTAAATACTGTCAAGTGTGTATCAGATAAAATGGAAAATTGCAGTAGTGTAGAAATTATTTCATCAGAACGAGGAAGAAAATTTCTAGTTTTGGACAATTATAAGTACGTATAATTTTCGGAAATATTTTAAAAGTGGTGAAAAAATGTGGAGGTGCAGAAAAGCAAACTGTTCGGCAAATATTTATACAGTAGGCGTAGAAAGATAATTTCTAAAAGCCACCTAACACATAATCATTCCAATTACGAAAACAGTGCCATTCAGAAGAAGATTGTGTTCAATTCGGCCAAAAGAAAAGCTGTTGATGATATTTCTTCGCAACCGTGTAAAGTTTTACGAAGTGTATTGGTAAATGAAGATTCTACTTTACTTAATTGTGACGATTTATCACAAGAAATATTTACAATACAAAAAGAAAACTATCCAAAATTACCTAAATGCCAGCAAGAAGTGCACTCAGCGTTGAAGTCTTTAAACATTTATAGCAACAAGAAGGAAGAATTTATATTAGAAAACAGTGAAGAACACCGAATTATTATATTTAGTTGTTTGACAAATTTAAAGCAAATGTGTTTTAATGAGAGACTTAATGTTGATGGTACATTTGACTATTGCACTAAATTTTATTTACAACTATTTACTATACACGGCTTCTGTAACGGACATTACATTCCTTTAGTGTTCTGTTTGTTACCGGATAAAACTGTTGGCTTTTGCAGATTTACAGAAACACTAGTCAGTATAATTGGTTTATTAAAATGATTTACTTGTGAAGTTGTGAACGTCTCTGTCTTAACTGATTCAATTGACTGATACAATTATGAATACCTACTGTTATAAGTAGCATATATAAGGCGATAACTTATAGACTAAACAACTTGTCACCTTGAATATTGCTGTTTTACAGCATTCTCCCTCAATTTTAAAACGGTGACTTAAAAAAAATGTTCATACTTTCATACCTAACTTAGTACATATGAAATTACCTTTTTTAGAACCCAGTGACTTGGTCAGCATATTGTTGGAAAGAAATCATGTACCTACGATAAGAGATGTGATAAGTGAACAATTCGCCAAGCAGGCACCAGAGTAGCGCGACCGTCAAGTCCACGGTAGTAAGGAGCGGAGGGAATCGTTGGGAAACACCTTCATTATTCATCATTAATTAATAGAATTCGATTAAGAAAGACGTGTTATAAGCAGTGAATAGAACGGGTGTTTTTAAATCTGTTAATCAGTTTTACCTTTGTTTTAATTAAATAAAATATTCCTAATATCAGGAGTGGGATAATTACTCACTTCTCGTGTAAAAAAAAAGAAGAGAAAATAATAATATAAAATGAAAAGAACTGCGAAGAATAGAAAAAGGACTCCTTTCCGACGAAGTGGCATCGAACTCTTCTGCAAATTCTGGTGCTTTGGAAGAAGTTCTGGAGTTGATGCGGCGATATGTAACCTCAATGGAAAGGGTCGCTTCGACTGTCGTAAATACTTTGCAAGCTGGAACTTATGAAACCCTTAAAAGTGCATCTTCCCATAACGAGACCCAGGAAATCAAATTGTCCACCTTTAATACAAAAGAAGACGATGTGCATGATTGGATCACCGATGATGAGAAAGCCCGAGAACTGTAGGGATGGGACGAGTGTGAAACAATGTACAGAGTTCCTATCTACCTCACTGGGGAAGCTTAAGAATGGTTCAATCAATGGAAAGTTTTGGACAGGAAATGGTCGACATTTGTTGAGGAATTGCGCTGTTCGTCCTCAAGGACTATTGATTTTGGCATAAGGTTTGAGAAGGCGGCAGAATGTAAGTCAAACTCTTTTTCATCCTATGCTAATTATGCTAGAACAAAACTGGCACTTTTGATCAGACTAAATAAAAATTTTAGCGATCTAGAACTTATAAGTATAATATGTAGGGGTATTGAGTGTAAAAGGACTCAATACAAGTCAATGCAAGCTCAAAAACAGTCCGTTTCGGATTTAATTTCGTGATGTGAGATACTTTTATTTACACAGGCACAAATTTATTTTTGGTGATTTAATAAATTTTATTAAACTTTACGAATATTACATGACATGCCGTGACAATCGTTTGGAAATCTTAAAGAGAATGTTCTTTTCTTTTGTGTTCATTTGTTTTGTTCTTTGTATTCCACCCATGAATGTTTTTATTATATTAACCGCGCGTTGTTTCCTAATTTGACGTCACCGGCAACCTGATATCTCCTGATATCGTTTGTCATCGACTCCAGAGAGGCCTGAACTGGTAGTTGTACTTGACCACGTACGCATTTTTTACAAGATACCGGGTGTCCGTAACAGTTACTTTGCGAATTTGACGATGTGGGAAAGGGAAGCGCGAAAGCTACGGTCGTCACAATGAAATTCGCAATCAGAATTGTCAGAATTCCCCAGATCGAACCCCACGATTCTCAAACAAGCGATGCTTTGACTGCGGTTGCCGCATACACGTTAAATCACAATGTACTTTTAATAAACACGCTATCGCTGACTCACCAAGAACCGAACCGTCGAAAAAGATAAACAAAAGAGATTGTTGAATTTCCAGAAATTACTATCGAATCAGACTTCTACGTTATCACCAATATGAAAGACCCACAATTGTTAGTCGGCATCGACATCCTGGACAAAGAATATTAATGTTTTGATGTCACATTGGCACTTAGATGTCAAAGTGGACACATGTTAATTCATTGCCGCCGATGAAGGCAAGAATATCAAAGTTTTGTCGTCACGTTAGTACTAAAGATATCAAAGTTAACACTTTTCCCAAATTTCAATGTCACGTGGTACAAAAGATATCAAAGTTGACATTTTTGCGGAATAAGTGATGTCTCATTGGTACGAAGCGACATCAAAGCAGACATGTAGTTGCTACATAAAATTTGAATACCAACTAATAATAATAGTCACCCGTCATTGCCGCTAAAAGACGGAAACGTAAATAGACTAGTTTGGACTCATCTTAAAGAGAACACTGATTTTACTAAAAGTGTCAATAAATAAATTTATATTGATTTCATAACATTACAGCCCAGCTCCCATTCCCAAAACGCTCACCGCCACTCACTTTATGGGACCTCGTGGACGAGATCCAGTCAGGATTGGCCGTGTTGGAAAGAAATCATGTACCTACGATAAGAGATGTGATAAGTGAACAATTCGCCAAGCAGGCACCAGAGTAGCGCGACCGTCAAGTCCACGGTAGTAAGGAGCGGAGGGAATCGTTGGGAAACACCTTCATTATTCATCATTAATTAATAGAATTCGATTAAGAAAGACGTGTTATAAGCAGTGAATAGAACGGGTGTTTTGAAATCTGTTAATCAGTTTTACCTTTGTTTTAATTAAATAAAATATTCCTAATAATATCAGCAACCATTTCCGTGGTTGGCATCTTAGACAATGAAAGAGAGATGACTGACGCGGCATCCGGCAGTGTGACGGAATGTCACCAAACTAATGGCGGACGGTTGCGCCAGAGGCGTAACATATGAACATTGACTCTCTTTCGTGCTACTTAAAAAAAAAATAAAGCAGATATAAGGAAAAAAACGAATCCCACAACAATCTCGCCTGTGACCGAAATTTATTTAAAAAAATATAGAATAAATAAGTAGTACCAAAAACATATATCAAACAAAACAAGTAGGAGACTTTACTTATATCATACATACATAGATATTATTAATATAATATAATTACAATACAACTAACATTTAAAATTGTGGAACATTAGTTCTTACAGGAATTTACTTCAAATTTAAATAAATGTAATTTTGCATATAACTGAATTAAATAATAAAGTTCTGTAGGCTTTCACGGCCGGCGTCAATTATACTGTTGTAGGTTTCCGGGCTTTGTGACCGTGGTCTATAGGCTGGCTTGTTGCCTAACGTTTCGCCGACTTCTGCGGTCGGCATCTTCAGAGGCGTTGTGGACGGCGGAGTAGAGTTCTGTCGCGTAGTGATCTCTTCGGCTGTCTACTGTCGTGTGATATAGCTTCTCTCTGATGATAACCGAAAGGTTGAAACAATATTGTTAGAGATTTCTAAATAAAGTGTAAAACCTCATCATTTGTGTTTAATTTCCATTATTCAATATGTTTTACAACTATCCTACCGCTGATACTATTAAAATTATTAAAAAGGAATAAGAATTTATTTTTTGTTTGATGGCGTACGTAATAAACATAAAATTACTGCTCAAATAAGCAGTGCAACGTAATCTTTTATTTTTTTTTTTAATTTAAATGATAAAAACAATTTTATTTCCCATCTTTATGAAAAACAGTTCTTCGGAAGAATTTTCGAGAAAACCCCCTTTCAGTGCAAAAAAATCGAAGGCATAAAGTCGAGCATGCCGCATGCGCCATATAAATATTTTATATAATATATATAATTCGAATGTGGAATTCCATAAAGGGAAGTTTTTCGTATGTAGAATTTACTATAAATACACCCAAAAAGGCTTCCGCCGGACCTGCTATCTTATAACGAATATAACGCCAATATTTTATACATAATCAGTAACTACGCCTATGGATAAATTAACGATTATACTGTATGCATAATTTATCAAGCATGAAACATGAATGAAAATCGTTATAATATTTGTTATACGTAATGTCTGTGTTAATCTTAATGTATTGTAGTCGTCGTTTTATAGACAGATGCTCGTTTCGTAAATTTGGGACTAAAACCATTCTGTATTGCACAGAAGCAATTTTTTTCTTACTGTGAAACGTAACTCCAGGCTCTTTTCTTTCACTGCGACTTTGGCAGCCGTATGTCGAACATCCAACCATTTTATACTAATCACAAAATTCATAAAAGAAAACTCTAAACACGTACTTTCTGTCATACTTTCTGTCACCAAACCAAATGGGTGACAATTATTTGTTTGTCACCTTTTCAATGGCGCTCGCTTCGATTTCGGTCACACATCGTTCGTTATCGTAATATCGAACGTTACCAGTCCCTTCTTTCCTTGTCTAAGGTTGGCATATACCCAAGTCTAATATTCTTTTATTTTATCACGAATAAAATGATACTTTATACGTATGTGTTTAGTGCGTTTATGATAAACCTGATTTTCAGACAATTTAATTGCACTTTGGTTATCATTGTGAATTGTTATAGGCTCGATAGGCCCGAGGAAAAGACAATCCCGATTGACACCAAAAATTTCTGAACATAATGATTTTAAGTAGATTGCCTGTTTCGCAGCCTCACATATGCCTATATATTCGGCTTCCGTAGAACTAAGAGCTAGTTTTTTCCTTGTGACCTTCCCAAGACACAGGACCCCCGGATAACGTAAAAATGTAACCATAAAATGATTTCCTATCATTTACATCATTAGCCCAGTCAGAATCCACAAAACCAGTCAAAGGACTATTTTGATTTTTTGAATGTGATCCCCATACTTTTCGTACCTTTCAAGTATTTAAGCAACCTTTTAGCACTTAGCCAATGTTGTTTCGAATGATTGTTATTAAATTGACTTAGAAAAGATACTGAAAACACAATGTCTGGTCTTGTGCAGACTGCAAGGTACATGACAGAGCCTATCAGTTGTTGTGGGGTGTGTCATAAAATTCCTGATCAGCGGTAAATTGTTGATTTTTTTTCTAATGGAGTACTGACGGTGCTACAATCTGACATTTCAAACCTATCAAGCTCTGAATTTACTGTTCTTGACTTATTTTTAATTCACGTTTTGAACGACATCTGTCAACCTTTATACCCAATATGTTAGATATTGGCCCGAGGTCTTTTGTATGAAAATTTTTATTGAGTTCTATCGCACGGCCTCACTTTTATCATTATAGAAAATAAATAAATCATCAACGTATAGTGCGACAATAACCACCGATTTTTCCGTATTTTTAAAGAAAATGCATGGTTCTATTTTTGACTGTAAAAATCCCAACTTCAAGAGTACAGTTTGAGCCTTTTCATACCATAATCTGGAAGACTGTAAGTAGCCTTTTTGAGCAAACATACTTTATTTTCCGATCCCGGCTCTGCGAAACCTTCTGGTTGATACATAAAAATTTTTTCGTTAATTTCACCATTCAGAAAGGCAGTTTCTACGTCCAAATGGTCAGCCTCTAAATCTAATTTTGCGGTTATCGCTAACAAGAGTCTTAATTTACTAAATCTAATAACGGGAGAAAATGTTTCAGAGTACCTAATCAATGCCATATTTTTGGGTGAAACCCTTAGCTACCATTCTAGCTTTGTAAGTAATAATTTTCCCATTTTGATCTCTCTTAATTTTGAAAACACATTTATTTTTAACAATATTTCTGTTACAAGGGTTTTCAACTAGTTCCCAAGCATTGTTGGACCCAAGTGCGCTCAATTCTTTTTTTATGGCTTTCTCCCATTCAGCACTTTGGGCACTGGACATTGCTTCGGACACAGTTAATAGTTCTGAATCATTTGTTATAGCTAACATTGCAAAATTGGATTCATCATCAGTAGTACAATTTCCATACCTGTCTTATTCTACTAGGAAACCTTGGCTTAGCTATATTGTCATTCTCACTTGGCATTGACTCTTTTTCATCTTCACTCACTCGCGCATCACTATACACTTCACTATCTTCTTCACTTAAGCGATGAGTTTCCGCGGATGCGTTGTCTGATGCCTCCGAAGAACCATCATCAGCACCCTCGACCTCCATTTCGCTTTCTGACCTCGAAGTAATGACCTCCGGTTTGTCCAAAGCAGTGTTGCCCACCAGGAGTTCGTTTTCCAAGAAAATGACGTCTCTAGCTATCCTCAGGTGGTGATTAGTAGGATCTATTAGTCTATATCCGGCACTTGATTCTGAATAGCCAACAAAGATGTATTCCTGACTCTTGCTGTCGAGCTTTTTTCTTTTTACGTCAGACAAATGAACATAGGCGCGATAGCCAAAAATTCTAAGATGGCTTAGGTTCACCTTTTTACCACTCCACTTTTCTTCTGGTGTTACACTATTTAGCTTTCTCATTGGTGAGCGATTTAGAAGATAAACTGCCGTATTGCACGCCTCTGCCCATAATTGTTTTGGGCTATTGCAATCGATGAGCATAGAACGAGCTTTCTCGAGTATTGAACGATTGTACCGCTCAGCCAGTCCATTTTCCTGAGGACTGTACGGTACCGTCAATTCATGTTTAATTCCTCGTTTTTAAGGAATCTTTCTAAACGTTCATTACAATACTCTTTTCCGTTGTCGGTTCTCAGCACCTTTATTGTTCGCTCTGTTTGGTTTTCTACCAAGAAACAAAATTCCTTGAAAACGTCAGGGACTTCATCTTTGATTTTTAGAAAATAGCAAAATACCTTTCGCGTGTTGTCATCAATTAGGGTGAAAATATATCTTTTACCACCGTACGATTCCACTTCCATAGGGCCCACTAGATCCGAATGAATGAAATCTAACTTGTTTGGCATGACCCCCTTATTTTTGTTGAATGGAATAGGTTTTCGTGCTTGTTTTCCTTTGATACAACTTTCACAGTATTGTGGAGCCTGATTTTCGCTGTATGTAATTCCTTTTGCCAAACCATTTTTTAACATATTCATACTATAATGATTAAGGTGACCCAGACGTCTGTGCCATAGCATTTGCAAATCTGTTTTGTTGTGAGATTCACCCGCTCCGAGAGAATGTCTAATTTGTAAAGAACATCTACATTTGTCGCTGTGGCAGAAGGTTCTCCTTTAATCTTGCACTTGTCTTCATCAATTATTTTGCAACCCTCAGAATTAAAATAAACGCAGTATCCTTTTGAAACCAAAGAGTTCACAGACAGTAAATAAACTGATAAGTTTGGAACATACTTCACTTGAGAAATACTTGTTTTAGTATTGTTTGTTTTCAATTTAACGACACTGTCACCGGTTCCACTAACACACAGTTTAGAGTTATTTGCCACCAAGATTTCTTGCCCCGAACCTTCTTCTGTCAAGTTTGTAATAAGATCACTATTGCCGGTCATGTGAGATGAGGCCCCACTGTCGATGTACCAAGCCGAATCGTTCATATTGACCCCTAAAGCAGCAGCGAATAGACTCTTCTTCGTATTTCGAACACTAACCTTCGGTTTTTCTTCGACATTTTTGTCCGAAGTTGAAGCCTTTTTGTTTCGTGTGCACCGATTTTTGTAGTGACCCTTTTGCTTGCAATTCCAGCACCACGGTGATTTTTTGAACTTGTTTCTCGTGACTAGAACACCATCACCACTAGCATGTTTATCGTTTTGCCATTTTTTATCTTGCAATAATTTGGTTTTAATAAAATCCGAGGTAGTATCAATGCCCGAATTTTCAAGGGCCATGACCATTGGCTCGTACACGTCGGTGAGTCCTTGCAGCAAAACTGCGCCCAAAAACTCGTCATCCAGTGGTTTCCCAATGGCCAACAATTGCTGTGAAAGAGCCATTGCCTCATTAACATACTCCTCCATTGTTGCAAAAAATTTTTATTTGATTGAGCACAAACTTCTTAACAATCGCAATCGCCTATTGAGACCTTTATCTTCGAACGCTCTTTCCAATGCAGTCCATGCTTCACCAGCAGTTTTTGCTTGCATCACATGTGGGTAGGTTGACTTGTCCAATGAAAGTATTATTCTTGATAGGGCTTTCTCCTTACGCCGAATTTTGATGGCGCTTTCAACATCAGATGTCCACTCTCCAGTAATACAATTCCAAAGGCCATCTAACATTAGTAGTGCCTTCATCTGGAATTTCCAGTCGGTGTAGTTTTCCCGGCCTTTAAGTTTTTCAAGACTTGCCCCGATGAGACCCGAGTTTTCGTTAGACGCCATGGTCTTATTTTTTAACGAAAAAAACTCACACTAGTAAAAGCACGTTTTCACCTTTTTGAAAAACTATTATACTGTTCACGTTCCTGGGCCCATAACCTGCTGGCTTTTGCAGATTAACAGAAACAGTAGTCAGTATAATTGGTTTATTAAAATGATTTACTTGTGAAGTTGTGAACGTCTCTGTCTTAACTGATACAATTGACTGATACAATTATGAATACCTACTGTTATAAGTAGCATATATAAGGCGATAACTTATAGACTAAACAACTTGTCACCTTGAATATTGCTGTTTTACAACAAAAATAACTGAAACTTATAAAAAGTGTTTTGAATTCATAATCAATAAGTGCTGCCAAAATTCCCTTATATTTCAACCGAGTGAAGTAGTAGTGCATTTTGAAATAGCCATACATAACGCAATTTATAGCGTTTGGCCGCATATAAGGTTAATAGGTTGTGGGTTTCACTTTTCCCAAGCATGGTGGCGATAAATTCAAAACCTTGGACTAACTGCGGAATGTAGAAAAAGGGATAAAGTAGGAAGATGGTTAGGATATTGTTTTGGACTTTTATTTGTGGACCCTGAAGACGTTGGAGAAGTTTTTGCCTTCAGTTTATCTGAAATGAAGCCGAATAATGACAAACTCGAACGTTTTGCTAATTACCTCGTAGAAAATTACATTTCTGAAAATGCAACGTTTCCACCGCAATTGTGGGCATCTAAAAGTGCTAGTGCAGCTCTTACAACTAATACTTGCAAATCATTCCATTCACAATTGCAAAAATGTTTTAATTCGCCCGATCCTCCAATTTTTGCTTTCGTTGAGTTTATCATTAATTTTCAAGCCGAAGTATACCTATGTGAAAATTAATAAACCAAAAAAAGGTATATTCAAACACTCCCAAACGAAGGGACTATTTACAGTGTAAAATTGACGATCTAAATAACGGAAAAATTAAATATACTTGATTATATAAAACTCACGTCACATTATTATTCCAAAAAATTTTAATAATACATTTTAGAAATTATCATCATAAAATTTGTATATTTTCTATTACTAAATGTAACTCCATGTTAATATACTTAAACGTGTAAATAAAAGAAATTTCTGTTTTCGATAACGTATTGTTTTATTTTGTTCTAATATAACTATTACTTTTATAACCATGGTTAAAGATTAAACTGATAGGAAGAACCATAAATAAAAATCCTACCAAACACATTAAAAACTCATTATTATTGTTTCGGTAATAAATATTTCTACTGGGCCCAATTTACATATTGTATATTAGTTCGATTTACTCATGCGGGCCGAATTTACATTTTGACTTAATTACTTTTTCTACCTGTCTTAATGACCGGGCCGAATATGTCTATGCCCGAAATAATGGCTTATACCCATTTCGTACCGTCGCATTTCGTACCATTACCCCTAATGTTCCCATTTCGTACCGCGTCCCAAATATATACCTGTCGTCATTCCCATTGCGTACCGCATTCTAGGAATAGTTGTGCGGTTAAAATTACAATAATAATCCGATGTTTAATTAACTAACAGTATGCAATATGTAAACAAAACACAACTGTATAAATTTTAAAAAATATACCTAATATTTATTACAAAATAAAATAACATTTACGAAAATTAACGGTTAAAACATATATATTGTAGTTTTTCTAGGCATATGCCGTTTGTTGTTTTTTCTTTCAAAAAATATTCAACAATTTGTTGTATTGACATATCTTTAATTAAAAAAACCTTTCTTCTTTTTGAGGGCGTCAAATATAGATAAAAAGGATATTAAAAAATCTTTAAACACATTATCTTTTAATGCAAAATTTGAGTAGACAATAGAATTATATAAATGACACGTTCGCAAATAGCACTAACTCTACTCAACTGGGCGACGCGACGGTCCAAAATAAAAAAAAAAAAAAAAAACAGGTAGAATATTTTCGCAGTACAAAATGCGACGGTACGAAATGGGACGACACCGAAATAATATCTGTTTCAAAACGTTTTACAGTCACTAAACTTTTGTCAAATAAAAATTTAGGTAACAGATTTATTCTTTTTTCTTTTTCATTTTTCAGTTGAGTTGTACGTATTGTAACGAATTTTCTAGTCAAAAATATTTATGTAGATAACTTTTTATTTTACACTGTTTATATAACACAACACTAACTTAGAACGAACTACTAGTTATGTCAGAACAATTCTCTTATTTCATTCTTCTCTTGTTTCTTCTTCAAATTTTTCTAATTTTTCTTCCAGGACTTTAAATTTTCATTTAATTTCTTTTCCAATTTCTTTTCAAATTCGTCCTCAAATTTATATTTTATCTTCTTTCACTTTTGTTTATCGTTTATTGTTTTGATTCGCGCACTGATGCTTTCTCCCAACTACTTTGTCTCGGTCCGAAGATGATCACTTTAAATACACCTTTCGAACTTTCTAGATAATTTCTCAAAGAAATCCTGATTGTTCCCGAATGATGAATAATAATTAGAAAGCCGTCGATAATTCACAGGAATGATCGTCTTACTTGTCGCTGGAGAAAGATTTATGGCTTGTAAGTCGCTTATGATAAAAGAGCCGCGGGCTGTGACCACACCGTAAACATGTTAGCGATAAGAAGTACATGCACACAAATCGTTATCACACACACGCACGGTATCACTGGATGCTACAGTATCGTTATTTGTACTTTAAATTAAGGAAATAAAGCAAAAGTTTGTATACGTTATGTTTAATTCAAAAGCTAAAAAAAAAGACATTGGTAGGTAAATGAAAATGTTTTATGAACGGAATAATGCTCCCACTGAATCTAATTATTCATCAGAATCTAGCAAAAAAGCGCGGCGGATGTGGTCAATAAACCATCTACAATTATTTTCTCGTTTTCCATTAGCTTTAGCGACATCTTCGGCCTTTTGTGGTAGGGTTGAGAATAGTCAGTCACAACGACAGGGGCGGTCTGCAAATTTTTCGCTTCACTCGCGTCCATCGCTACGTCGTCACGCCGCCCGCGCCTGGTCGACGTTGCTGGAAAAGAATGCGCAGGTGATTGACATCTTATTGCTACCACAGTGATACGATTTTAACACAAAGCAATCTTTAAACATCACCAATGAAATCGGATGTTAACTTAACTGGAAATATCATTATTTGCAGTTTGGCTGACCGGGTCCAATGTCTTTGTTCTAAGTGACTTAACAAATGAATGCGCATGGTTACCTTTTTACACAGCTGCCTGAGCCCACGGTAGCATCGTCATTGTGTGCTTAAGCTGAAGAGTGTACACATAGTTTCAGATACGTATGCATATAAGAAACTTTAAGAGGCTGCAATAAATTTTAAACATTAACGTACCTTTAGTGGGTATAGTGCTGTTTCGCTAACTCCTGTTTTGCCAACTTTCCCGTTTTGCCAACCGACCCTTTTCGAATGACTTTATTATTCCCGTTTTGCCAACTATTCAGGTAGTTTTATGTACATATATGTAAACACATATAAATTGGAATATATGTATATAAGAAGTAGGTATATAAAACTAGTTTGTATTAATAATGTTCAACCAGCCCTCCTTATCACTTTACCCAGACTTAGGACTGGCATCGCTAAAATAATAAAATTAACAGATGGTGTGAATAAAAGCTGGTTTGTTGATTGATTCAAATGCGTCAAGAAATATAATATATACATATATACATATTTATACTATTTACAAATTGTCGTTTTTCGTCACCTAGATGCTTTTTTTATTGGAACTTTACAACGTAAGCCAATTTTATTAAAGTTTCTCCAACACTAGCATTTTTATGTATATAATTGTCTACAATGTTATTAATTAGATCATCGATGCACACGTATTTTTTTTTTCTCGCTTCCGTGAAGTAATTCCAACTTCTACCTGGATGGACGCATGAAAAAGTCGTAATAATCCGGCTTCTTCTTTCAGAGCTCTTGTCAGTTGCATTATGTGGGGGTGAAGTTTTCCAATTTTTTTATTTATACGGTGATGCCATCCTTCGAAAACGTTTGTTGTACGATGGCGTTCACCGAAACAATTCCACATATCCTGAAATTCGCTATTTTCCAACCAAGTTTCCACAAAATAGTCGTTGAATAAGTAATTTGTGCAAATAATAGTAATTTGGATTGCCCGTATCGTTCCTTGAATGATTTCCTTCAGAGAAGGTTGTCAAACATCTCTGGTTTTAGCAGGCTGATAAGCTGGTCGTTTAATTACATCAATCAAAATACATTGAAATGTACCCCCATTATGGAATGTTTGCAAATAAATTTATGCTATTTTCATTATGCATACTCACAATTTTCATTAAACTTAGGTATATACAAAAACTGTAGTAAACTGTGTATATAATAGTATATGTATTTAGGTATATAATACAACTACCTGCTTTTCAAGAGTTGGCAAAACGGGAATTTAAAGGGTTGCAATAAAATACAGTTGGCGAAACGTCACTAAAACAGGTAGAAATTCGGAAGTTGGCGAAACGGGAGTTGGCGAAAACGGAAATTACCCCTCTAGTGGTACCTTCTTCTGTCATTTAAAGAAAAGGGGCTGAAGTAAAGTAAGGGCTTTATAAAAGTTTCCTTAGTTTCAGTTGAAATTAAAAAATCACCTAAATTTTTTACATACAGTAACTCCTATTTGGTTTACATTGTTACCCATATACAGAGTAACAGACACTCTCAATTGCGAAGAAAATCTTGATTCATTGAGGCAAACTGACGAGAAACAAGACAATAAAGAAGACTCAATGGATGAGTTGATCTACCACTAAGCATTAAAAAAGCTGTGCATACTTCGAAAATATAACAAAATTTTGATTATAGGTACTTAATTAACAAAGATTGTTCCAATATATCCCACGATATGTATAAAGGACAACGAAAGATTAAACAATAAAAATACTGCCTTAGTATGGAAAGAGTCCAGAGTAGTGGAAAATATCTATAAGAAGTACATAAAATTGGTGCTGGGCTTAGATAGAAGTACCCCAGATTACATATTAAGAAGGGAAACAAAATGTGGGAAAATGGTAGAAGATGCAAGAAGGAGGGCGGTAAAATATGAGGAAAAATTGGGAGAACTAGCGGAAGGGGACTTAAGAAAAGAGATATGGAAGAAAAAGGTATTAGGGATAGGGACAAAAAATAAATATGATGTGGAAAGGGAAAAGGCATTAACAGAAATGAAAATAAGCATAGAACAAATGGGTGAATGGAGAAGAGAAGGATTGAATGTAAGTAAGATGGTGGGGAAAAGAAACAATGAAATAGTAAGAGGTGAGGATCTAAGAAAAATATGGGATTCAAGATATGCGAAAGGAATGAAGGAGTATATATGGGAAGATTGGCAAGGGGATGAGGTTCCGGGGTATCTAAGAGATGGATTAAATATAGAAATAATAGCTAGATTCAGAATGGGGAATGAATGTAATGAGAATAAGTTTTGGATGGAAGAACGTAAGAAAGTATGTAGAGTATGTGGAGAAAAGAATGAATCAATCGAGCATATATTAGAAGAAGAATTGGGGAAGAATGAGAGGGAAGAGCGTGGAAGGATATTAAAGGCGGATGGAAGTGGTCTGACCATATTGAAAAAATATTAGAAAGAAGAAGAAGACGGGAGGAAAGGGGGGAAGATTAAAATACAAGAAAGAAAAAAAAAAGATCAGGTGGGAGAAGGAAGGGAAGTTTCTTGTTTTTTTTTTGTCTTGTTATATTTTTTTATGTTAAATAGGTTAAAAAAAATGTTTGTAGGGAAGGAAGAATTATTATTTTTATTTTGTATTTATGAATAATGTAAGTATGTTATATGTAAAATAACTTTATGTTTAAATAAAAGCTCTTATACATACTGCCTTAGTAGACAACGACAAACATATTGATTATAATTCTTATATGTATTTGATTTTGTCAAATTCAAAGCTATTTATTTATAAAATGCTTTTGTCTTCTTTTACTCCCCGTTTTAATGTTTGGTTTTGCCGTCGTTTACTGAAATAAATGTTATAAATTGTAGGGTCGTCAATACTAATTTTCATTATATTACTTACTAACAAATCAAATTAAAAGCGGCACATGACTGATATTTTGTGGTTTCGTATGTGGTGAATAAAATTAGTAGTTGTTTAAATTTAAACAAATTTATTAACAACTAGCTGTTGCCTACGGCGTCGCTCGCGCGTAAGTAGAAGTAAGAGGCATGAAAGGACCCCGCGGAATTCTTATGGAAAGTAGCATTCGACTAATTTATTTGGAAACTTTGCTATTTAATACTTCTAAGGGTGTAGATAAAAAGTCTTAGGTAATGGTACCGTGGTACCAACCCTCAACCCCCCCCCCCAAAGATGGCCAATTATAGTTTAACGGATGTTGTTTCTGTAAAGCTTTACACAACTACTACAAAGTGGTTCTAATTGCTTTCCAACCCTTTGGATAAGGATTACTGAAGGGAATCAAAATTTTTGAAAAGAAATTGTAAAGTAGTCTTAGAAATGTGTAAAATTAATCAATATTCGTCAAAACTGAACCAGCCGTCTTTGGGGAGAGAAGGAGATGTTTTCGGGGGTTGGTACTTTTGAGACGAAACTGGTTGAGAAGGGGTTGGACAGAAATTGTAAAGTGGTCGAAGAGATGTGAAAAAAGTTCGTAAAATAGAATAGGCCATCTTTGAAGGATGATGGGCTTGGTTTTCGGAGGTTGGTACTATTGAGAATGGATTGAACAGCAATTGCAAAACAAAACTCTCTGCAATCATTATTCGTCAAACTAGAATTGGCCATATTTGGGAGGTGGTAAGGATTGTTGGGGTAGTTTTTGAGGGTTTGTACCGTTTAGACTTTTTATTTACACACTTGGAACTATCAAATAGCATAATTTCCAAAAGCTACTTTCAATAAGGATTCTGCGGGATTCTTTTATTTTGACTAGAAAAGGAAAAATAGTTTTATACGTGTAGATCGAAGAAACCAATGTAAACTTAAAACAAGGTTTAAGAATTCTAGGAGTATTGGTGGGCGGGCTATTCCCCCCGACCTAAACTCTTGTGCATAGTCGGAAGGGTAGGGCGGAAGGCCCTCTACAGTGTCCTTTAGGAATAGTGGGAATGGGTGGGTGATGGTTGGGGGAAGAAAGATGAGACGGATGAAATGAAGACATAAGAGAAGTGAAAGATCATCTGTGGAATATTACTACCCCAGTATTTGCCTAAATGATCCAAGGAAATCACAGAAAAGCTTGGACCAGAGTAGTCGGCCCCGGAACCGAACCGGTGACCTCCCGAACGCTAAGCAATGATCTACACCACTAGACCATGCCGCTCGGTGCCTAATTTTCAACCTTTTATAGTTATAGTAACCGCACAACATGAGATTTCTTGAATGTGGAATAAATGACTACACTTCAAGTTTGGGTTGCTAAGTTGTTATTTATACATTAATGTATCTTACCAGTTGATAATAATTATTGACAAATCAACTTAATAACAACTTTTGACTTGCAACATGAAAGGAACAGTGTACAATAAAATCATTCGTTGGTAGACGTGTAGAATGGTAAATGACAAGTTAGAGTAAGACACCCTGTAAGGTGTATTTATGGATTTAGCTAACAGAAAATGTGGTGTAAAGTGCATGAGAACCTACAACACTTTACAAATCATTTAAATGTTTGTTAAGAAATTCTGATATCGAGTTTCGATTTAACTCTTTGATAATGGCCTAATAAGCTGAAACGATATTGTAAGAGTTTTTCTTATTAAATTGTTGTAATTCTAAAGCAGTGTTTTTATTCTGGTTTTTAAAATATTTTACAACTTCTCAACCGCGACCTCCCTAACAATTATTAAAACCTTCATGTGTAGAACTTTAGACATTTTCCCATCGAAACCACTTTTTATAAAGTATATGCAATAAACACTGCCAAGTTTATTTTGACCATTGTGGAGATATTTAATCCACTATATGAATAGTAACTTTTTCGATATGTATTGGCAATCTTAATTTTTTAAAGGTACGTATTTGTTCCATTAATTAAACGCCCATTTTTCATAATTATAATTCACCTAACTAAACCTGAAAATAATATTCAGTCTCATGATGACCGGATGTACCGTTTAAAAGTAGTTAAAAAACGAGCCATTTTTATTTTTATGTTTTGTTTATTAGATAATGTAAAGTTAACGGTACAAATTTCTATAACGTGGATAGTTGCACCAAAATTTTGATTAGCACACTTACTCCATTGAATCTCTCTACGCAACTCACGCACTCTATTACAACGTTAGGCAAAGAAAGTAAGTAAAGCGTTACCGTACCGTTCAGTTTTATGTGAAATCTACTACATTACTGTATTTTTTTGTAATCTTTACAAACAAAAACTGATATCGTCCATCTTGGTTGTGCACTTAAGTAATTTAGAGGTACGTATTCTAGATATCTAATGAAGGAAGCAATGCTATGTAAAGTATAATACTTAAAGCTGAATGATCTCTCTTCGCTTTATGCCTTCCGCAATTGTTTTCTTTTCTTATCATAATCTTTTCCTAAGAGCATCTCCAACGGTTATGAAACTATTCTCTAGGGAACAATAATAAAATAGTTAAAAGCGTTCTAATACAAGATCATAAAATTATATACGTATAGCTACGTGGGTATACTGTCGATAAGTCGCACTAGGTAAGTAGTAAGTACGCGATTACGTATCGTTAACCTACTTTCCATTAATTTTCCATCTTTTACGAAGCATTATTTCTGGCAGCTATGTATTTGTCATATTTTAGTTGATGAAAACCTGAGCTTCTTGGTCAGAAAAAATTCAGGTGATCAAATGTTATACGTAGG
The DNA here is from genome assembly GCA_029378335.1 of Agrilus mali. NCBI lineage: Eukaryota > Metazoa > Arthropoda > Insecta > Coleoptera > Buprestidae > Agrilus > Agrilus mali. Next base: position 12,755,995 of record CM055655.1, on the reverse strand, counting down.
CCAATTGCACACTCGGTAGTTGTAATCCATTACTGTGCACCTGTGCACTGGTGGGTACTTACTTCGCATAGATATAGGAATATTGTAAATGAATCAGTTTTAATCTTTTACAAAATAATCCACACATAAATGTATGTTTAAAAACTAATTACATCAACTTTTACTTAATAAAAACAATTTATCTATTAATATTATATATAGCTAATTTGGTTAAACTAGTAAGTAGTATTTTTATGTACCGATTATTGGTTTATTTGTAATTTTACACTGGAATTAAGTTAAATTTCATAAAACCTCAGTTACAATGACAATGAAATAATTTTCACGCAATTATCATGTTTTACAAAACGTCCAACATTATTGTGGAAAAACTATTTGCCAGTTATAAATTTCTCACAGGGTGTTCTGAAAAGCTTCAACTAATGGAAAGGCCACACCTAAAACCTTTATATTCATATTCGCAGAGTAAATTGGCCATACAATGCCAAAGTTAACAAGGCGAGAAACTGCTTGCTAAAAACCATTGGTAGCTATATCTCGCCTCTCAAATCATGACGATTTTTCGAACAGTTACCTTTTCTCTCAGAAAAATAGATTTTTATTTTTGCATATTGAAGTTGGGTATAATTTTAAAGACAGAATAAATCTAAATTATTGTGTAACGTTTTTTTTTTCTATGAAAAATTCCGTTACGAAAATTTTAACTTATTTCTATTCAGTTTGTGTTGGTCTTGGTTCAATTGTATTGATTTCTTCCTAATTTTGATCGACCTTGCATCTTATCATCAAGGATAACAACCTTTGCGCAGGACTACGCGATCGATGGAAGGATCGATGAATTTTTCCGGTCGGTGCTCGAGGCTTTTTCCTCGATCCTTGGTGCCGACAAGACGTGTGTGTGTTTGTTTTTCGGTCTGAGTTTTGTGCCTTACGTTGTGTGAAAGTCTTTGTGTGAACCTCTTAATACTTTTTAATACTTCCCGTAAATTTATTAAAAATAAGTATTTACTTAATTTTCATTAATTCGTTATTAATTGTTGAAGCACTTTTTAAAATTTCTAACATCTTCAAAATTTTTTTTTGTTGCCACGTGGCATTAAATCGAATTTTATGTTTTGAATCCTTTAGGCCTTTTAGGTAAATTTTGTATATCATTATTTAATTTCAATTTTCACACTATTTTTGTAATTTAGATTTTTAAATCATTGTTTCTTGTGGTATCTGGTAAGTAAACTGATGAATCTTGGTTTGTTTGATCTCGATGTGGACTCATCTATATCCTTTCTATTCTTTCCTTTTTTTTGACATCTTCAATGTCGCCAAAATTATAATATTTTAATTTATTTATTAACTTTTAAGAAATATTCTTTTGTACATCTTTGTTCCTGTTACTTGTCAGCTCATCAATCCAACTTAGATTAGGATCCAGACGGACTCTGAAGCTGGGATTACGGGTCGGGGTGAAGATTCCTAGAGGAAAGGTCAACCAGGCTAAGAGAATTATTACATATTCATATCCAAACCAAATTGATACGAGCCGGTCAACACCTGCAGGCGGCTCTGGTATAAAACAAATAAGGTTGGTTCACGAAGTCCTTTCAACTATCGTCTGGCCTCATACGATTTAGAAATGTCCCCTTCGAGACCCGAAAACCAACTGAAGTCCCTACGTTGGCACAGGGTGCGTTTTATTTTGGTTGGGCTTGTGTTGTAATTGTAAGTTTTCTTTTAATGTACCTTTTGCAATATACTCTTCGAGTTATTTTTTTTGTGTTTTTTTTTATGAGAGCTTCGACTCTCAAAACATCAGGGTTTTCAGGAACCAACACTGCTCTACCTGGAGCATAATAAATTTTCTTTGTTCGACGAAGTGGCGCCCGAGCAAATTTTCTTAAATTCAGTTAATTTAATTTTTTTTATTAACTTACTATTACAATAAGAAATAGTTTTGTTAAAATTGAAAGAATAGTAATGAAGGTTCAACTTCTTGTTACTCCATATATTGAAGGGTCTAGCTAGGATTGTGTAGAGGGAGAGAGCAATTTGAAAACAACATAAAAATGGGTTTATAAAAAAAAAAAGAAAATTTATAACACTAATTTTAGATAAACAATAGATAAATAGATACCAAGTGTTTGTAATTAATTTCTTTTTGTGTGAAAGTGAGCTGAATCTCCTTCTGGCTATGTCCGTGCATATATTAATTAAGTTAAATTAAATTAATTATTAATCAGAATATATTTTCTTAAAATAACGAAAATGGCTTCAATGGTGTCAATTTAAACCTTTGGTTATATGTAAACGGGTTATAACGACAGAGTGATGATAGAAGCGAGTTTTATTAGAGTTTAATTAGATAATCTACACAAAATTACTAGCAGTGTTCACCTGATGAAAGGAGACTATCTTTCGATTTGGTTCTAAATTTGTTTCATTTCTTTTTGATTTTAATATTAACGTTGAAGAGAAACTGAGCACTCTTTAATTTTCGTCTATATTTAAAGACGTAGAAAATAATTGAAAAGGGAGATAAAGTATTCATTTAGAAAATTTTAGCAGTCCTTATATGTTATAGTGTCTGATAAACTTTTCAGGGTGACAGGTGACTGTGATTTTAATAGAAAAATAAAATTATACTAAACAACAGTTCACCATTGTCAAGCCCTTGGCTTTCTTACAGTAGGTACAAATTGATTATAGCAACAGTGGGCTGTTGTGGCAGAATTTAGTCAGTCATTATAAACGAATTTATCTTTATCTTTATCATAAGTATAACCCTCGGTATATTATCTAGTTACACCCACTTATCTGATTTTCTCAAGTGCCCTCATGAACGAAAGTTGACATACCTAATGGAAAGAAACGCTCTATTACAAAAGAACAAGTTGAATCTCTGAAGGCGTGTTATTATAATTTATTCCTTTGGCGAAGTCAGTTGAAATTAGTTAATTTCAATGTGTGTAAGTACGTCAAAGTTTTTTTCGCACCCCATAGTGAGATATGACATGGTTCTAGTGGAAGATACAAGTCGTGAATCAACGCTTCAGAACGGGTTTTCGTGATTGTTTTTCTTTTCTTATTACACTTCCATGGTTAAGAGCACATGCAAGCAAATTGTTACAACTCAATTTATTATTTACTAAAAAGCAGATAATGAAACCATTGTGTACTTATTCAACGATTCCTAAATTTAAACCATTTATATATATATATCAAAGTATTATATGAGGACAGATTTTAGAGACAACGTATTTTTTAAGGGCATTTGTATACTTTGGGGACAGGTCTCAAAAAAAAAATATTTTCAAAGTATTATTTGGGGACAATTGTATAATTTGAGGACATTTGTATACTTTGGGGACTGGGCTCGAAAAAGCAATTCATCAACAAAGGCAATGGGAAAAAAGAGCATGTTATCAATAGCCAAGTACCTATAATTTGAAACAACTAGAGTCGTTAGATCATTGAAAACGATATAATACTATTAAATTTATATGCTCAAAGTATTATATAAGGGCAGATATTAGAGACGACGTATTTTTTAAGGACATTTGTATAATTTGAGGTCAGGTCTCAAAAGAAAAATATTTTCAAAGTATTATGTGGGGACAATTGTATAATTTGAGGACATTTGTATATTTTGGGTACTGGGCTCGAAAAAGCATTTCATCAACAAAGGTAATGGAAAAAAGGAGCATTGTCTGCAAAAAAACCTTCTGTCTATAACAGGCCTCAAATAATACGTTACAATGCGTAAATGTCCTCAAACTATTTGAGTATAAATACATAATATTCAAACTATTGATTCTTCACACAATTAAAAATTCATTGTATTTTAGACAAAATATTCCCTTATTAATAATCTGCAGGACATTGTTTCTGATATACATTGCTTATCTGTTTTTTATTATTTTCCGGAAATGAAATCTTACAGAAGACAACCTGTTGGTAGCTACATTACATGAGACTCGACATTTTTTGTTCTGATTTGAGTTCGATTTAAATAGTTGAATACCTCGTTTTTCTTTTTACATGTAAAGGATATACTTATATTGTTAACAGAACCCTATTTCAGGTACACAGTGGTGGGAAAATGCTCTGGTGTAGTCGTCAATCAGATACTATCAATGCCGTTATTCTTGTAGATTTATTTTTACAACGTTGTCCTTAAAAAATACCTTTTCTCTATAATAGGCCTCGAATAATACGATACAATGCGAAAATGTCCTCAAACTATTTATGTATAAATACTTATTCAAACCATTGATTTTTTTACACAATGAAAATCTTATTATTAGTATTTTAGACAATTATTCCTTTACTAATAGTCTGCAGGACATTGTTTCTCATATACATTAAATTGCTTATCTGTTCTTGCTCCAAAGATAGTTTTTTTTTTTTGAGGTCGTGTTCTTGAACTATCAATACCATAGATTTCACGTATCTTTTGAGGTCTTGTCCTCATTCTTACATCTAAAGTTAATTTTCTTTGTTTACGTTTCATTGATAATTGAAACTGCTACAGCTGGCCGTCGCGTTAGCACGTCGTCGGACCGTTGCACCGCGGCAGCTAGTCGGTCGCGCGGTGCAACGGTCGGCCGTTCCACATTGAGCCTGACCCGTAAGCGCCCGGCGACAGCGGCGGTCGGTCGCCGAGAGACGGTCGGCCTGCCAAGGAGTCGCTCTCAACGCGACCGAATTCGATAATTTTTCAGTCCCGCGCGCGGTGCAACGGTCCGTTAACGCGCCTGAACATGAGTTTTTTCGCTATTATAAGGGGCATAGTCGGACCGCGTCTACTCGGGCCGCTGCACCGCGCCAGCTTGCCAGACGCGTCCTCGTCTGCCGACCGGCCTCAAAACACACCTTTTCCCTATAACAAGCCTCGAATAATACGATACAATGCGAAAATGTCCCCAAACTATTTATGTATAAATACTTATTGAAACCATTGATTTTTTTACACAATGAAAATCTTATTATTAGTATTTTAGACAATTATTCCTTTACTTATAGTCTACAGGACATTGTTTCTCATATACCTTAAATTGCTTATCTGTTCTTGCTCCAAAGATATTTTTTTTTTTTTGAGGTCGTGTCCTTGAATTATCAATACCATAGATTTCACGTATCTTTTGAGGTCTTGTCCTCATTCTTACATCTAAAGTTAATTTTCTTTGTTTACGTTTCATTGATAATTGAAACTGCTACAGCTGGCCGTCGCGTTAGCACGTCGTCCGACCGTTGCACCGCGGCAGCTAGTCGGTCGCGCGGTGCAACGGTCGGCCGTTCCACATTGAGCCTGACCCGTAAGCGCCCGGCGACAGCGGCGGTCGGTCGCCGAGAGACGGTCGGCCTGCCAAGGAGTCGCTCTCAACGCGACCGAATTCGATAATTTTTCAGTCCCGCGCGCGGTGCAACGGTCCGTTAACGCGCCTGAACATGAGTTTTTTCGCTATTATAAGGGGCATAGTCGGACCGCGTCTACTCGGGCCGCTGCACCGCACCAGCTTGCCAGACGCGTCCTCGTTTGCCGACCGGCCTCAAAACACACCTTTTCCCTATAACAAGCCTCGAATAATACGATACAATGCGAAAATGTCCCCAAACTATTTATGTATAAATACTTATTGAAACCATTGATTTTTTTACACAATGAAAATCTTATTATTAGTATTTTAGACAATTATTCCTTTACTAATAGTCTGCAGGACATTGTTTTTCATATACCTTAAATTGCTTATCTGTTCTTGCTCCAAAGATAGTTTTTTTTTTGAGGTCGTGTCCTTGAACTATCAATACCATAGATTTCACGTATCTTTTGAGGTCTTGTCCTCATTCTTACATCTAAAGTTAATTTTCTTTGTTTACGTTTCATTGATAATTGAAACTGCTACAGCTGGGCGTCGCGTTAGCACGTCGTCCGACCGTTGCACCGCGGCAGTTAGTCGGTCGCGCGGTGCAACGGTCGGCCGTTCCACATTGAGCCTGACCCGTAAGCGCCCGGCGACAGCGGCGGTCGGTCGCCGAGAGACGGTCGGCCTGCCAAGGAGTCGCTCTCAACGCGACCGAATTCGATAATTTTTCAGTCCCGCGCGCGGTGCAACGGTCCGTTAACGCGCCTGTACATGAGTTTTTTTGCTATTATAAGGGGCATAGTCGGACCGCGTCTACTCGGGCCGCTGCACCGCGCCAGCTTGCCAGACGCGTCCTCGTCTGCCGACCGGCCTCAAAACACACCTTTTCCCTATAACAGGCCTCGAATAATACGATACAATGCGAAAATGTCCCCAAACTATTTATGTATAAATACTTATTGAAATCATTGATTTTTTTACACAATGAAAATCTTATTATTAGTATTTTAGACAATTATTCCTTTACTAATAGTCTGCAGGACATTGTTTCTCATATACCTTACATTGCTTATCTGTTCTTGCTCCAAAGATAGTTTTTTTTTTTTGAGGTCGTGGCCTCGAACTATTAATATCATCTATGGTTAAATCTATTTAACGTATCTTTTGAGGTCTTGTCCTCATTAAATACATTACATCTTAAATCAATTTTCTTTGTTTACGTTTGATTGATAATTGAAACTGCTGTTATAGGGGTTAGAGGTGATGCATTTACACTTGTTGCCGCAATAGAAAAAATGGGGCCCAAATAATGCGTTAGGCATAGTATACCTATATAAATGCCGTTATTCACGTAGATTCATTTTGGCAACGTTGTCCTCAAAAAATACTTATTGTTAACAGAACCCTATTGCAGGTACACAGTGGTGGGAAAATGCTCAAATCCGTGTTCTAGTGTAATCGTCAATCAGATACTATCAATGCCGTTATTCATGTAGATTTATTTTTACAACGTTGTCCTTAAAAAATACCTTTTCTCTATAATAGGCCTCGAATAATACGATACAATGCGAAAATGTCCTCAAACTATTTATGTATAAATACTTAATATTCAAACTATTGATTCTTCACACAATGAAAAATTCATTGTATTTTAGACAAAATATTCCCATACTAATAATCTGCGGGACATTGTTTCTGATGTATATTGCTTATCTGTTTTTTATTATTTTCCGGAAATGAAATCTTACAGAAGACAACCTGTTAATAGTTACATTACGTGAGACTCGACATTTTTTCTGTTCTAGCTTGAGTTCGATTTAAATAATTGATTACTTTGTTTTTTATTCCAAATGTAAAGGATATACTTATATTGTTAACAGAACCCTATTGCAGGTACACAGTGGTGGGAAAATGCTCAAATCTGTGTTCTAGTGTAATCGTCAATCAGATACTATCTATGCCGTTATTCATGTAGATTTATTTTTACAACGTTGTCCTCAAAAAATACCTTTTCTCTATAACAGGCCTCGAATAATACGATACAATGCGAAAATGTCCTCAAACTATTTATGTATAAATACTTATTCAAACCATTGATTATTTACACAATGAAAATCTTATTATTAGTATTTTAGACTATTATTCCCTTACTAATAGTCTGCAGGACTCTGTTTCTCATATACCTTGCATTGTTTATCTGTTCTTGCTCCAAGGATAGTTGTATTTTTGGGGTCGTGTCCTCGAACTATCAATACCATAGATTTAACGTATTTTTTGAGGTCTTGTCCTCATTCAATACGTTACATCTAAAATCAATTTTCTTTGTTTACGTTTGATTGATAATTGAAACTACTGTTATAAGGGTTAGAGGTGCTGCATTTACACTTGTTGCCGCAATAAAAAACATGAGGCCCAAATAATGCGTTAGGCATATATATATATATATATATATATATATATATATATAATATAAAAAAAGGACTAGTATATATATATATATATATACTAGTCCTTCTTTAATATCTCTTTCATTAAATACGAACAAATTATATTGACCACAAGATAGATTTTGCTTTTGATTAAGTGCAACAATAATAATAATTTAATGACCATACCTATTACGAATAAACCCACAAAAGCATTACATGAGCATCACAACTGATAATAATATTGTATGTTTTAAAATTCAAACATATTACAAGGAAACAAAATTTTCAACAATGACGAAAGTTTTTCAAGAAACTGAAAAAATCTTCAAAGGGCGTGACTGTGGTAAATCTTATAAACTCCCTTGGTAATTATCTAAAAAAACATCCTTCACCCCCTATCGACTTGGAGTTGTGGGGAATGTTGATTGGAGGAGAAAAAAATGCTTGAGCCGAGTCATCCTTTGATAAAAAAATATGGAGGGTTGGTGGACTACCGAAAGCGTCGATTACCTCATTAGTATGCAGAAATATATTACCGAAAGCGTCAAACAAATATTACCGAATGCGTCAATTTAAGCCCTAGTGTTAAGTGAAATAGCATAATCTGCCACGCCCATTCTTATACTCAGGTAAATTATTGGTAGATTGGCATACAAAATTTTCGATATGGAATTGCAAAATCAAAATACAAATATTTCCAAAAGATAGTGCATGTTCGATAATCATATTAGGTGCACTTAGAATGGTTTTAAGTCAATCGGGACCTAAAATATGAAAATTGTATAAGAGTAAAGTACCCTCATTACAAAGAAGAAAAGCTGTTTAGAATTAAAAGTTATGCCTAATTACCAAAACATACCCTCCTCAGATAATGTTTTGGTTTTTGAAAACAATACCTACGTAATAATTTCCGAAAAAAAGTTTTTTTTTCTTATTCACCCTAAACACTGCCATGAATTTATCAAAATCAAATCAGTTTCGCATAACTTTCTTCGAATTCAAGCATAATTGGAAAATTAACTTAGATTTTTAATTTTTAGGGAACCACAAACTTCATGTTTGTTGCAACGACACAATTTTAAAATTTCGCAAAAATAAATAAATATAAAAATATTAAAAAGTATTAACATAGGTAGATATAATCAAAATAAAAGGGGCGTGGTAATCTGCTAATGACCATCCCAAGGAACTGCCGCAAACGGTCATAGTCACCGGTAATTAAGCTGACGCTTTCGGTAGTGTTTTTATTGCCCTTTGGCGCTTATGGTATTATCCCGGAGGGTTAAAAAATGAAAATTTAGTATTTAGTATTTATGATACTATGTATATTAACATCACTTTATCCTAACATAACCTAACCGTAGACATTTAAAAAATCAAAGAAAAGGATTAAGACGGAAACCAATCATACACAGTGGCGTAACTACCATAGGGCTAGACGGGGCAGTGCCCCAGGGCCCCCAAGCTCAGGGAGCCCCTCGGACTCTGACTTACAAACTATAAATTGTGTTAGAAATATTCACTAACTTTTATTTAAAAAAATATTAATTTATCCAGTTATTCATTCCTAAACTGTGCGCGTAGAAGCTATGCAGATGCACAATAAAGAACTAATGATAAAATAGCTTTGCAACTTTAAAGTACTTAAATGTAACTACATATGTATATTTTGATTTGTATAGATAAAATTTTGATGTTTCGTAACCCAGATTTATTATAAAACGTACCTATAGTCGGTCAAGAAAGTGGTGTTATTGGATTAAAAATCTCGATTCCGTACCCAAAGGGTGCTCAACGAGACCCTATTAACGTGCCTCCGCTGTCTGTGTGTCTGTCACAGAACCGTATTTTTGAAGGATAGCAGGTAGATATTTTATTTTATTTTCATTATTTATTCATTAAAATAAGTTACAATTTGTATTTGGTTTTTTATTTTATTATGGAGTCGACTGTATTACGACGAATCTGGAGTTCGACGAATCTGAATTATGACAAATCTGAAGTACGTCGAATACGGAACAAACGATTTTAAATAGTTTAGTTGGGGCCCTATTTTATTTTTCGCCCCAGGGCCTTTGGTTACCTAGCTACGCAACTTTTATATCAGAAAGTATGTGACAAGACTTAAGACAGAATAGGTTAGGTTAAGTTACGTTAGATTAGGTTATAATGATGTTAGTAGGTATACGTAATACCATAAACCCTTAATTTTCATTTTTCGACCCTCATGGTTATTTAACAAGGAATGACCGATGGCTTATATATTCTTTCTTTGTTCAGTAGACCTACCTTCAACATTCCCCACAACCCCAAGTTAAGATAATTACTGCTCTTTTGTACTTTATACAGTGGCGTACCAAGGTAGCCAAAGGCTCTGGGACAAAAAATAAAATAGGGCCCCAACTAAACTATTTAAAATCGTTTGTTCCGTATTCGTCGTGTTCCCAATTCGACGTACTTTAGATTTGTCATTATTCAGATTCGTCGAACTCCAGAATCGTCGTAATACAATCGACTCCATAATAAAATAAAAAACCAAATACAAATTGTAACTTATTTTAATGAACAAATTAAAAGTATTTTATGAAAATAAAAGAAAATATCTAGCTGTTACCGTTCAAAAATACGGTCCCTTGAGAGACACACAGACAGCGGAGGCACGTTAATAGGGTCCCGTTGAGTACCCTTTGGGTACGGAATCCTAATTAAGTAGAGATTTTTAATCCAATAACACCACTTTCTTGAACGACTATAGGTACGTTTTACGACGACTCTGGGTTACGACAAATCAAAATTTAATCAATACAACTCAAAATATAAATATATAATTACATTTAAATACTTTAAAGTTGCAAAGCTACTTTATTATTAGTTCTTTATTGTGCATAGCAGGGCACGTTCTGGTTCTACACTCAGAGTTTAGGAATGAATAACTGGATAAATTAATTAATATAGGTTTTTCTTAATAAAAGTTAGTGGATATTTCTAATACAATTTATAGTTTGTAAGTCCGAGGGGCACCCTGAGCTTGGGGACTTCGGGGCACTGCCCCGTCCAGCCTTATGGTAGTTACGCCACTGACTTTATACCCACATGATAGAAAACAAGGAAAGTTCCTATTTTATAAAAAATAAATTAAATAGTAAGTCACCCCTTCAAGTTTTATAATCTGATAAACTGGCTCTCCAACTAATCCTGATATTTGCTTAAAAGATTTTTCATAAGGTTATATGTAATAATTAAAATTTCAGCTCGTTTTAACATTTCTATAAACATTGACCACAATTAGGAGTGGGACTTAATTAAAACTAAGGAATTCTTAGATAAACAGAACCAAGGTCCATATATTGCTGATAATTCGATAGTAAATGACCGTCATCAATTAAAGCATTTTTTACATTTTTTCAAGTTTCCGAAAAACCGTGATGTTCTATTATAAATTTGGTAACTCCGTTAGTAATTTTGCTTATCTGCACAGATTTTAATAAAGAATCTATAACAAAATTCTGTTTTATTATTATGACTTGTTTTGAAAATTAACATTTAAGTTGGGTTGTAAATTGGAATAGGAGAGGATATAATGAAGCCAAAACATAAACAGACTGTCATAGGAACCGTTTCTTCTTATGTCCACAGATACTAAAACTATTTCGATAAATGCGAGGTATACATTTTTTCAACCACAACCACTTAGAAATATCTATACCGTTTCTTTGAAAATTGCTCTAATTTTGTCAAAATATTTTAAACAAAGCGTTAACATCTCTTAAAAACGTTAAATTTCATCTGTTGGTTTACCCATGTTACTTTACTTACTTAAATTCCTGCACCACGTATTTTTTAAAAGACAATATGCAATATGAATAGAATTTCCTTACGATCAATAGTTGACTTAGCACTAATGTATAAATTAATTTTAGTTGTAACAAATTTTTATTAAACTTTTAGGACATTATTAAAATTACTAATTAGTAACGATATTAAATTATGCGAGAACAAAACCATCTCTATATAGTACTTAACAGTTCATCTTTTTATACACCTAAGCTTGCTTGCCATAGGAATAAATTATTTCAAATAGTACAACTTCAAAGCAAATCACTCACCTTGAGACAAAAAGTAATTAAGTACATATAATTAAACAAATAGCGAGTAGGCAAAGACAACTAGAAAAGAAGTAATAAGGAGGTGGTTGTTCAGTTGAATATCACGTTGAAAACTCCTGCTTAATTTTAGAAGGGCTATTTTAATTTTAGTGCTAAAATTACCAATAAGTCAATTTAATTTCCCATTTTGGGTTGCCGAAGTAGCGATTGTTTCAAGTATGAGAAGTTGAAAATTCGAAGTCACACACTAGTGCAAAGCTGGAGGAGAGAGCGGAATTTCTTTGCCGATTTCATTTTAGGAAACGTGAGATTAGGTGACACTTATTGAATGAGGAGAGACTCGAAAATTTGACGAAGTGAAAGCATAATAAATATCATTGTGTAGCAAATATGATTGAAATTGTTTGATAAGCAATGTCATTGTGAATTTTAAGTGAAAAAAATATTTTCTACGCATTTTTTTAAACTAAAAAACATATAAGTTAGTTAAAACGCGAGATGAAAAAAAATGAGATTTCATTTTTTTCATACTGTTCCACCACTTCAAAAAATTCAAAAATAATCCTGAGTGTAAAGTAAAGGAGTATAAAATACATTTTCTGACGAATTTTGGTGAGTGAAATATTTCACAAAGGCTAAAAAAATAAAGATTTCAATTTTCTTTCCTCCGCTAAAAACCGGCTTTTCGTTTAAGAATCATGATCATATAATTTTTTCATGTTTTAGACTCATATGAATTAGAAAAAAAATCATCATCAATTAATTTGGAATTTTACTATGAAAATAAAAATAAAATGGAAAAAACTGGTTTTTTTGACAATCTCGAAAACCGTTTGAGTTGAGCTAAAAATTGAGGTGAATTGTTTTTATTCGACATCAAATCGATCCCCTGAGTGCGAGTCGAAAAAGCCGCGGGGGCTTTAATAAATAATAACAAAATTTTCGACGAGATAATCTACTTGGTTTTTAAATAAAAATAGAAAGATTTACTTAAAGCATATTTGAATCGTTATATCTGAAATCATTAAGTTACTGTTATCATTTATTCTGAATTAAAAATAACAAAGTTAATAACTACACTGTTACTACTTTTAGACCATGTTTAATATTTAATGTTCTGGACTGTCGGCGTAAATGTAGAACGTCGAATGTTCTAGTACAAAACCGGAGAAAATGCCCTATTTATATTAATTTTAATAAACTGAGATTGACGAGAGACTGATAAAACTAACGAAATAAAGACACAAAAGAGGGAACGATTATTCGTGGAATATTATTGCCTCAGTAATTGCATAAATGATTCAAGAAAATCAAGCGTAGCTAAAGAATAGTAGTAGGTATTAATTTTTAAATTATTTTACACTACAGGTATAGCAATAAATTCAATGTAAAAATTATACAGATCTGGTAATTTATGAACCAAACAGAAATATTCTGTTGCATGTAATCAAAACAGGGCGGCATCGTATTTTGAAAAATACTACATGGTATACTAAATATAACAAAATTGAAAGAGTACTCTGAAATATTAACTTAATAAAACAAACACCTAAAATCCACAAAACGTTTAGAAACCTAAAACGCGTTTCGACACCCAAGGAGTCATCCTTAGATTGGGTGTTTGTTTGTTTTACATGGTACATGAGTATAAATAACAAATTCCAACAAAGATGTATAATTTCTATGTTAGGTTAATTTTTTACCTTAGTTGTAGGAATATACCTTTTCTAAAATGAATTTCTTTCAATAATACTTATTTGACATGTTTCGTACATATCTATACAGGGTTCTTCAAGTTGATGGGCTATTAGAAGTATATGAATTAGTAGAAGGAATTCAATTCTGCAACTTGGGCTCATATGGTTATTGTTTATGCCACTTCTTTTAAAAATATTTTCAAGTTCGATTTACATCCGGTTATACCGGAAGTCGACACCAACTTTGTTATTTTAAATCGCATGGTATATTTTTTACGCTGAGTTCGAATAAAACGTGTAATTATAAGGTGAGTTTGATAACCATCTTGTACACCTATGACGATCGGTTTCTGAGTTAATTTAATTTATAGAATAAAAGTTGCTACCGCAACCCAAATTATAAAAAATCATCACTTCCACAAAATACGACTCAGACTGTTGAAATTTTTACTAGTAATGGCTGAATATTGGTGCTAACGCCTTGACAAAATTGAACTAAATAATTTATTCAAGGCGTTCAAAATAAAATTCTAAAGTTTAAGAACTTCAAACACGAATAACTTCGTTTTTTCAAATGGCACCTACCATATTTTATTTTTTCAATTTTTTCCTCTTTCGTTCTATATGAATACTTCCTATTGTTTTATTTGAAAATTTTGAAGTAATTTGGAATTATTACTTAAAATAGCTAAATTTTAATATTTTTCGCATAAAAAGGTGTGCCTTGGAAAAACGACAACTAACGGCAATCAATGCAAAATTAAACCAAAAATCGCATTTTCGATTCATTTCTGTTACAAAAAATAATCAAAAATGAAAACATCAATTGAAGTATTTATTTTTAACATTTGTCTCGAACATCTCCCCAACAGAAATTAAGCGATAAAGAAGGTTTTACTGTGATTTTGCTTTGATTGTCGTTAGTTGTCAATTGTCCAAAGCACACTCTTATTAAGCCAAAATAAATGAAATTGTCCATATTTTAAAAATTCTAAATTACTCAAAACTTTTCAAATAAGACAAAAAAAGAGGTTAAAAAATGAGTCGATTGAAAAAATAAAAAATGGTAGGTGCCA